>CM035406.1:44907326-45207326 GCA_020310875.1 Ceratopteris richardii | reverse complement strand
AGGAGAGAGAAAATTCAGCATTACATAAGAGTGTATGTATGAGGTTAGCAAGTGTGTCCAAGAGCATGCTTTTATAGCCTACAAGCTTTCTCACGAAAGAATCATAAAAAAAAGCAACTTTATGCGTGAAAATTTTTGCATGGGCTTTGTTTGGGCATACGTGTAGCTTTTTTTAGGTTTAATCGATGATGTGGCAGCCCTGAAGTTAGGTGTCCAGCATGATAAAAGCTTGAATATAGGGTTTTAATTTTGAAGGCTTTTCATTGTAATTTGTCAGGACTCAGACAAGTGTTATATATGGCTACAAAGCTCTCTTCGAGTACTTCAGAAGTACGTGCTTAATTAAGTCTTATCTCCAATACCTTTTCTGACCATTTTACCGTTTCTGGGAGATGGTTTGCTGAAATTAAGGTTCGCTGGAATTAGGGTTTTGGAACTCACTATGACATTGTTTTCAAACATTACATGGATAATATTGTAAATTTTCTGAACACTATATTTTTTGAGTGAGGAAAAAACTTTAAAGTCAAAGAAGTCACTAAATTCGGATAGTTCAAAAAGTTCGAATGAAGAAATCAAAGAAGATCAAAGAGCCTACGTTTTTGAAGAGATTCCTAAAGATTATGTTTTTAACACACTCTTTGTTTAGGATCGGCCCATACAAGCTCGTTTTTCCATTGCACTAAGTATTCTGTGTGGAACTACACATCCCCATGGCTGTTTCACGTACAGCTCATTGTCAAGGTCACCATACAAGAAGATTATTTGTATCCATTTGTGGTACAATGATGAATCCGAAGTAACAATCATAGCCAGGAGAACATTTAGGCCAGTCATTTTCATCACAAGTCAAAGATGACCCAAAAAATCAATTCATGCCTGTTGTGTATGAACTCTTGCACAGAGCCTTGCTTTGCACTTCACTCTGCCATCAATTGGTTTGAATTTTTTGTATGCTTGTCTTTTGGTGGAGAGCCTTCATTCTCATGGGAAACTCTGCCAAATCCCAGGTATCAATCACATGTAGTGTTTGGTTTCTTGCATAGTTATTGTGCTCATGATACCATTGCTTCTTTGTGTAAGAGTCTCCCCTTTTTTAGTGAATGTATATGCATAGGAGGGATGATACCGCAGATGAAGAAACTTTACAGTATATCTTTTATGACTGGCAAACTTATAATTTCTATTTAGTGTCAGGTATAAACTTAATGGACATCATGTTTTTTGAGTTCTTTTCCGGCTTTTCCACGCTTGTGTACCTATCCTCTTGTCACTGTGTTGAGCATAGCAGTTGGTGTGTTCAAATGAGTTATTATCTGTAGCTGAAACTATGTGCATTGTTGTTGTTGTTGTTTCAGAACAGTGAGGAAGATATTGAAACTGGATGAGCATATTGCATTAGCTTTTGCGGGTCTGACAGCAGATGCTCGGGTTCTGGTGAATAGGGCACGTGTTGAATGCCAAAGTCATAGGCTTACAGTGGAGGATCCAGTTACTGTTGAGTATATAACACGCTACATTGCAGGACTGCAGCAAAAGTACACTCAGAGTGGTGGAGTACGGCCTTTCGGTATCTCAACATTGATTGTGGGTTTTGATCCATATACAGGTGCACCATCTCTTTATCAGACTGATCCATCTGGGATCTTTTCTGCATGGAAGGCAAATGCAACAGGGCGGAACTCCAATTCTGTAAGGGAATTTTTAGAGAAGAACTACACAGAGACTAGTGGAATGGAGACTGTGAAACTGGCTATTCGTGCTCTCTTGGAGGTAAGCATCTTTTGTTCATCCAAATATTTGAACATGGTTTTGTCTGTCTACCCACAAGGTTATTCTGGTGTAAATTGAAGAACCTTGATTCTTTCTTTTTATAGCTAACATGGTTGGTAACTGCTATTGCTGATTTGCAGGTGGTTGAGAGTGGAGGTAAGAACATAGAGATTGCTGTAATGACTCGAGAAGAAGGTTTGAGACTCTTGGAGGAGTCTGAAGTTGAGGAGATCGTAGCAGCAATAGAAGCAGAGAAGGCTGCTGCTGAAGCCGCAAAAAAAGGACCACCTAGAGATACATAGGAGCCCATTCCTACTCAGGAATTCAAAATGTAGGTTATTTTTGGTTTGAGTCTTCATCTAAAGCTCATTGGGTTTTGAACCATGAATTTCAACATAGAGGCAAGATAGGGTGTCCTTATTTTTAGTTGGCAGCCTCCTATGTGCAGACAATTGATTAAGCCAGAACTCTTATTTAGATCGTTAATGCATTAAGGAATGAAAACAGCTGAAGGCAATGGGAATTCATGCAGGAAGTGATGAACTATTGTGTCAAAGTAAGATTTAGACATGCTTCTAGGCTTGAATGGTATACAGATAATTATATGGCATGAACGACTGGTTGATATCAAATTTCTCTTTCTCTACAATTCAATAATAGGATTTCTCATAGTAGGATATACACTTGGCATCTGAATTGGGCTTTTTCTATGATGATTTCAAGCTTTAAAAGCTTCTTATCTGTGAAGTATCTCTTCAGATATTATACGAGGAACTGCTCAAGTTTGTATGCAATACCTGTATTTTCGAGCAGGAAGAACATGAATGAATACAGAATTCAACTCTGGTGCTTCTTTTTATGTCAATGGTGTTATATCCTGGGCATGGTATATATAAAGAGGCATGCGTAGCAGCTATCCTATTATATCTTAGCCTAATCCGTCAATCTCATACTCATAATGTCTGATATATCCGAATCCAGGGACACATGGTTGACTGCATGCTCTTATCACCTCAGCCTCTACAAGCATGTCCTGGTGCCTTTGGGTTATCTATCATCGTCACCCTCTGACTCTGGAAGAGAAGTGTAAGAGTGAACTGTTGCAATCCACTTGTCATTTGATGGGCGTCCCATAGTATGACATCCTCTGTCACTGTAACTGGAGGATATATCTGTTCAGCTTTCTGAGGCTAGATGTGCTTAACAAACGTGGAAGTAAGGGGGTTATAACAAGAATGTCAATGTATCTTCCTTGGATCTCTTCATAAGCTGGACATCTGCAAGCGAATGTTTCTCATACTCAATCTCGTAGTAAGCTGTATCCTGGTCATAAAACCCACTGTCTGAAAGCGAGTCTTAACAAGCATGTGGGTTTTGGAACTCTGCTTTGATAACGTCATGTAGTACTGACTATTCACCTTGGGTCACTTGAGACGAGATAACTTTCATTACTGAGGAGACTTGTATGAAGGGATGGTTTTACAACATAGGGAAACTGATGTGGGTGTAACCAATCGTAAGTGATGTAACAAAGATCACCAGATTTTTTTTGCAAGATGCATCGAACTCTTGCAATCTTTCGTTGCCATGGTAGTATGAATATGCTATACAATGGAAAAAATAGAATTTGCATATAAATTATGGATGTTACAAGATCCATTTTTTCAGACATGTAGTTCCAAAGTGGCAAGGAGCATTCAAAATATCTGGGTGCATATTGGATGATGTTTTCTAGGAGGATTTACATGCATTATTTGTAGTGCTAAAGCTTAGCTTGGTTGTTATGCATAAGATACATGAAAGGATCTACTTTGGTGTTAGTATATCACTCATTTATAGAGATTAAAGCCCATGTAGTTACATGCAGGTTGACTTCATTAGATCGATCTTTCTTTCTAAAATGATTTTCCATAATAACCAATGCTATGTTTTGCTGGATAAGTTGATCTCGATTTTTTCACTGTGTTATTGATATTGTAGATGCTTATTGATCATAAGAGTTTTTTGAGTGATCATGTACCTTGTGAGTTGATCTATCCATGGGATGTTAGCGATGCTTCATCTTTACTATTGATCCCATGAGGTATGGTTATATGCATCTCTTAAGAGTGACTTATGGAGAGTATGTGAAAAAAATGCTCACGAAAGATGAGAAGCTGGTAATAGATGCAAACTTTACAAACTGTAAGCGTGATATTGGTTTATCGTTTAAAAGATTGCGGCTTTTAAAAGAGAAGCAACAAAATTTTCTCTCTCGCCTAGTTACATTTCTATAGAAGGGTTGGTCTTCCTAATCATGTATGGCTTGCACTTTGTTCGCTATCAGAAGCAAGTTGAGGATAACAGTTTTCGAGCTATTTTTATCAAATCATGAATCAGTTATCATGATAATTGTATTGTTCAATAACTTATTGATTATTATTATGTTCAGGGCTGTTCTATAGTAGCATGTGTAAAACATATGGATATTTCTGAACTTTTTAATACCTCTCAATTAGAGAAGTTAGTTTATAGTGCAAACATGAAGTTTGTGCATAGCTAACATGCATTAGATCGAACCAAATACGTATTAAAATAAATATATTGTGAATCTTGCGTTGTAAATAGAATCTCGATTCATATTCTTAGTCACTTCAAAAACTATGTAGATTGATTTTTTATTTCTTCAATAAAACAACTTCAATTTATAGTCAACAAGCATACAATGAAGTTAAAGAGGTATTAAGGAATATAAGCCATCTTATCTTCTAATTTACTTTTAAGCTTGTTGGCTTAGAGCAAAAATTCGTTCCTATGCTTCATGGGTGACTACTCTTATGATTTCTAATTCTTTGACCTAAGTAGTTTGTGGATTTCTTTATGGACCATTCTTTAGAGAGCCATCGAAGTTGGTCGCATTTGTCTTCCAGATTTTTCATAGAGCTTTTTCTTTGATCATGTTCCAAAGGACAATGGAGTAGACAATCACTTTGCCAAGTGTTGAGATATCAAGCTCAACATGTGATGATCCAGGATGATACATATTACTTTTTCATTTCTCTGACATGGATAGTGGTCACGCCAGTATATGTCAGGGACACTTCATTGAACTTTATTAGATTTATCTATCGAGAGTGATGGCACATTTGTTGCTTGCCAGCTCACTCATTCGCGGACATTAGGTTTTTCCTTATGTACTGATTGCAGCAATAGTATTCTTATTTTTAGGTCATTCTTGTACATTCCTTTTTATGTAATAGAAGAAGAAGAAGATCATTCTTCCTTCCCTTAATCTGAGTGTGTGCTTCTCTTTGATTGTGAGAGTGTGTGTGTGAGCTCTCTTCCTTATCCCCTTCTTCGTGACATGGTATCAGAGCCAGTGTGGTTGTAGAGAGCTCGTGGAGAAAGCCGACGATAAAGAGTACGCGAGATGGCATGGAGAAAGCGCGATTCACAAACGACCTCAGATTGCTATAAAAAATTGGAGAGAAGGTAGAAGACCTCAAAATATTTTCGAGAGTTATCCCTTTAGGGTCACATGTTTTGTCAGATCAAAGTTTCAGAGCCATCTCGACCTCCGTTTCGACCCCGCAAGGTGGAGCCCTCAAAAAAACTAGGCTTGTTTCGAAAACTGTAACCTGCATCATGTTCGGCAACACTCATATATTCCAGATCCAGAATTTCAAGCGATTCCGTGTACGGTTGGTACATGAAAACTGTGTTTTTTTGAGATCGAATTGTCATGTCATAGTGCGACAGTGTTCAAGCAGAAGTGTTGCTTGTAGTGTTTTGAATTGCTACGAAAATGGAAAACGCAGATGGAATGAGTCACCTTATGAGCGATAAGCTGGACAAGAACAACTTCCATGCTTGGAGATTTAGAATGACGAATTTCTTGACGGGAAAAGGCTACTGGAAGTACATCGAAGGAGAAAATGAAAATGCTCCGCAGTTACCAGAGAGGAATTGGACTGCAGAACAGTTAAGAGCATATGAGGAATGGAATCAAGGAGCACAAAAAGTAATGTATTGGCTATCTGTTAGTATACAGGATAGCATGATTGGGCACATACAAGATGCCAAGACTTCGAAAGAGGCTTGGAACAGTTGGGTCACATTGTATGAGACCAATACAAAGGAACGGAAATCGCAACTCAAGAACAAGCTGCATACATTGGAAAACAAGAGCATGTCGGTAAGTGACTACACCCTGAAAATCAAAAGCATATGTGAGTCACTTGCATCTATTGGCGTGAATGTAGATGATGATGATGATAAGGTGGAAGTGTGCCTTCGTGGTTTAGGAGCAGCATATAAGCAGTTCGAAACTTCTATACAGACGAGAGAAAATATTCCGAATTTTGCTGATTTGGTATCCATGCTGATTATTGAAGAAAAGAATCTTGGTCAGGATTCAAACTCCCAAGGAAAGCCCAGTTTGAGCAAGTATTCTACTCTGGCAGAGGAAGAGGCAGAGGTAGAGGTTTCGGAAGTGGAAGAGGAAACAGTAACCAAGACCAAGGTCAACAACAGAATCATGCAAGAGGAAGAGGACAGTTTCGAGGCAGGGGAGCCAAAGAGGTCACAGAAATTTCCAAAGAAATGATTCAGGTAATGACAGTAAAGGATGCTGGAATTGTGGTAAACTTGGACACTTTGAACGTGATTGCAGGTTGAAGAATCAAAATAATAGAAGGCAGCACAAAAACTATGCATCCACGAGTGCACATGATTCTGACAAGGTATTCATGGTTCAACATCACATGATGAATACGTCTGCTGGTGTTTCAAAATCGAATGATAATGTCTGGTATGTTGATTGAGGTGCTTCAAATCACATGACCAGTCATGCGGAATGGTTTAGTACTTTGTAGAAATTGCCAGTTCTTGGATATGTTGAAACATGTGATAACACATCACACCCTATCGAGCATACAGGAAACATAGCATTGTCCATGGAGGATGGGAAGGTAAAACATCTTGCTGATGTGCTGCATGTTCTAAATATAACAAAGAATCTGGTTTCTATTGGACAAATGGTTGAACAGGGATTACAAGTCAGGTTCAATGTTGATGGGTTATATGTAGAAGAATACAAAGGGGATGGAAGATTGATTGCCAAAGGAAACTTCCTTGTGTTCTTCATGTGCTTTCGCAGATGTCTAACTCCAACAATTGGTATCAAAGCAGGTCGTCACTTCATG
The DNA here is from genome assembly GCA_020310875.1 of Ceratopteris richardii. Lineage (NCBI taxonomy): Eukaryota > Viridiplantae > Streptophyta > Polypodiopsida > Polypodiales > Pteridaceae > Ceratopteris > Ceratopteris richardii. The sequence continues at coordinate 45,200,370 of CM035406.1, read as the reverse complement.
GTGGAAAAGCAGACAGGGAAGTATATTCAAACACTAAGGTCTGATGGAGGAGGTGAATACATGTCAAATGAGTTCAGCAACTTTCTTAAAAGTCATGGAATTCGACGTCAGTTTTCATGCAGGTACACACCACAAAGAATGGTGTTGCTGAATGCAAAAATAGACATATTAAGCCTGTATGACTGAGAAGAATATGCCTCATTGTTATTAGGTAGAAGCTGTGCATACGGCTGTATACATTATGAACAAAACTCCAACTACTGCTGTACATCAAGTTACACCTAAAGAAAAGTTCATAGGTAAAAAGCCAAACTTATCATATATGAAAGTTTTTGGCTGTATTGCATATGTACATGTTCCAGATGAGCTGAGGACGAAGCTTGATCCAGAAGCAGAATAATGGATGAAATGTCAAGCTTCTATGCAGATGCCAAAGAAGGACTGAATCTTCAACCAAATGACAAAGAAAATGCTGAAAAATAAAGTGCAAAATCTCAAGTTTTGGGTGGACCGGATGCATCACCAAGCAATAGTTCCAACTCAAATCCATGGAGTGGAAGATTGCATGGAAATTTTAGTCCAACAAATTCATCAAATACATCCAAGAAAGGTAAAGAAAAGCCTTTTGCTGGTCATAGAACATGTGCAGGTTTTGAAGACGTTGATGGAGATTCAAGCGGTTCAGAAAAGAGTCTTGATGAGGAACTTGGATTGCCCTCTGTGAAGACTCCAGGAGTGAGAAAGGCACATGCAGATGATACAAGGAGAAGTGACCCAGGACCAAGAAGATCTGGGAGGATGCAGAATTCAGTGCAACGATTGACATATGATAGTTACATGGCTCGTCATTGTGCCTACATCACAAAGGTAATACAAGATGCTGAACCTTCTTGTTTTGAAGATGCAATTGGAAATGCAGATTGGGAAAAAGCTATGGATGAGGAGATGGCTGCACTTTATGGAAATGATACATGGAAGCTAGTTCCATTGCCACAAGGAAAGACATCCATAGGCTGCAAGTGGGTCTACAAAGTAAAGCACAATGCTGATGGTAGCATAAGCAGGTATAAAGCACGCTTGGTAGCAAAAGGATATGCACAAACTTATGGCATTGATTATGAGGAAACATTCAACTCTGTCGCTAAAATGTCTACTGTCAGAACACTTGTTGCATTAGCTACAACAAAAGGGTGGACTTTGCATGAGATGGACGTGAAGAATGCTTTTCTACGTGGTGAGTTACAAGAAGAAGTATACATGGACCAGCCACAAGGATATGAAGATTCAAAGAATCCAGAATATGTTTGCAGGTTGCAAAAGGCTTTGTATGGGCTGAAGCAAGCTCCTCATGTATGTCATGCAAGGATTGCTAATTACTTAACCACCATTGGGTTTTCTATGTGTGATGCAGATCGTTCACTATATGCAAGGAAGGGTGATGATGGCATCACAATTGTGGCTATTTATGTAGATGACTTGATTGTAGGTGGTGATAATGAAGAAAGCATTAAAGAGGTAAAGAAACTTCTTATGCAGGAATTTGACATGAAAGATCTTGGTGTCTTGCGCTACTTCTTGGGCATTGAGTTCATACATACAAAAACAGGTATAGCCAATTTCTATGCCATTAGATCATAATTTCAAGTTGGATACTACATCAGGTGAAGCATTGGAAAATGCTACTATGTACAAGACCTGATCTAAGCTATACTGTTGGACTTGAAAGTCAATTTATGTAGGTTCTCGGGAAGCCACATTTGGATGCTCTGAGGTGCACTCTACGTTATGTGAGTGCTACTTTGGATTATGCATTGTTTTATGAAGCTGGTGTAGCTTTGCAGGTTCATGGATACACCGATGCAGATTGGGCTAGTAGTACTCTAGATAGAAGATCTACTAGTGGCTTTCTATTCTCACTTGGAGGTGTAGCTATTACATGGAGCAGCAATAAGCAACCCACTGTTGCTTTGTCGAGTATAGAGGTTGAGTATAGAGGTGCTGTAATGGCAGCATGTGAGGCATCATGGTTGGAGATGCTACTTGCAGATTTAGGTGTGGAAGTGCAAAATCTTATGACCATCTATTGTGATAATCTTAGCAGCATACAGCTAGCACAAAACCTTGTTTTTCATGCTAGAAGAAAGCATATCAAGGTACATTATCACTTCATCAGAGAGAAGGTATTAGCGGGTGATATTGATCTTGTTTATGTGAGAACAAATGAGGAGATTGCTGATATCTTCACTAAAGCACTTGAAGCAGAGAAGCTGAAGAAGTTTCAGAAGATGCTTGGATTAGAGGACATGGCATTGAGCTTGAGGGGGAGTGTTGAGATATCAAGCTCAACATGTGATGATCCAGGATGACCCGTATTACTTTTTCATTTCTCCGACATGTATAGTGGTCACGCTGGTATATGTTAGGGACAATTCATTGAGCTTTATTAGATTTATCTACCGAGAGTGATGGCACATTTGTTTCTTGGCAGCTCACTCATTCGTGGACATTAGGTTTTTCCTTATGTACTTGTCTTTATATATTGTAGTAGTTGTATTCTTATTTTTAGGTCATTCTTGTACATTCCCTTTTATGTAATAGAAGAAGAAGAAGAATATCATTCTTCCTTGCCTCAATCTGAGTGTGTGCTTCTCTTTGATTGTGAGAGTGTGTGTGTGAGCTCTCTTCCTTATCTCCTTCGTCATGACACCAAGGAGTGCTTTTTGCCAAGTAATTGGATGATCTAGCTTGAGGAATTTTTGAACCCTCTTCCACACAATCGGATTTTCAGGGAAAAAAAGAGAGGTCCCCAATGTCTTCTTGTTTTGTGACATATCTTTTGCAACAAAATTTTCCATGAGAGGATTGCTTTCTTGTACTTGCCCAATGGGTTCAAACCTCTTTGAATTTGAATTCCCACCTAATTTGAGGTAAAGAGGTAGACCATTTTTTATTAAGATTATGATAGATATCTGCATTTTTGCTTATTCTCAAGATATCCCTCAATCTATTTCCGTTGTTCCATTTCAACTTGTTTGGATGCATTTCAACTAAGTATCAAGCATACATCTATTCCTTCCTAAGCCTAGGTATGACCGAGTAGAATGCACCAGTCATCATACTCCAATTTGAGGCTAGAGTCCATATCTTCTTGTTTGATCCAATCTCTCTAGTAGCGTCTTTAGATATTCTTTTTGAATTACCCTAATATCTGAGTTAAGGAACCAAATGGAATCACTTTGTTTGATGATTGCTATCCACTTTCGATCATAACTTAAATTCCAATGGGGTTTCATATCATTCTAAAGGTTTGAAAGAGAAGTCATTAGATTGGAGCCTTTGGTGATCAATGTGTTGGAATTTAAGGCTTTAAGGGTCATTGAAATTCTATTTTGTATATTTTTAGGACTTTATTTATTAATCATTGTATATATTCATCAGACTAAGTTATGTACAAAAGGTCAATACTTGGTCAAAGTTATGAGCAGAAATGGAAACAAGGTCAAAATGTGTGAGAAGCACATATTCCTAAAATATTTAAAGAAGATTTCCAACCATATATAACACTTGCCCATCACATCTTGTGCAAAGGGTATCTTTGGAAAGTTGCTTTTTTGCCATGATTTTCACTAGGGAACCAACTCTATATATATGTGAGTTCTTGACCACTTCAATGCATCCTATCAGCTCATACCTATGATGCTTGATGGTGGAGCTTGGAGTTGGAGGATTGTTGCTATGATTGGAGGAAGCTCTTCGAGGAGAGTATGCTTATATTGTTGAAGATCTCTCTACTCTTGTGAGAGAGGTGTGTCATGGAGATCTTAATTAAGCCTCTTCATATCTTGTCCCTTTCCTTCACATGCTCCCTTTGGTATTGATGGGGTGGGCGTATTTCATCTTACCTTGCATATTTGTTATTTGGAACATATCATCATCCTGTATATGTATTATCCTCAATTCGAGCATATGACTTTGTCTATATCTTGTGTATTCTCTTGAGTCTGTGTGTAAGTTCTCTCATATGTGTTGTTATTTCTCTATATTAGTTTGTTATTTGCTAAAAATTTGGTATCAAAGCAGAAGTCTTTGTAGGTACAACAAAATTTCAAGGAGAAGTACTTGATTTGTTAGTCAAATTTGGTCTTTAGTTTTTTGGCATATATAAGCTCGTTGACATGTTTCAAGGTTGTTCCATCTTTGGTCAACTTTGATGAAATAGGATCAACTCTATCTAGCAAGGTCAAACTTGCTAAAGTAGAGCCAACACAATCAAAGGAAATGTTTCCCAAGCAACTCGATACTTGGCATCGATTTTGAGCTGATAAGCCCTTGTTTCATTCTCTAAGTTTTATCTACTATTGAATCTCCTTAAAAACATGAGGTTTCTGAAGCAACTCGATGCCTGGCATTGAATTTCAGTGTAAAGTCGATGCGTAGCATTGAATTCCCACATAAAAGTGGTTTTCTTCATACCTATGGTTCACAGGGTATTTCAGGTGCTGAAAAAGTGGCAAAAAACACACCAATTCGATGCCTGGCATCGAATTCTTGCTGCAAGTCGATGCTAAGTTTGAGAACTTTTATATTTAGATAGGTGCTTTTACTAAAACAGATAAGATTTCCTATTTTGGTAGCTCATATAGGGTCAACTTGTGAAGGTCATAACTTGGTGTGTAGCGTAAAGTTTTTAGCCAATAATAGCTTATTGGAAAGATCTTCTCTTCTACTTTCATCACTAGAAGATCTTGTTAAAATAATATTTTTGCTAAGATAAATAAACAAAAGAGTGAGGGTATGTCATTTTAGTGACTGGAAATTTCTAAAGAAGAAAAGTTCTAAGTTAGGCAATCATTCCTCAAAGTTTGGAGAAGTATTGAGTTAATGGTGACCATAGAGGTTGTCTAGTGTCACATTAATTCATTTCTTGTGATGTTTCATACATCAACAACTCTAATACCAATGTTGGGAATTGAACTCACAACCTCCTAGCTAGGAGTATGATATGCTAACTACTAGTCCCAAAAGCCATGGATAAGGATTACTTCCTAATCCTCTCTCTTAAGGTATGGTTCGACCATCCCTTGCTAGGATTATGCGACACTTGACACCTGGGAAATGCATAAACCTTGTCATCTGAGAGACAAAAAAATTGAATTTTAGGTAGGGTTATGCATAAGTAAATCAAGCATCCAACATTCAACTGATAGAGGAAAACATCAAATGCATCTCTAGCATCATGAAGACTCAAGCATAAACTTATTTCCATGGGAGTTGCAATAGGTTTGCAATTGTCAAGGCCAGAATGTTGCAATAATATGTCAATGTATTTTTTTTGACACAAAGCTATTCCCCCATCATTGTGCATAAGTTGAATAAGGCCTATTCAAGAAATTTGTGAATTATTCAAGTCCTATTTGTAATAATTATTGTCTTAATTCTTTAGTTTGAGCTCAATCATGATACACGACTTATAATACAATTGGGCTTCATATTAAATTGTCAATACTCGAATCAAGCGATAATAACATGTTGTGGTGTGTGAATGAATCAAGAAGCGAAAAGTAAAAAAACAGATAACTTTCACAAAATCATGAATAATTCCCACTTTTCTTGAATAGGCCTTGAATGCTCAAATAATGATGCAAATGCTAAAACTGACATCTCAAAAGAGGCATGCAAATTAGTCTTAAATTCAGCTATATGCTTCTCATTAGGACTAGTGAGTATATCACCAAAATATACAACAATATCCAGAAGTACATCATCTGTATGCTTAAAATATAAGGTTCTCTCAATTGGATTGTTCTCAAATCCATGTGCTAGTTAAGTAAGCACGTAACTTTTCATACATGAAAGTAAGGACTAAATTGCATCTTCCACAAAAACCAACATCACAACTAGCCAAAATGCATTTAGTCTGTGAATGATATTGATGATAGCCTTTGCTTTCAGAACTGTATCCAACAAAAATACATTTCAAAGCCTTATCATCCAATTTTTTGCATTGTTGTTCATGAAATAATGCATATGCAAGACAAGAAAATGTTACTGTTAGTATCCATGTGAAAAGGCCAAATGGCCGCCAGACACTTATTTACATATGTTCTTTAATAAAACATATAGTGGTCTGGTCAGTCACAGACAGTAAGTTCGATTTGCATTTGTAACACCTAAGAAGTTTGTGTTCGTGTTCCTAGTGTACTATGTTTTCTGCATATTCTATAGCCTCTGTGCGGAATACCGTGTGCAGCCCTAGAAGCTCAGTTTTCTACTCTGAGGATATCATCATGGAGCTCTCGACAAGGAGAGCATAGTGTGGTGCATCGCCAATAAAATACTTCATTGGTATCAGAGCATTTCAACACAAAGATTTGTTCCTTTTGTGTGAGCGAAGCGAGCACCTGCCCATCCACCCAAGGCTTTCTCCAAGGCTTACAAAAGGCAACGGTGAAGGCATAGACCTTGGCATACCTTTTCATCTGAGCCATTGGCACCATTGGCAACATTGGCTACGCGCAAGGGAGGACCTCAATGATCAAGGAATATAGAGGTTCCTGGTACTTCCTAGGAGGTCACCCATCCCAGTACTATTCCCCCCGGAGCTCACTTAATCATGGCAATCTCTTGTCGGTAAGCTGCACTCTTGTCATGTTTGAAGAAGGGGAAAGAATAAGGTTCACATTACCTTGAACATGTTTTTGTCCCTCAAAGCTTCATTCTTTGCTTTCAAAGCCTATTTTGGAAGCATTTTTGGGGTGTCTTTTGGAGCCATTTTGGACTACTTTCGCACATAGTTATCTTCACACACATCCAAGAACATCAAGAAGAGTGTTCTTTGTACTTCGCCAACAATAAATATCAACCTTTGGGGCTATGTTTTCAGCCACACTCGTAAACTATAGGTTTCTCAAAAGGTTTTCAGTTATGGTGGGAGCAGCCACTACAAATTTATGCAGGTTTTTGAGCCTAAAACATCCTTGTTGATAGACACTTGCAAGTGTTGTTCGCTATTTTTTGGGCTATGCATTCAGCCTTTTAGTGTCATTTTATTGCATATATTACGCACATATGCACCATGTACGCTTATGTGGATACCACTTATGTATGTCCATGTGGTCATTGAGATAGCGGTTATGTTTTTTTGCATAAAGCGTTTTACATTTGAGAAAGAGGGTCGTGGTGAGGTTTTCTTAACTAAGAGACTCCCAGATGTTAGGGTCTCTTTGGTGATGCAGGTGGAAGACTTACCCAGCCTCACCATAGGAGATGTATGATAGTTGCTCATAGGTGCTCGATAAGCCTAGTTGGCTTCTATTGGGTAACTGGTTATATGTAGTGGAGTCAGTGATTCACTATGCAGGTAAACATGTCAGCACTTGCAATTTTATGATATTTTGACACTGGTCATATACTCATTTTATAGAGGATACTCTAGCAAAATTTTTCCAAATTTTTGGTTTTGTCAACTATACAGTGGTCGATTTACTCCTTGATGCACTTATTTGTTGGTGTTTGGACTCTTTTAGCTCCATTATCATTCTATTCAGTTTTCTACCATCATGGCATTAGAGATCTGAGACACCTCTGGTGGATCAAGGTTTAGTGCCAGTGTTTAGAGGAGGAGCTATAACTTGCAAGACAAAGACCATTTTGAGATCCAAAAATTTGATGGCACCAACTTTGCTCTATGGAAGAATCAGATTAAAGATGTGTTGGTTCAAAGGAGGCAATGGAAGCCAATAAATGGGATTTCCAAGAAGCTTGTTGACATGGATGAAGATGATTGGGATGAGTTAAATGAAATTTCAAGGTCTACCATTTGCTTGCACCTGGCAGATAATGTTTACTTTATAGTATTAGACTGTGAAAGTGTAGAGGAGCTTTGGAAGAAGTTATGCAGTACATATGAGAAAGAGATGGCATCAAATAAAGTGTATCTGATGAGAAAATTATATGACCTTCACATGAAGGACACAGATATTGTTGCTGCTTATCTAAATGAGTTTGATGATATATTTTCCCAGTTACAGGCGCAAACAATGGATATCGATAATGAAATGAAAGCAGTATTGCTATTATGCACCTTGCCATCATCATGGGATACGTTTTGCATAGCTAGTAGCAATAGTGCACCTGGTGGTAAACTCCTGTATGATGACATATGTGGAGCACTCTTGATTGAGGAGATTCATAGAAAATCTATGGTTGGCACTCAGAGTGGAGATGCATATAATGTTAGTGATTCTTACCAAGGAAAGAATCAGCAACATGGCAGGAGCAAGAATAAGGAAAATAATGGTCAACAAAATAAGAGTAGAATTAAATCAAGGAAAAGGGATATCGAATGCCATTATTGTCATAAGAAAGGACACATGAAGAAATATTGTTATGCATTAAAGAATGCTAAAGGTAAAGGACAGAATGTTGATGGGCATGTTAAACAGTTACCTGCACCATCTACTTCGACTATGAAGATTGAAGAAATTAATGCTATTTTTGATGATGCTGATGTGTTGACACTTGATAATACTGTGCCAACTGAGGCTCTTATGGTTGATTCTCTTTCCGACACGTGGCTGCTAGTTTCTGGTGCTTCTTTCCATGTGACACCACACAAAGAATGGCTCTCTAATTATGAAGCAAAGTCTCTTGGTACTGTGAGACTTGGTGACTCTTACCAATGTGACATTGTGGGGATTGGAGATGTGATTGTACAGTTCATTGATGGTTCAAATTTACTATACATAATGTATGCCATGTACCTCAATTATCATGTAGTTTGATGTCTGTTGGTCAACTTGATGACCTTGGTTACAAGGTGGTCTTCCATGCTCAGTACTTTTGTATATCATAGGGCAATATGGTTATTGAAAAAGGAAGAAAAGTTGGCTCACTTTATCCTTTATTTGTATCACAGAAAAGAACACTTGCTAGCTCCTAGTGTATTCACACACATCACTAACAAAATATATCAACAAATCCCCCTTGGGAGTGATGCAGTGAAAGTAGGCTTTAAAAGCAAAGAACAAAGCTTTGAAGGCCCAAAACACATTCAAGGTAATGTTAACATTAGTCTTTTTCAAACACCACAAGAGTGTAGCTTAGTGGCAAGAGATTGCTGGTTAAGCGAGCTCCAAGGGAAACAATACTAGGATGGGTGACCTCCCAAGAAGTATCGGGAACCTCCATCTTCCTTGATCGTTGAGGTCCTCCCTCATGTGCAGCCAACGTCACCAATGGTGACATCGGTGACTTAGATGACAAGGTATGTTGAGGTGGTCGAGTTCTCACATCACTCGCACAAAAGGAACAAATATTTTGCATCGAAATGCTCTGATACTAGAGAAGTATTTGATGGTGATGCACCACAATCAACTCTACTTCTCAATAGCTTCACGATGTTACCCTCATAGTAGAAATCCGAGCTCCAAAGGCCACACATAGTACTCCACGTTGGTCTATAGAATACACAGAAAAACACAGTACATAGAGAGCATGACAATAGATTTATTGGCTGTTTCAAATGCGGAGAAACTTACCATCTATCGTTGACTAGGCCACTATATGTTTTATTAAAGAACATATACGAAAGTGTTTGATGACCATTTCACCTTTCACATGGACACTAATGGTAATAGTCTAGAGAGGACAACCACCATGGAGGAGTGCATAGGATTGTTTCAATATAGAAGAAAAAAAGATTCGTTTTTTATTTTTGGGCCATTCATTTAACCCCACCCACCCACTGGATCTTTCAAAGTGAACCCCCCACCCATAAAGTTTCCCACCCTGTTTTAATGATTATAAGTCTTCCCATCACTGCTCGTGACCATCAAGAGTAAAAGGCTTACCTACTCTTTCTTCTCTTTGGTTTTGGAGAAGTGATAGTGATGAGCTTCACTATATACCCGCATGTAGATTTGTTCTACACCATGTGGGATGTGTTAGCCTAATTTGCCGCCTTCTCAGACAGTCATGTGCAAAGTCAATTTTGAAGCCTGTTTTGCACATAATTTTGAACCCAATTTGGAATTGTTTTGCATATGAATTCAAACTTGAGTGTATTCACTTTGTGTAATCTTTGATTACCAAAAGAGAAAGCATAAGCAAGGAGAAGGGAACTTGAAGTGAAAGAATGAGAGCCTATTCTTTGATTCTTCATACGCTCCATCAAAGCCAAGAAGGATTCAACTCTTCATCTTCTTCATCAAGATAAAAGGATGGGCCTTTTCTTCTCCACATCATGGTTTCCATGGAGTACCAAAGAGGTTTTTGGACACAAGAGTGGAGCATCGAACTTCATCAACTCTATGAAATTTTGAACCAAGTGAATGATGGATGTTGGAGTTTGCCAATTGTAATTCAAGCACTCTCAACTAGAATCGAGTCTATGCCAAAGCAAATTATATTTCGAGAGTGTCTCTTGTGAAATTTATGCATTTCCCTCTTATTTTTACATGCACAACATGACATTAGGAATTCCAAAAAGTTACGAACCGTTCATGTGCAATGGAGGGATCAACAAGCCATGTTGCATCAAGGGGTACATGTTTGTTCTAATACGTTTATCCTCCATTCATCGTTCATGGCTAGTCAACTAGTAGTATCATGTACATCATGTGTATCTTCAAGAAACATTTCAATTCTAGGTCATGTGCATGATGCATTGGATGTAGCACTGATGGATGTAGTTACAAATGGTAAGAGTAACATGCTAGAAGTGATAAAATCAACACCACTTCTATCAATGGGAAAGGATTTAAAGATGGGTTGTTGAGATTAGAGCAGGGATTTGGACAGTTTTGTCCAACATCCAAGCAGGGGTTGTGGAGCTTCGTCAATCTTTTGATGGGGTTCAATGTCAACTTCAGCCCATTTTGGGACTACTCCAAGGGCCCCAAGATGTAGCTAGGAATGTTAAGGTAGCCACACTGATACCATTGCGACCATGCCTATGTTTGTCTTGGCAAAAAAAGGATTCACCCATTTCCTAGGTAGATCTCTTCCCCTTGATTGGTAATATGATTAATCTTAGTTTGATGACTTATACCACTCCTTTATTTGCCAACAAGTTGGTACAAGCATTAGGTGTAAGTCACCCCTTAGATCTTTCGTTGGGAAAAGATCTCTGACCTCCTTATTTCTTGGGTGAAGATAAGGATCAGAACAAGGACACGATCCTAACATTCTTGGAGAAGTGGCAAGACATCCACCAACTCAAGAAGACTCATGAACATGTTAGGATGGTGAAAATCAATTTGTTATTAGGCCCAAAGGCCTATACAAGGTGGATGGGTCTCTCAAAGACTCATAAAAGACCCTCAACTTTGGATGAATTCTCTTGCTCCTTCAAAAAGGATTTTCTCCCAAAGAATGAGGAGCACAATCGGGAGGCTTGGAATAGAGTCCAACACAAAGGAAAGTCATTGTTAGTTTATATTTCAGAATATTGAGAAATTATTCTGAAATGAAAGAACCTTCATGATTTTCACGAGCTTCGCAATTTTATTCAAGGACTAAACACACGAATCTATAATGAGGTAAAACATCATGCATCAAAATCGCTCAATGAAGCAATCAAGGTTGCACAAATTGATGTGGATAATTCTTGAATCGATGTCCTGCAAGATAGTGGTAATGTCTAGCAAATTTCTACTAAATGCAAGGGAAAATGGTCAAAATTGTCTAAACATACTCGCAACGTTTATTACTTTGATGAATCAGGTACTAAAGCCATCTTTGGGAAAATTTGTGGTTGATTTCCTCAATGACATTTCAATGTACAACAAAGATTACAAGAGTCATCTAGAGAACTTGAAGAAAGTCTTTGAACTTCTTCAAGATAGCAAAATTTATAATACAGAGACTAATTGTGATATCTTTAAGTATTTAGGTCATATTATTGCCGTAGAGGGAATCCAAGTTAATCCGAAAAAAGTCCAAGTGATTCTTAAATGGTATGAACCCAAGACTATCCAAGAACTACATATTTTTCTTGGATTGGTTGGATACTATGATAAGTTCATGGTTAGATACTATCAAAATTTCATGGCTGGATATGCCAAAATAATAGTACATTTGATAAATCAACTCAAATGGAAGCATGAGAAACTCAATTGGAAAACAAAACAAACTGAAAGTTTTCAAGATCTTAAACTTGATTTAGCTTTGGCCATGATTTTATAATTTGCAGATCCAAAAAAACCTTTCCAATTAGAAATAGATGCAAGTTCATTCACCATAGGAGTAGTACTAAGCCAAGATGATTGGCCAATAGCTTTTAAAGGTAGAAAGCTAAGACTTGCTCAACAAAACTACTTTATGTATGAGCAAGAAATTTTTGATATTATAAATGCTCTAAAGAAATGGTGCCATTACCTGAGTCTTTGATCAAGAGAGCATTGAGTGGTTTGCAAACTAGCCAGATCTAAGAGGTAGAAAAGCTAGATGGGCCAAACAATTACAAGAGTTCTATTATGAACTCAAGATCTAAGAGGTAGAAAAGCTAGATGGGCCAAACAATTACAAGAGTTCTATTATGAACTCAAGTACAGGAAACAAAAGTTCAATGTAGTGGCAAATGCCTTAAGTTGGATACCTATGCTAAAAAATATGAGCTTTGTCTAAATTCAATGTGAATTTATCTCTACTTTGAAAGGCAACTGCAAAGAAGATCCAAGTTGCAGTCAAACATGGAAAGTAGTTGAGGAAGCCCAACGGAATGAACTAAGTACTTTTGAGAGAAATTTTATACATTAGTCCCTCCAAGATGAATGTTTGATTCATAAAGGTAAGGCTTGTGTCCCAAGTCAGCTGGACATACAAAATCGAGTCTTTTTCAAATGCCATGATGCTCCAAGTGTTGGACTCTTGGTGTTAACCAAACCTATGAGTTAGTTAAACAACATTTTTATTGGCCAAGCATACATTGAGATGTGCAAACGTATGTATCTAAGTTCCATAAATGTCAAGTCAATAAATTTGAAAGACTTAAAGTTGGAGGATTATTTCATCCTTTGAACATTCTCAAGGCAAATGGGAGATTATCTCCATGGATTTCATTTCAAAATTACCCCCTACTCACAAAGGATTTGATCCAATCTGGGGCATAGTCAATGATTTGACTAAAATATCTCAATTTATTCCATTCAAGTCTACTTACAAGACTTTTGAACTCATGAAAATATTTGTAAATCAACTTTACAAACTCTTGTTGGAAAGATGGATGGATACCTCGAGGAAGTGAGGTGGTACTACTAAAACCTAGTTTGTACCAGTCTTGATGCACTTTAGAGTTAAAAAGTAGGCCCTTTTAGCTTGCAAATGACACCAAGAAAGTACCTATGTACTTTGGAATTGATACTTGAAACACTTAATCCAAAACAGACTAGTTTAAGAATAACTAGTGTTGAAAAACTTGTTATTTTAGTCCATACACTTGGGGGTTTTTTACTCAGAGCTCACAACACAGTAACAAGTGGCCAAATTCCTTTTGTGGGAATTCAATCAGCTTAGATGGCCAATGATTGTAAGAGGAATCATTTAAAATGATCAACTATGCTCTGAGAAAAAACTTTAGCAAATCAGATCTTACCCTCAATATTTTAGGGAACAACCAGTAGATGACTAGTGAGCACTTCGAAGGTGATTTCTCCCTAATGCCTGAAACAAATGCCTTGAGATTTTTATAATAGAAAATAGACTTCAAACTGGTTCCAATAAGCCAAAGGTTATGTAGAATGGTTGAGTATTCACTAAGATATGACTAGAAGAAGTTGACTATTCTTAGTAGTCATAGCAGAGAAGTACATAGAGATGTTCAATGAGTTATATGTATTATAGAACATAATAGTACAAAGTTATTGGCATTGTAATGATGCTCAATAATGATGAATTGAGTGAGCTATAGTGTGAGCTAATCAAGTTCTACAAGTGATCAAGGGGTGTGCTCGCAATGAGGCACACACCGCGAGGTTTTACAAAGTCTTTTTATATGTGTTACTTCTAAGTTTGAATTTTAAAAAACTTTGGCTCTAATCAAAAGGTAATCCACTGATTTAGGAGATATTCCCTCAACTTGAAGTCGTAGCTAATATTCTTCCTAACTCCATGAGTTATAAGCTTTTACAAGATTCTCCAAGGAATTAATGTTTTACAATGGTAAATGATCAAGTAGTTACAAGCTATAGTTCACATGAATCATCAAGTGCTAGTCTACACAATGTCTTCCATGTTAAGCCAAATGTGTAGGCTTGAACATTTGCACCAAATGCTCCCACTCAAGCCAAACATCTTGGCTTGCATTGCTTCATCAATCTTCTTGAATATCATGTAATCCAATCATGGTTTTAAACCTACAAAGCTTAGTACCATCAAGTGCTTTGGTTAACAAGTTAGCACACTGCATATTTGTAGATACATATGCTAGTTGAATCTCTTTGCTCAAGAGTTTCTCTTTAACATAGTGATAGTGCACTTCTATATGCTTAGTTCTTGCATGATAAATGGGGTTGGATGCAAGATGCAAAGAACTAGTGTTATCACCAAAGATCATTGGTGAATGAGTGTGAAGTCCCAAATCTGAGTAGAGCAACCTAATCCAAATAACTTCTTGTGTAGCATTTGCTAATCCCCTGTATTCATCCTCTATGTTGGTTGCTTCTTAGAAGACCATGATATGGGTTTATCACATGCAAAAGATAAATAGCCAGAAGTACTTCTCCTATCATCCTTACATCCTGTCCAATTTGCATCTGAGTACAACTTTATGTCCAAATTTGATGTGTATGAGAAGTAAAGACCTTGATTTTGAGTACCTTTGAGGTACTTCAAAACTCTTTTAGCAGCTTCCAAGTGAGGTGCTCTAGGTTTATGCATAAATTGGCTTAGAACACTTACTCCATAACATATGTCAATCCTTGTTAATGTTGCATAGTTTAGACTACCAACTATGCTTTGATACCTGCAAAGTCTTCAAGCAAATCACCTTCATGAGCACTCAGTTTATGATTTGCCTCCATAGGGGTGCTAGCTACTTTTGCATCCTCCAAGTGGAACTTTTTAAACATGTCCTGTACATATTTCCTTTGAGTGATGTAGATTCGAGAGTTAGTGTATACCAACTCAAGTCCAAGAAAGTATTTCATAAATCCTAGGTCACTGACCTTAAACTCCTGCATCATCTGGTTTTTTATTTTTTTGATGCCATTGGCATCATTACCTGTAAGAATGATGTAATCCACATATACACATAAATATATCACTTTTGAGTTACTCCTTTTGATAAACAGAGAAAAATCTGCCTTCCTCATCATGAATCCTTTGTCTTGAAGGTAGATTGATAGCCTATGGTTCCATGCCCTAGGTGCCTGCTTCAAACCATAAAGAGCTTTCTTTAATTTGCATACATGATTTACCTTGCTTGGATCTTCATAGCCAAGAGATTGAGTGTTCAAGTGATGGTCTCCTACCATTCCAAGCCTCATAGGGGGTCATCCCATCAAGGGACTTGGAAGGTAACCTGCTAATTAGATAAGTGGCAGTAGAAACAACCTCTGCCTACAAGTAATTAGGCAACTTCTTTTCATTTAGCATTGATCTAGTTGCTTCCACAATCAATCTATTCCTCCCCTCTGCTACTTTGTTTTACTCAAGAGTATATCTAGTTGCGATCTCTCTCTTGATACCTCTGTCTTGCAAAAATGCATCAAACTCATTGGAGAAGTACTCACCTCCTCCATCTAACCTTATCCTCTTTAAACCCTTTCTTGTTTGATTTTCCACAAGTGCAAGATACTTTTTGAAACAACTGAACACTTCATCCTTATGTTTCATGAAATACAAGATAGTCCACCTACTGAAATCATTAATAAATGGCACATAGTACTTTGAGCCTGAAATTGAAGGGTCCTTGCTTGGTCCCCACAAATATGTGTGGACAAGTTCCAAATAATCCTCATGCATATAGCCTTTCTTTGTAAAGGGTAACCTGTGTGATTTACCAAACTGACATGCACCACATTTATAGAGCATATGTTGCTTGGATACATTCGGTATCCCAAGTACACATTGATATCTACATATCTGCTTCAATGTTCTCTCACCAATGTGTCCTAGTCTTTTGTGCCATATCTCTAATTCAGACAAAGTTTGATCCTTATAATTATAAAGTGCAATGTTTCTAATGTCCTAAAGCTCAAATGTAAACAATCTACCTGTTTTCTCTCCCTTTGCAATTCTCTTGAATCCATGTTGGGGGTCCTCCACAAAGGCTCCAAATTTATTGAACCTAACCTACAAACCTTTTTCCACTATCTGTCCAACATTCATCAAATTCTTTGTGATAGTAGGTACATAAAGATATGTGCTCAACAGATTCCTATTCCCATCAGAAGTTTTGACATTTCCTACCTTGACAATTTAGTGCTTGGTATCATCACCTATCTGCACTTTTCCCTTGGGCTCTTCAAGATCAGAAAGGAGAGCTATATTGGCTGCTACATGGTTTGAACAAACTGAGTCAATATAGAAGAGGTGCTCATGATTCATACCTTGTTTTAAGGTCATGTTCATAATGAGAAGAGAATCCTCTTGATCCTCTGTATAGTTATTGAATTCTTTTCTTGATTTGTATCCTCCTTGATAATTGTTGTTGTAGCAATTGTTGTAACCTTGATTATGATTGAATCCTCCTCTTGATTGTGAGTAGCCACTGTTGGAGATAGACGTCTGCGGAAGCACGTGAACAACACAAGGAAGGAGAAGAAGCTTGGAGCACAACACACAATACTGAATGTATTATTAGAGAATGCACAAAGATAAGTATCCCATTAGGGCAATAGGCGTATATAAAAGTTGGGGGAAAAAAACCTCCTAAAGAGGGAAAAAAGTGCCCCGATAGTCCTAGTGTGTTCACACACATCAGTACCTAAATATATCAACAAATACCCCCTGGGAGTGATGCGGTGAAGAAGGAGCTTGCACTCATGTATAAGGAAGTGCCAAGCTATGTGGAAATCACTCCACAAAAGGAAGTAAGACCAAAGCTTTGCAGAAAGCTTCAAATTTCTCCCTAGGCAGAGCCTTCGTGAAAAGGTCTGCAATGTTCTTCTACGTGGGCACATATGCCAAGCTGATTTCCCCTGCAAAGAACCTCTCCCTGACATAGTGATAATGCACCTCAATGTGCTTAGTGTGAGCATGGATAGGGTTCCTCGCAACTGCCAATGTGCTCTGACTGTCAGTGAAGATGGTGGTGTTAGAAGACTGACCAACACCCAAATCAGCCATAAGGCATCTGAGCCACACACACTCAAGAATTGCTGTGAAAGCTGCCTATACTGAGCCTCACAACTGGAAGTGGCCACAGTAGGTTGCTTCTTGCTCAACCAACATATACATGAGCTACCAAGCATGAAGCAAAAGCCACTAGTGGACACACAAGTGTCATAGAAACCAACCCAATCAGAGTCAAAAAAAGCATGCAAATCTGGCAGTAGTGATCCCCCCTTGGGATAAAACAACCCAAGTAGCCGAGTTCCACTCAAGTAGCGAAAGATGCGCTTAACCGCCTACCAATGCTTGACGCCTAGGCAATGCATAAACTTGCTCATCTGTGAGACACCAAACTGAATATCTAGCCGAGAAATGCATAAGTAAATCAAGCATCCAACAACCTGCTGATAGAGAACATCATCAAATGCATCTCCAACATCCTGAAGACTCAATCGTAAACATGTCTTCATAGGAGTGGCAATAGGCTTACTGTCTTCAAGGCCGAAACACTACAATAATGTGTCAATATATTTTGTTTGACACAAAGCCATTCCAACATCAATGTGCATAAACTGAATGCCCAAATAGTGATGCAAATGCCCCAAATCAGACATCTCAAATGAGGCATGTAAATCAGCCTTAAAATCAACAATATGGCTCATGAGGATGAGTGAGCAGCATGTCATCAACATAAACCACAATGATCAGAAGTACATCATTTGCGCGCTTAACATATAAGGTGCTTTCAGTTGCACTGTTCTCAAAACCATGTGCAATCAGATAGGCATGTATCTTCTCATACCAAGCACGTGGTGCTTGCTTTAAACCATATGATGCCTTCTTTAACCTGCACACCTGGTTTTCATGCCCTTTTTGCACAAAGCCACGAGGCTAAAAAACATACACTTCTTCATGCAAATCACCATTCAGAAATGTTGTTTTAATGTCCAACTGATGTACATTCGAACCATGATGAGCTGCAAGTGCACGGAGGCTACGAACTCTAGTCATTCGGCAAGTAGGTGCAAACGTCTCATAAAAATCAATGCCTCTTTCTTGCACATAACCCTTTGCAACAAGTCTAGCCTTATTCCTGTCAACTGTACCATCAAGCTTATGCTTCAGCTTGTATACCCACTTAGTGCCAATGGCCTTCTTGCCACGAGGCAAGTCACATAAAGACCAAGTACCATTCTTAATTATAGCATCATATTCAGATTGCATAGAAGCCATCCAATTTTCTGAATTTTGTGCTTCATCAAACGAAACAGGCTCATTCTCATCACAGAGACTAGATGCAGCCATAGCATAGCAATCTGATGCAAAAGAGGCACTATGAGAGCCTGAACGAGTACGATATGATAGAGGTGCATCTAATTTGCTTTCACACAAAGTCTGCACCAGTGATTTTGGCATAGTTTTTGCCTACTAAGTATCAGCTCTCTCATCAACTAGTGCATCATGTAAATCTGCATCAGAAATGGAATGATCTGCATCACCACATGAAACTTGCAAAGGCTGAGAAGTTGCCTCATTGGGACCAGCACTAGACTGTCCACCTATAAAAAGAGGTAGCAAAGTATCATACAGGTCTTTGGAGGTACCAGATGTCTCCTTGGTACATGAAAGTAATGGTTGAATAGAATCTTCCACAAAAACATCATGGCAAACCAGAATGCATTTAGTCTGTGGATGATACAGACGATAGCCTTTACTTTAGAACTGTACCCAACAAAAATACATTTTACTGCTTTATCATCCAATTTCTATGATGTTGTTCAGGCACTAATGCATATGCCAAACAACCAAAAACACGTAGATAAGCAACATATGGCTTTCGATCATGCCAAGCCTCATATGGAGTGAGATAGTACAACGCTTTAGTGGGACAATTGTTAAGTACATATGCTGCACACATGACAGCCTCAAGCCAAAAACTATGTGGTAAAGCCTGACTCTTGACCATAAACCTCGCCATCTCCATGAGTGATCTTTTCTTTCATTCAATAAATCCATTCTGTTGAGGTGTATACAACACTGTACATTGGTGTTTTATCCCACGTTTAGCCAGAAATGCATTAAAATCAGAAGACATATATTCCCCCCCTCGATCTGAATGGAGGGTGCCCATTTTACATGCTGACAAATTTTCAATCAAAACCAAAAACTATTTGAAGCACATGAACACTTCGGACTTTGCCTTCAATGGATATACCCATGCATGCCTGGAAAAATCATCAATGACAGTCACAAAGTAAAGATAATTTCTAAAAGAAGGTGTCTACATAGGACCACATACATCACTATGTACAAGCTGCAATTTCTGAGTAGCCCGAACTGAACCATCTTTTGGAAATGAGGAACGCTGCATTTTGCCTAAAATACAGCCTTCACAAACATGTTTTCCAGGTGCCTCAAGTTTGGGCAAAGAGGACAGCATTTCAGATTTCAGCAAGCATAGCAAAATTAAGATGAACAAAGCGTGCATGCCTAAGCTTTGCATCTGACATAGCCTGAGAATCATGTAATGCACATGCCGAATCATTCAATGATCTTTCATAGTCTATGAGCTTATACAACCCATGACATAAAATTCCAGAAGCAATAATCACATCACCATTTGACAGATCATGAACTATACACTTGTCATCAATAGATTTCACAACCAATCCAATCTTGGCTAATGCAGAAACTCATAACAGGTTCTTCTTGATTCCTTGCACAAATAAAGCATCTGACAAAGTGAAAGAACTACCATCAGCAGTAGTCAAAATGATCTTACCAACTCCCATAACAAGATAAGAGGAGTTGTTGGCGCATGTAACCGTGTTCCCTGTAGGGGCAGGCTCGAGTGAAGAGAAGAAACTGTACTGCAAGGTAATATGTTTGGTTGCCCCACTCTCAAAGTACCAAACATTTGAGTCTACTACAGACATGCACTGCTCATGTAAAGATGGGTCAAAACTGTAAATAGTAGTAAATACCCCTTCTTCTTCCTGCACAAGGTTATCAGACTCGGTTTTTGGTGTAGAGGCCTCTGCAATAACCATTCCAACCTCTTTCTTCTTTGCCTCTTTACCAGTCAGTTTTGGACAGTTCTTTATGATATGATCATTTCCTTTACAGTACTTGCAAAACAATTTCTGCTTTTTTGATTTCTTGTCATCTTTATCTTCCTTCTTCAAATGTGCAGCATTTGCAGATTTCTGCTTACTAGTTGAAGAGCTCCATTTTCCTTTGCCCTTCTGACTAGCTAGGAAAGCTTGATCTGCAACACGCATAATGGACCTGTTCTGCTTGGACTGATCTTCCTGCAATAGAACAAAGACTAACTCCTCAAATGACAAGGCATTTGGATTGCCTTTCATCATTAACCGAAGAGTAGAAGCAAAACTCTGATATGAATGAGGAAGATCATTCAGAACGGTTAGCACAAGTGAGCTATCTGGTATAACCTCATCGGCAGAAATCAATTATTCCTTCAAGTCTTTGATCTTTGTTAGAAAACTGTCCATAGAATCATCTTCAATCATGTGCTCACTCCCCAACTGTTTTCGGAGGTAAGCAACACAAGCCTCATTCCTAGCTTGGTACAATGAAAGTGTATCCCAAGCATCCTTAGCTATTCTGCAAGAGTGAATGTGAGGAATAATAGCACGTTTGAATGACAAAGCTATCAATGCATGTGCCTGGGTATTTGTGCCATCCCAATGAATATGCTCTAGAGTAGGTGAAGCAGAAACTGTAGCATGAACAGGAATATGCAGAATATCATCATCTTCGACACCTTCTACCTCAGCTTTTGTACTTGCAGTTGTAACAGTTGTAGGTGTGATAGGACGTTTTTCAACACCCTACACAATGTTCCACATTCCTTTTGCAACCATTACATGTCGCATCATATGAGCCCACAACGGGTAGTTGGTACCATCCAACTTATCCTTAACAGCCAACATACAAAATACATCACTGCTTTCAGCCATGGTCGGGGACTAAAATACCTTGATGCAGAAAATTGACTGTATCTCAAAAAGTTGAACGGAACTGCCCAGATGAGTTCTGCTAAACCTGTAGCAGACTTTGTGCGATTCTGAGACTACAACCGGAGGAGTGTCGACGACGCCCTAGATGAAGCGACGACTTGCTTTGATACCAATTGTTGGAGATAGACATCTGCGGAAGCATGTGAACAACAAAAGGAAGGAGAAGAAGCTTGGAGCACAACACACAATACTGAATGTATTACTAGAGAATGTACAAAGATAAGTAGCCCATTATGGCAATAGGTGTATATACAAGTCGGGGGAAAAATACCTTCTAAAGAGGGAAAAAAGTGCCCTAGTGGTCCTAGTGTGTTCACACACATCACTACCTAAATATATCAACAACCCCCTCTTTGGAATCCTCTTCCTCTCTGTTCTTGAAGTTCCTATAGCACTCATCTATTGTGTGATTAGACAGTCCACGTATATTGCATGGGGAAGAGTTTGAATGTCTCCCCCTACCTTGCTTACCTCCTCTGCCCCTTCCTCTTGAATTCCTACCTCCCCCTGCATAGTTAGCTTGAGAAGTAGCACCTTCATCCAAACTTCTTGCTCTTTCCTTTATCTATATAGAGGGCAAACGAATTGTTACCTCTTGATGGTTCACAATTTTTGTTGAGCTTGGCCTCATGGGTGAAGAGTTGCCCCATGAGAGTGGTTAGATCAAGGATTTGCATATCCATATAAAGATCCATTGCAGTTGTGAAGGATTCCCACTTATCATCAACCTTGATGCCATTGATTATTTGTCTCACCATTTGCTCCTCTTCAATCTCCTCTCTTATGCTTGCCAACTGATCAGCTACATCCTTCACCTTGGTCACATACTCTGAAACATTTTTCTTAGGTTGCTTCTTTTCAGTAGTAAACTCCATCCACAATTGATTTTTCCTAGCTCTTGTATTGGAAGAAAAGTATGAAGATAGAGTATCCCAAGTCTCTTGGGAAGTTTTGCAATTCCTAATATGAGGAAGAAGGAAGTCAGAGATAGAGTTAAGTAGATATGACCTGGCTAAAGCATCTTTGGCACACCATGACTTGAGTCTTTCTTGCTCCTCTGTTGTAGGTTGATCTTTGCTTCTAAATATGGGCATCTTGTTAAACTGTTAAACTACTGTTAAACTGTTTATCAAATCTGGGTTCTTGGGATGGTTAGGGGTCTGTAAAACAGAGGCCCTGTTTGTATTTTCCCAATTCTTATAGATTCAATTATATGCTACTTTACCAACTTATCGCTCCAAATCGAACTATCTGTCAAATACATATCTGTTTCTGCACATTACAGTGTTCTTCACCACAATATGCCTACGCGCACTTCGTCACTTACCGAATGATCAATTAACTTAATACTTCATCAAACTTAATACATTACTGAACTTAACTCACAAAGAGACAAAATACTCAGAGTTTCAACAATGAGCTACGCTCCACTTCAGGCATTCGCCCAGACTCACAATCCGGCGACATACCCCTCATCTCACACATGCCTCTTTGTATTAATAAAAAAGGTACAACTGTTGTGCTACATCCTTTCGGTATGCATGAGACTTTTCAGGATTACATATTACATTCCGGCGGCTCACACTGGCACGCACGGTGGACTCGAACCCAAAAAGGAAAAATACAAAGTTTAAGATTCATCTATAATGCCTTGGATGTACATGGAGCAGGCTAACTTAAAGGTTTGGGCGATCTTCTGCTTCAAGGAATCTAACATATTCTTCAAAATCTGAGGCTCGACTAACTGTGGATCAATTCTAACCAAACTGGCAGCTATCACCTGACTTATTAAAGACTCAGCCTGAGTCTGCAAAAATGCTTCGTATAAATAAAAGTCATTTTCGAGAGTGACATCTCTGCGCAACTTCATTTCTGCAATGTTAGCATTGATTCTACATAATCTGTCAGCTTGAATGCCTAATTGTTTTTCCCTACGTTCGAGTTCCTGAGATTGAAACTGCATTATTTTGTAAAAATCTTCTCTTTCCTTTAGAATTGCTTCAATCTCCTTCTTCAATTTAATGTTCCGGCCAATCTCTTCTTCCAAGGATCGACTTTTGTGGAAAAGCTCTTCTATAACCTGCTTGAGTTCTTTCTCAGCATTTATTACATTCATAGCGAGTGTCTGAGAAGCTTCCTCTAATATACTAAGCTTATCCTTTGTTGCATGAAGTTCCTTGCCTAACGCAGTCATGGCATCTTGCTTATCGGTAACTTCTTGCTTTAATCCATTAATTTCTGCATTCTGATTAGCGATATTAGTATCTTTGTCTATGAATTGTTCCTACAGTCTCTGAATTTGCATTTGCAGTGAGTGAATATCTGTTTTCACCTTAAGGAGTTCTTCTTGAAGAGGTGCTATATCTGTCTACTTTACTTTGCAGCTCCTGACGAATAGCCTGTGTTGCCGTTTTCAATTGAAGAGGTAATTGCTAGGATAATTGAATTAAGAACTGGCCCATGGACGCCAATTCAGTGAACATAATAGGGGTGGGAATAGAAGGTGTCGACTGCGATGGTTGGGAAGAAAGAAGATGTGGAGACGAGGGTGGAGAGTAGTCAAGTGAAGATAGAACTTTAGATGCGGCCTCACAGATTACAGTGGGAGGCGAGGAAGGAGAAGCAGTAGTAGCGGCAAGAAGTGTAATTGGAGGGGGAAGAGGAAGAAGGGGTGTTTGCACTACGACAATCCCGGTTTCATGTTGGAGCGAAGACAAAACAACAGCAATTTTAGTAATGGACTCTTCAACACCTTGCAATTGCTTTGCCGTGTCTGCTTGATTATTTGCTACTGTTGAGGAGGATGGATGACAAACCACGACAGTGCTCTCAGCCTCTGTATCCTTCACAACCATATCATCTAGGGATTGGGATTCATCCCGTCGGGAAGGTTCAACCACGTGATCTTCCATGCTAATATCAGGATCCTGTTGTTTAATTGGAGAAGAGTGGGCAGATGCTACCTGTAATGAAGTGGCTGTGTCATGAAAAATTTCAACCTCTTGGACAACGGTTGATTCCTGCACTTGACTTTGGGATGGGCTGATGCGAGCGCGTTTGCGCTGAAAGAACTAGAGAAGATCTTCATCATCATCATCCTCTAGCATCTGTGTAGACTCCTCATGTAATAGCAGAGTCTTCACTAGGGGTGGTTGCTCTACTTGAATAACCGGAAGGAGAAAGGTAAGCAGGTGCAGCAATTGAGTCCGAGGGATCTCATTCGTGGCTAGTTGTTCAGAAACGACTTGGCATTCATGGTGAATGCACTGGAAAAAGAATGAAGTGAAGTTGATGGCCTCTCGTGATGCAATGTCGATCATGGAGTAAAGCAGGTGAGAGATGCCGTAAGTGCGTTTTTGGAGGTTTAGGGTAGTTACTAGGAACTAGAGTGCGGTGCGCTCCAGTTCAGGTTGACATAAAATGGAAAACTCATTAGACGAGTGCCGGGGAAGGAGTTCCTTCATTATCACCATAGGAAGGAGAGGGCCATCGACCAACCCCTCCTGAGGGAGACGGAATCCCTCAGTGACTGTACTGAGTGTAACAACAACGTGGGGGTTCAAACATGCCAGCGTCCAGCAAGGTTCTGTAGCAGGCGTGGCGGCTATGGCACAGATTATCTGTGCACAGAAGGAATGACACTCCACTTAATGCCAAGGCAATTCAGTGAAGGCCAGAAGGCCTCGAGCACGCAGGTACTTGCGCACGTTTGGAGCGAGACCAGCACGGAAGGTGATAATATTTGCCAAGACTTCCATAGCGCAAACAAAAACACGCAAGAGCACAGGTCGCACAAGGGTCACAAGCACACAAGAACGCAATAGCGAATAACAGTGTGAAAAACAGGATTAAGTAGAAACACTGAAGAATCATATGAAAAGAAGCCTAATCATCACGCAGTGTTGGAAATATACAATTATAATGGCGACATGCATGCATTAACATAGTCGAGACATAGAAGGTGGCTACTAATCATGGTTAGGTAAGAAAACTGAAGGATTACAGTCAATCAATCAATCGGAATTACGTAAATAGGACAGGAACATCGAGGTAGAACAGTGAGAAAAAAGGATTAAAATTACCAATCATGCATCATGAGGATGAAGGCGGTGGATAATAGGGATGAAGCTTCGATCCATTGATCGCTTTAGGAAGAAGGGTACCGGTTAAGGTGGATAACCAAAAAGTTGCTGGTCCCACTTGTTCGGCAATGAAGTATGGACCAAACCAATGCAATTTAAACTTTTCGGTGGATTGGTTAAATTCAACATTATAAAAGAGCACTAATTGGTTGATGGTAAACACGGGGGTTTTAAGGAAACAATCATGAGTTCTTGCTTGTCTGAGCTGAACTTCCTACAACACCAGAGAACTCTCAAGACGCTGTTCATCCAGAGATCGCAAAGCCTCCACTCGAAAAGGGAAAGATTCTTTCGGTAGTAATTTCTACTCTAATGCCACTCGCAGACTAGGAGCCACTAGCTCCATAGGAGCAATCACCTCCAAACCATAAGCCAACTTGAAGGGAGTTGTTCCGGTCGCCACTTTATATGTTGTACGGTAAGCCCATAATACGACAGGTAGGAATTGGTCCCATCTCTCTGGGTAATTTAATACCAGTTTCTTTAAGATGTTCAATAGAGATTTGTTGGTGCTCTCCGTGAGTCCATTCGCTCGTGGATAGTAGGGAGAACTGAACTTATGCACAATTTGGAAGGTATGAGTAAGCACTTGCATTAATGTGTTTGCAAAGTGCGTACCTTGATCAGTCACAATCTCCAAAGGTAAACCATAGCATGGAAAAATATCTTTCATCAAGCAATTAGCACCTGCAACCACTGTGGGAGACAGTAGAGCCCAAGCTTCGGCCCACCGAGTCGCATAATCTGTGTAGGTACGAATATATCTATTACTGGTAAGTATCGTAGGAGGTGTGATTGGTCCAATAAAATCCAAGCCCCATTTCTGAAAAGGTTCGAGAGGCAAAACGGGTTGGAGTGGAAAGTAATGTCTCTGTAAAGGTTGACCCGATCACTGACACTCATCGCACTGTCGCACATACTTGGTCACATCTCGGTACATAGTAGGCCATCATAAGCCACTCTGCAGAATCTTCTGGTGGGTCAGGTCCACCGCAAAATGACCTCCAGCTGGGCCGAATGAGCCATTGTGATTACTGAAGCAATTTCGTGAGGTGGAACACATCTGAGCAACACTCCCGAGTGATCAATGTAATATAATTGCCCTACAATTAGCCAGAATCGTCGACTATACATGGCCAATTTTCGGCGAGCAGTAGGAGAGGTCATGCCAGGAGGACATCCACTGGTCAAGAAAAGCATCAAAGTGTCATAATAGGAGGATATTCTCGACAATTCTTGTTGATCATCCTATATAGTCTCAGTTGCTAGATAGCAGGTGTGGTATCGTCAACTCCTTCCCGAAGTTCACCGGAATCCAATCGAGATAGAAAATCAACAAGTGCATGTGCAGACCCTGGTCGATGTACGACTGAATAATCAAACTCTTGGAGCAAAAAGACCCATCTTGCTAGTCTTCCTCCCAAATGCTGTTGGCGAACAAGGTACACCAAAGCCGCATGATCAACATGGAAGGTGAAGCGGCATCTAGTAAATAATGCCGGAATTTCTTCACCGAATATACTAATCCAAGACATTCACGTTCAGTGAGTGAATAATTACGCTCCACCGGAGCTAATCTGTGACTCGCATAATACATTGGATGGAACCATTTTCAATGTTGGATGCATCCACAAAGGCATGAAATGGCAGTTCTGAATTTGGCGCTTGTAAAATAGGAGCTTGCGTTAACAGTGACTTCAACCGATCGGAAGAACAAGTCTCTCATGGAGATGGCGAGGTGTATGGTCAAGAGTCAGGCTTTACCTCATAGTTTCTAGCTTGAGGTTGTCATGTGTGCAACATATGTACTTAACAGGTGTCCCACTAAAGCGCTGCAGTCTATCACTCCATATGAGGCTTGACATGATCGCAAGCCATCTCTTGCTCATTTGCGTGTTTTTGGTTGTTTGGCATATGCATTAGTGCCTGAACAACATGGCAGAAAATTGGATGATAAAGCAGTAAAATGTATTTTTGTTGGGTACAGTTCTGAAAGTAAAGGCTATCGTCTGTATCATCCACAGACTAAATGCATTCTAGTTAGCCGTGATGTTGTTTTTGTGGAAGATGCTATTCAGCCATTGCTTTCATGTACTAAGGAGACATCTGTTAGCTCCAAAGACATGTATGATACTTTGATGCCTCTTTTTACAGGTGGGCAGTCTAGTGTTGGTCCTAATGAAGCATCTTCTCCGCCTTTGCAGGTTTCATGTGATGATGCAGATTTACAGGATGCACTTATTGATGAGAGAGCTGATATTGAGCAGGCAAGAACTATGCCAAAATGACTGGTGCAGACCTTGCATGACAACAAATTAGATGCACCTTTGTCATATCGTACTCGATTAGGCTCTCATAGTGCCTCTTTTGCATCAGATTGCTATGCTATGGCTGCATCTAGTCTCTGTGATGAGAATGAGCCTGTTTCATTTGATGAAGCACAAAATTCAAAAAATTGGATGACTACTATGCAATCTGAATATGATGCAATAATGAAGAATGGTACTTGGTCTTTATGTGACTTGCTTCCTGGCAAGAAGGCCATTGGCACTAAGTGGGTATACAAGTTGAAGCGTAAACTTGATGGTACAGTTGACAGGTATAAGGCTAGACTTGTTGCAAAGGGTTATGCGTAGGAAAGAGGCATTGATTTTGATTAGATCTTTGCACCTACATGCCGTATGACTACTGTTCGGAACATTTGTGCACTTGCAGCCCATCATGGTTGGAATGTACATTAGTTGGACATTAAAACAACATTTCTGAATGGTGACTTGCATGAAGAAGTGTATGTTTTTCAGCCCCGTGGTTTTGTGCAGAAAGGGCATGAAAATCAGGTGTGCATGTTAAAGAAGGCATTATATGGTTTAAAGCAAGCACCACGTGCTTGGTATGAGAAGATACATGCCTATCTAATTGCACATGGTTTTGTGAATAGTCCAACCGAGAGCACCTTATATGTTAAGCGTGCTAATGATGTGCTTCTGATCATTGTTGTCTATGTTGATGACATGCTGCTCACTGGTCCTATTGAGAAGCATATTGCTGATTTAAGGCTAGATGTCTGATTTGGTGCATTTGCATCACTATTTGGGCATTCAGTTTATGCAAGTTGATGGTGGATTGGCTTTGTGTCAAATGAAATATATTGACACATTATTGCAGTGTTTTGGCCTTGAACACTGTAAGCCTATTGCCACTCCTATGGAGACAGGTTTACGATTGAGTCTTCATGATGCTGGAGATGCATTTGATGTTGTTCTCTATCAGTAGGCTGTTGGATGCTTGATTTACTTATGCATTACTCGGCCAGATATTCAGTTTGCTGTCTCACAGATGAGCAGATTTATGCATTGCCCAGGAGTCAAGCATTGGCACGCGGTTAAGTGCATATTTTGCTACTTGAGAGGTACTCGGCTACTTGAGAGGTACTCAGCTACTTGAGTTGTTTTATCCCAAGGGGGGATCACTACCGCCAAATTTGCATGCTTTTTCTGACTCTGATTGGGCTGGTTGCTATGACACTCGTGTGTCCACTAGTGGCTTTTGCTTCATGCTTGGTAGCTCATGTATATCTTGGTTCAGCAAGAAGTAGCCTACTGTGGTCACTTCCAGTTGTGAAGCTCAGTATAGGGTAGCTTTCACAGCTATTGTTGAGTATGTGTGGCTCAAACGCCTTATGGCTGATTTAGGTGTTGGTCAGAATTCTGCCACCACCATCTTCACTGACAGTCAGAGCGCATTGGCAGTTGCGAGGAACCCTGTGTTCCATGCTCGCACTAAGCACATTGAGGTGCATTATCACTATGTCAGGGAGAGGTTCTCTGCTGGGGAGATCAGCTTGGCATATGTGCCCACACAAGAGAACATTGCAGACCTTTTGTGGAGTGACTTCCACACAACTTGACACTTCCTTATACATGAGTGCCAGCTACTTGTTCACCACATCACTCCCAGGGGGGATTTGTTGATATATTTAGGTAGTGATGTGTGTGAACACACTAGGACCGTCGGGGCACTTTTTTCCCTCTTTAGGAGGTTTTTTTCCCCCGGCTTGTATATACGCCTATTGCCCTAATGGGCTACTTATCTTTTTACATTCTCTAGTAATACATTCAGTATTGTGTGTTGTGCTCCAAGCTTCTTCTTCTTCTTCTTCCTTGTGTTGTTCGCGTGCTTCCGCAGACGTCTATCTCCAACAAAGATTAGAAGACTTTGTTTTTGGTGTAGAGGCCTCTACGACAACCATTCCAGCCTCTTTCTTCTTTGCCTCTTTAGTAGCTAGTTTTGGACAGTTCTTTATGCTATGATCATTTCCTTTACAATACTTGCAAAACAATTTTTGCTTTTCTGATTTCTTTTCATCTTTGCATTCCCTCTTCGATTGTGTAGAATTAGTAGATTTTTGCTTACTACTTGAAGAGCTCCATTTTCCTTTGCCCCTTTGACTAGCCAAGAAGCTTGATCTGCAACACACATAATGGACCTATTTTGGCTGGACTGATCTTCCTGCAATAGAACAGAGACTAACTCCTCAAATGACAAGGCATTTGGATTGCCTTCATCATTAAACGAAGAGTAGAAGCAAAACTCTAATATGAATCAAGAAGACCATTCAGAACGGTCTGCATAAGTGAGCTATCTTGTATAACCTCATCAACAGAAATCAATTGTTCCTTCAAGTCTTTGATCTTTGGAAAATTGTCCATAGAATCACCTTCATTCATGTGCTCACTCTCCAACTGTTTTCGGAGGTAAGCAACACGAGCCTCATTCCTAGCTTGGTACAATGTGGTAAGTGTATCCCAAGCATCCTTAGCTGTTCTGCAAGAGCGAATGTGAGGAATAATGGCATGTTTGACAGACAAAGCTATCAATGCATGTGCATGGGCATCTCTACCATCCCAATGATTTTGCTTTGCAGTAGGTGCAACAAAAACCGTAGCACAAACAGGAATATACAAAATATCATCATCTTCATCACCTTCTGCATCAACTTCAGTACCTGCAGGTGTGATAGAACATTTTTCAACACCCTACACAATGTTCCACATTCCTTTTGCAACCAATACATGTCGCATCATATAAGTCCACAATGGGTAGTCGGTACCATCCAACTTATCCTCAATAGCCAACATACGAAATACATCACTGCTTTCAGCCATGGTCGATGACGAAAATACCTTGATGCAGAAAATTGATTGTATCTCAAAAAGTTGAACAGAATTGCTAGACGAATTTTGCTAAACTTGTAGCAGACTTTGAGACGCTTATACTTGTGAACCGAAACTGGTATTTACGTTTGGCACAAAAAGATGAAATAGCCTGCACAAGGAGGTCGAAACGAGCTTAGATTGGGATTTCACCATGCTGAGTATGCTCAACAAAATTCATGCGATTCTGAAACAGCAATCGGAGAGGTGTCAATGACGCCCTAGATGACGCGGCAGCCTGCTCTGATACCAATTGTTGGAGTTAGATGTTTGCGAAAGCACGTGAACAACACAAGGAAGAAGAAGAAGCTTGGAGCTCAACACACAATACTGAATGTATTACCACTAGAATGTACAAAGATAAGTAGCCTATTAGGGCAATAGGTGTATATACAAGCCGGGAAAAAAACCTCCTAAAGAGGGAAAAAAGTGCCCCGACGGTCATAGTGTGATCACACACATCACTACCTAAAAATATCAAAAGGTGATATATAGATAATGATGCCAATTTTCCAAAGCATGGACAATTGCTTACAAATTCATATCATACTTGATATTTTTTTTGAGTGATTTTTTATTTCTTATTCTCAAAAGAAACTAGATGGCCATCTTAAGTTGTTATTGCTCCTATATAATCACTCATGTCAATCTCAACCGTCAATGGTTGATTGAGATCCAACTATGTAAATATGATATTTAACCATAAGTAATATCTCCTTGATCTTCCAAGGTTAAGGACCTCGATGGCAAGCTTATATAGGTTCGGGAGATGGATTAGGTTTTTCTAGAATTTCCCATGATAGTATCATCAGCTATGCAAGAAATGAGATGGCAAAGGGATAGTTCAAATGGGTATCCAAGGAGTTAGGGTGCGTTCATGTGGTACGCAAGACATGTACAAGGTAATGCATGACCATGATAGAATTTGGGATCAAGCACAAACGTGTGATAAAGCCAAGCAAAGAGATTCTTGTACTCGCAATAGTTCTAATAGTCCATGGAGCTCAAACTTGGGATTTACACTCCCGATCAAATACAATGATCCATCTCACTTTCACTCTCCCTCTCTATTGTGCACAATTGTTGTTGCCATCACCATCTCTCTCCATTTGTCCATTACTGCCTCTAATAGGTTCTATGACCTTCAAGTTCTACAATTGGTATCAATACTTGTCCCTCTACCCAAGCATATACACTTGTCCTTAGTGCCACTTAGATATCTCAAAATCATCTTGACTGCTTCCCAATGCTTCTTGCTAGGATTAGGCATACATCTATTCACAACTCCCACTTGTATATGCTTGGGTAGAGGAAAAGCAACCAATAATGGATGCTTTCCCTCTACCCAAACATATACACTTGTCCTTAGTGCCACTTAGATATCTCAAAATCATCTTGACTGCTTCCCAATGCTTCTTGCTAGGATTAGGCATACATCTATTCACAACTCCCACTACAAATGCAATATCTCGTCTTGTAGCAACCATAGCATACATGAGACTACCAACAACTGACTGATAAGGAATTTTGGTCATGAATTCCTTTCCTTCATCTGATGTGGGACAATCATCCTTGCTCAATTTCATATATGTGGGTAAAGGTGTACTCAATGCCTTTCCACCCTACATATTGAACATGTGAAGTACTTTGGACATGTACTCACTTTGAGACAAGTATATGCATCTTTTACTCCTACCGCAAGTAATGCACATGCCAAGAATATGTTTTGCATACCCCAAATCTTTCATATCAAATGTCTTACTCAACTTCTTTTTGAGAATTGACAAGTCATAAGAGGACTTTCCTTTGGACATGTACTCACTTTGAGACAAGTATATGCATATTTTACTCCTATCGCAAGTAATTCACATGCCAAGAATATGTTTTGCATACCCCAAATCTTTCATATCAAATGTCTTACTCAACTTCTTTTTGAGAATTGACAAGTGATAAGAGGACATCCCAACAATCAATATATCACTGACATAAAGTATCAAGCATATCAAGTTGCCATTTGAGCATTTCTTTGTGTAGAGAGAATGATCCTCATTGCTTCGTGAATAGCCTTGAGACTTCATAAAAGCATCAAAATTTTGGTACCATTGTCTAGGGGATTGTTTAAGTCCATATAAGCTCTTCTTTAGCTTACAAACTAGACTTTCTTTTTGAGGAACTACATAACCCTCTGGTTGTTCCATATAGATCTCATCTGTAAGATCTCCATGCAAGGAAGTAGTTTTTGCATACAAGTGGACTAGCTCTAAGTCCTCCATTTCAATGAATCTAAGCAACATTCAAAGGGTAGTCATCTTGACCATTAGAGAGAAGATTTCCTCAAAATCAACACCATGTTGTTGCTTAAAACCCTTTGCAACAAGTTGTGCTTTATACTTTGGAGAAGCACTATCTAATGTGAATTTCCGCTTATATACCCATTTACATGGTAAAGCTTTCCTTCCCTTTGGCAAAGGTACTAAATCCCAAGTACCACTCTTGTGAATAGAATCCAACTCACTCTTCGTGGCACGCTCCCACTTGACATGATCCTTTGTCTCCATGGCCTCTTTGTAGCAAGAAGGCTCACCACCATCTATTAGCATAACAAAATCCAAATGTGGAACATATCTATCTGATGGATGTGAAACACCTATAGAGCATCTCAATGGTTGTTGAACAAGAACATTTGTAAATTGATCTGATTGGACATTCTCTCAAACATCCCTACATGCAACATTTTTATGCATACTAACTGGAGGGTTAGGATCCTCAAACACCACTCTTCTCACTTCAACCTCCTTAATGGGTTGTTTATGCATCTTAGACTCATTGAAAATGACATCACTACTTCTGATCACTGATCGTGTTTTAGGACCTTCCCCTTCTTCTTCATATTCCAAGTTCACATCTAGAATAATCCTCTCAAAGTCTTCATTACTAAGATCTTCCAAGTGGATTCCTCTAGGGAATTCTAAGTCAAAGGGAACAGGTGGGAAAATTAGGTTGGTCCATTTGTACTTCTTCTTGGAAACCAGAGTGTGAATGGCCTTACTACCCTTTGTGGTGCAGGAATTACATGTTGAGTTAATATGGTGCCCCTGAGTTGAGCACATGGTATAGAACCTCTCATTCTCTTTGATGGTGGTGGCGAGGATTTCTTGCTCTTAAACTATTTTAATGTGTTCCAAGATAGTGCTCTTTGAAGTGGTAAGATATAATCCAGACATCCATAGATTATTCTTGTGAGAGCATCGTACCCATGCAACGTTGTCTTTTGTGGCCATTGCTTGTGAGCCTAATGCTTCTAATCAATAATCCAGTGCAGCATGTTGATGGTTATATTTTGTGTATCTACTAAACACAAACTAAACCAAATGCTTTTGTGAGGCATTGTGGATTGTCATGCCCTAGGAAGGTGAAATGTTGCATGTACATCCACAGGTGGACCTCTATGTTTGGTGTCATTGCTACCATGACCTTGAGCTTTGTAAGATTTTGATTTTTCATGCTCTTTGGAACTAAACCTTCCTTCTCAATGGGGACGTGCATTCCCCACATGCCTAAGGCTTCACGTACAAGGTTGTTGGTCAAACGAAATTGCTTTAACTCATTGCCATGCACTAAGGATGAAATCACAAAAGTGCTAGATACGTGGGGGTCCTTGTTGGCATTCAAAGAGTTAATGAGATAATAGCAATGCATGAAGTTGGGCTTTGGTAACTTGGCACTAAAATATTCTGCCAAACCCAACAAAGCTCCTCTAACTTTTATAAGCGCTCAAATTCTCTTGTGAAGAAGTGGTACTTTCCCCACACATTGTTGTACTCTATCTCCACTTCTCAAATGAAGGATTCTTCCCTAAGGGTTCTTGCTACTTCATTAAACCAATGAGAGTTCTTGCTAACATGAGTTGTATGGCCCATTAGTAGATCTTGGATCGGAATGATCTGCACATTCCTCATATCCTCTTGTTGTTCCTTAAGTTCATCTAATATGGGCAGACTCTCAATGTCTATGGTTTGCTGACTAGTTCCTACTTGCGAACTGCTTCCTACAGTGTCTGCCATGGTGCTAGCAATGATTGTTGCTCTTGAATCTACTAGAAGAAGAAGATCATATTAGCATTGCATTGGATACAAGATGATACCTTGTCCCCTTTACAATACCAACATGATATTCATCTTGGTTAGTGAGTCAATAGGGTTGATGTGTGGTGGGAAGGTGAGTAGTTGTGACGTGGTTAGTAAATTCCACATATGCATACTCTGGATGTGCAATGTACTCAGATTGCATCTATCCTTTTGTAAGGGGATCTTTACATTGTTGGGTCAACGGGTTTATTACAAAGTTTGACCCTCCACATTTCCCTTATGGGATTACATATCTTTCCATTGGTGATATTTAAGGGTGCCAGAGGTCGCTCTACCAAAATATGGGACTTTTTAGGTACCCATGTCCAAGTAACTCTAGGTGTAGTATTATGTGTTGGTGGGTTGATAGCAGATTTCATCCTAGATGTTGGTGGGATGAATGCTTGTGAGCATTGATTTGACCCTAGGATTTTATGTACAGCTACTTGAGCATGCAAGTAGGTCTTACATGCTAGCATTGGGGTCTTCCTTCAATGATTGCTTAGGTATCTAAATAGAAATGATTCATCAAAGTTGACTATAGGAATGTTCAACTGTAGCTTTCTTTGGTAGCATCATTCCTTTGGTATGCACTTGTGGGCATGCTAGCATTGGGGTCTTCCTTCATCGATTGCTTAGGTATCTAAGTAGAAATGATTCATCAAAGTTGACTATGGGAATGTTCAACTGTAACTTTCTTTGGTAGTGTCATTCCTTTGGTATGCACTTGTGGTTGTGCTTGCACCTCCAGATTTGCTCCTCCCCATGAGCCTCCCTGTTTTTGACTGACTTATGAGTATAAGATTTGGTTGTCTGCTCCATCTGCTTCTTGGGTCTCCTTGCTTGTTGAGCCTCGACCATCTTTGGAAAAGAAGGGAGTTCCATGTTGGTTTTTGCTACTCCTTCATGAGTTGCCTTGTTCTTCAGTTTCAATAGGATTGATGTTTAATTGCAAGTCTTGATAGTAAGAAAATCTAACTGCACCAATGGTTGTGCCAGAGTCAATCAAGGCTTTTATTGTATTCTCAGTCTTGTCATGTCCTACTTCTAAGGTTAAAAAAAGACATTTGTCAATTATTCTATGATGGGTACCACTCGTTGTTTCGCACATAGCCATGTGATATCCTAGTGCTTCGTGAACATCTTACCTAGGTTGATATCTCCCTTGTTTTTTCAACTTCATACGTCGGATGCGTTCTAAGGCTTTTGCTTGAGCTTCTTCTCAAATTCATATTTCTTCTTCTTTGCACTTTTTTGTTGTGTTGATTTAACTCAACATTTCTTTTGTTAGGGGTTCTTGACATAATTTCACTTTGCATCCATTGATATAACTCAATAGTATATTTCCCTCTAAAGTGGCTAGTTGGATAGCTCCACTTGTAGAGATTATGTTGATTATTATGGGTTCATAGCCATGCTTTTCTAATGTTTTGGCATGTTGTTTCAATGTATACACCAAGACAAAGTCTCCTACCTTCAAGCCCTTGTCTTTTACATGTGTTTCAAAGTAAAAAAAAAATTCTCTTCTTGGCTGCATATATCACAATAGTTGCTGTTAATCTGGTTTCTCCCAATCATTCTAAATCAAAAATTCTAGAAGAGGGTTCGTGGCCGGTCCATTGATGCTCTTGTGCTACCTTTAGAGTGGGTATCCAGAAATCTAAGGGTACCATTGCATTTTGAACAAAAGTCATCTGAAAAGACATGGTGTTGAGTCTTGTTTTATAGGCCACTCTATTGTGAGGAGATGGAGATTTTTGGAGATGCTTGCAAGTAGCTTGTCAAGTGGTGAAGATGGTCCAACAAACTAGCATAAGACCTGTCATAGCTCTTTGAATATGTAAACTAGAACTTGTAGTCTTGTGGTTAGTGCAATAAAACTCAATGGATACTTAGGAATATTAACAAGAACAAGTTGATGCAAAATAGATTGACTAGCTCACACAAAACTTGCTAAATCTAAATGAAAGTTATGATTTCAAATCCATAGAGCAGCCAACACATTTACAATTGGAAAAATTCCTCTTAAGGGAGTGTTATACATAGGGTTGGCTTGCTATAATGCACATAATCCTTAATTTATAAGAACAAATGAAGGATCAATAACTTCCACTATGATTGAATGTCATCCCAATTTTTTTAGGGATGTGTAGAAGATGAACCGGAGATCGTAAAATTGAGATTTCTCTGAATTTTATCAACCAAATAACTTTAAAATTTGTATAAATAAACTAGATAGTGATAAATTTCCAATGAATGTGTAATCACTTGATTTGGATCTCTATAGAGAGAACAACAACCTCTACAAGATGATTGAGTCTGAGGAAGGAGTAGAGAAAACAAGAAGAACCAAGATGATCACCAATGTATGTATATTGCTTCAAAAAATAATATCGCTCTTAGTGTACAATGTGATGAGTCATTATATAGATTCTTGGGTAGCATTCCACACCTTTTTTACAAAGATTTGAATTCAAATCAGAGCGGGGTAGGTTGTTGAAGAGAATCAATCAATTTTCCTATAATCTAGGAAAGTGATATAATCTTGCCCTACTTTTGGTGGCTGATTGATTGATTGATTGATTGAATAAATCACAAAAACCCTCAACTCATGATTTTAGAGCCTTTACTTTACCTTTTACAAGTGTAAAACTCATGGTTTTTGCATTGGATCCAATGATCATAAAGATCCTTCGACAAAATACAAAAATGAATGCAAATAAATAACTATTCAATGAGTATTTAAGGCACCATCAAAATGATAGTTTTGATGTGGATCATATTCATCTCAAGTATGATCTCGTATGTGCTCACTCAGACATCAATATCCACAATATGTGGCAAATTCATTTTTTTAAGGATAATGACCAGAATCCTTTTGCTGCATTGAAATAAATAAAAAGATTGATTATTACTGTTTAAAATAAAACAAAAAATATAGTTTCAATAATATATATACTTACACATGTAGCAACAAAAACCATGATGTCCCATTTGGCAAAGCACGACATATGAGCTTACTTAGCTCTCTTCTTTGGAGCGGCGTATGTTTATTTAATGAAACAAAGCTACATAGATTAAATGTAGAATATTTATAAAATTATAACTCACATTAATATAAACTTTCTTGCATACCTTTTGCTAAGGAAATGGTTCTTGAAGACATAGTCGTCTATGAAAATACTACCATGTCTTAGGTGGTATGTCTTATTTCTTTCTACCATACAATATCTTATGTTATTTCAATCTCGAACAAAGAAAGGATCAATATACAAAAGAAAACTTTAAATTTATAAGCATGCATACACACATACATACACTTACACATACATACATACATACACATACACATCCACATACATACACACACATATACATATACACACATATACATACACACACATACATGAGCATGAAAATAGTCATGAATCATCACACATTATTAGAGATGTATTTATATGTCAGAATGTGTATCTGTGTATATGTGAATATGTGTGTATGTGTAGATGTGTACATGTGAATGTCTATGTATGTAAATAATCATATTATTAATATCTAGTACCTTTTTTTGCTACACGATATGATTTTGATCAATTACAGGGAACTCCAACACCATATCCTAACCATGCAAGGACTACTTACTGTAACTATATCAAACTTTTAATTCTAATATTTGATAGATACATACATGACTGATATATGTTTTTTTAATTATTACATTATAATCAGATTATGATCACAATCAATAACTGTACAAGCATATCATTATCAATCCTTAAAGACCCTAAGAGATAAGAAAATTACCTAACATAATAGAACGCAAAAAAAATTAAAGGCACCCGTAAGAAGAGAATCATCTTTGGCTCTTTGGCATTGAATATGTTTCCATCTTTAATTTTGAAACCTTTAGAATCTTCTAGATAAATTTGATTCTCCCATTTTCCATATTACCTAATACTTGCATTGCTAACTTCTTCATTAAATTTTTAGAAAAATGTGTAAGTCTCAGTTAGCAAGTCAGGTATTGGGTCATTTGTAAAATGGGAGATAGCCAAGTGATTTAGTAGCCCAAACAGACAAGTGGTAGTCTGCATGCTTCAATCACCGAAAAGAAAATTAGAAATGAAATGAAAAAATTTGCTGTTGTCACATCTATTTGTTGAATGCAACAATATATCGAAAAACACGAATAGATCTCACATGACCACATTGGCCATAACACATCAAATGAGACTTACACATTTAAAAAATATGACATATTTCCAAATTCCAATTATTCACATATGCACACAGTCACATACACATTGTATATACACATACATACACACATACACACATACACATACACATACTCATACATACACACATACACACACACACACACAAACATATACACATACACATACATACACTCACATACACACATACATACACATATACACACATACATACATACATACATACATACAACATACACATGCATACCCATACACATACACACAGACATATTTATTTATTTATTTGTTTTCATTCATAATATTTTTTTCATGAACTTGTAGGTTACTATTTGAAAATTTTTTATCAAGCAACAATATTCTTCTTGCATCACATGATGAAATGAACAAGATAATCAACAATCTTGGTATAGATTATCATTGTATACATGCATGTCCTAACGATTGTATTTTATATAGAAGTGAATATATAAACTCTTTGACATGTCCAAAATGTCAATCTCCTTGATATAAGGATGAAGATGGTAAAATCCCAAAAAGCTATTGAGACATTTTCCATTAGCTCCATGAACTAACATATGTTTCAGAGCCCTGAATTATCAAAACTTTTGACAGGGGATTTGATCATAAAAGTATTGATGAAGTAATGAGAATTCTAGCAGATAAATGAGAATACAGATATAGCTTCTTTCATGGATTGGCTATATACACGTATGCAATGAGTCAATGCAAATAATGAATGAATCTCAGATGAGAGAAGAGAGTTAATGATAAGTTGTGAAAGAAAGGTGATTTGATTCTACTAATATTCTATTTTTGTACATATATGTATATTATTTTCTCTTTTAGTGATTTATTTTTTATTGCAAGCCCGAACGGTCACTAATATGTGGGCTGAACACTTTTAGGTGAGGGAAAATTCAAATTCAAACTCAAAAAATGAGTATAAATAGATATGCTTTTAGTCGCGGGCTAAGTGAGCCATTCAGAGAGGCATTGAATGACTTTAGTGAGCATACATTGAGCTCATATTACTTATGTGTAGTCTATCATAATTCCCTTGTATCATATGTTCAATAGCATATATATTTTGGTACATTTTCTCAAGTTCATCTCTGTCTACTGTTCTCTACAGCATCATCATCACAATGATTTTGTGGAATTGATTTCTCTATGTATACTTCATCATTTTATGTACTTTGATGTGGGCTAGTTAGATCAAAGCTTTTATTACTTGCATATTAATTTTCATCACATTTGGTTAAGGGGATCTCGAGATATGAATCATAGAATACGCCTATGTCTGCACATCTTTCAGGTCCTCAAATGTCGCGATGACCCTCTTGATTTGTTAGATTCATTTCTTAGTGTATGGTGTGGATAAATTGATGAAATAACTTGATTTGGTTAGCTACACACTCCAATTAGATGTGTGCAAAAGCTCTTTAGTCAATTTGAACTAGGTTGTGTGCTTTGCGCAAAACATTGAGTACTTCTATCCCAAAATAGAAGGTTTCTTCACATTTCTAGTACACAATCAACATGGGAGATGGATTTTCATCATCCATAGACAAATTGGATCGAGGTAACTACTAGGCTTGGTCACTTAGAATGGAAGCTTATCTTCAAGTGAGAAACCTCTATGGTTATATATATGGAGATGAGATGATGTCAATCCTTAGAAGCAAATGACAACCAACTCAAGAAGAACAAGAGAGGCTAACCACATGATCCTCAAAGGATTCTCTAGCCAGGGCATATATTCTTAACTCAATCTTTGATTTTTTACTTCCACACATCAAGAATTGCAAGATTTCAAAAGAGACTCGGAATGCTCTTGAAGAAATCTTTTCATCAAGTACCAAGGCAAGAAAGAATCAACTATGGATGGAATTCACCACACTCAAGAAGGTGCCCAAGAAAAGTGTGATTGATTTTTTCACCAAAATGAAGGACCTAGCATATCAACTTGGAAGCATTAGAGAGTTCATTGATGAAGAGTAGATAGTAAGGCAAGTGATCAATGGAATAAAGGCATATGACAAATGGAAAGCATTCACTACAGCCATGGACCTCTATATGGACATGCAGGTTCCTGACTTCAACACCCTCATGGGACAATTGTTCACACTTGAGGCAAAGATTATGAAGAATGGAGACAACTCAAAAGGTATTCAATCCTTTGCTCTATATATAGATAAAAACAAGAGTAAGGATAGCAAAGGCAAAGGTAAAAAGTCTGATGATGAAGGTAGTACCTCTCAAGCAAAGTTTGCAGGTAGAGGTAGAGGATCTAGAGGAAGAAGTCGAGGAGGAAGACAAGGCAGGGCGAGATCTCAAATCTTCTCTCCATGTGCCATATGTGGCTTAACTAATCACATCACTGAGAATTGTTTCAAGAATCCTAGAAACCAAAGAGGAAGAGGTTATAACAGAGGAGGCTATGGAAGCTCAAGAGGTAGATTCAACAACAAAAATAGTTAGAACAACAACTCATACAATGAAAATAATTATCAAGGAGAATACAGAGGAAGGAGAGACTACAATGACTATGCAGATGATCAAGCTTAAGAGGATTCATTACTTCTGATGAATATGACTATGAAGCAAGGTAAAGCAGATGAGCATGTATTCTATATAGACTTAGGTTGTTCAAATCATGTAACAGGGAATGTAGCTCTACTCTTTGACTTGGAGGACCCAAGGAATAGACATGAAGTCCAAATTGGAGATGACACAAGGCATCTAGTGGAGAAGATAGGCAATGTGAAGACTTCATATGGAAATATGAACCTAATAAGCAAGGCATTGTATATGCAAACCATCACCAAAAATCTCATAAGTGTAGATCAAATTGTTGAGAAAG
Source organism: Ceratopteris richardii (assembly GCA_020310875.1). Taxonomy (NCBI): domain Eukaryota; kingdom Viridiplantae; phylum Streptophyta; class Polypodiopsida; order Polypodiales; family Pteridaceae; genus Ceratopteris; species Ceratopteris richardii. The sequence goes on along the minus strand of CM035406.1, from coordinate 45,158,470 downwards.
GATTGCAAGTCAGATTCACAAAGAATTGGAGCATTTGTAGAGGGTCCACATCATGGATTCAAGAGGATAGCAAAAGGAGAAAAGTTGGGTATACTATTTACTTTTGAGCTCCAAGTCACTATTGCTTTGTTCAATTATGGTAGTCCGACCCTATCAAAGTTGGAAATTTGGCACAAGAGGTTAGCTCATATAGATGAAAGGCCTTTGAAGCAAATCAATAGGGATCAGAGTGTGCTTGGTCTACCAAACATCTCCAAACAACACATGATTTACAAATGCAGTGCTTGTCAATTTGGAAAGTCTCACAAATAACCATTCACAAAGAAGGGATACATTCATCGAGACCTATTGGAGCTGGTCCATATAGATGTATGGGGGCCAATCAAGGATCCATCAATCTCTGGATCCAAGTATTATGTAGCAGATGGACAATACTATATGTTGGCAATAGCCAAAGGCATGGATGCAGAGGAAGCATAAATATATTTGATATTACTTTTTCAAAACCCCAAACAGTGATTTTTATCACTTTTGTAACATATGTATCATAAAAACAACCACTTTTGTATTTATTAGCTCCATTTTCTGCAAGCCGAGGAGTCTTCATGCTTAAGGAGCTTAGGTAGAACGAGCGTACCAATTTTGGTAATTTTTAGATCTCGTTTAGACCTCCGAATGACCCCTAGAAGCTATTTTTTAACTATGTTGGACACTAGATGTGAAACCGGTCAAAACTAATCTAGAATCTATAAAAAGAGCTAGAGAGCTCATTTTTAAGGTCAACTTGTTGGAGAATAGAGATTATTTTGAGTTCTAAGAATCTTCTTTAGTAATAGAGCTTGTTCATGACTTTCTATTATGCCTTGCTTGTCTCTTCCATGTGTGTGTATGTGTGTGTGCATCTTTATGCTTCTCACCTTCACCTTCACTAGTTCATGCATTCACGATCTTCATATCACTCCTCTTTCGTAGATTGGCATTCAGGGGTGGAGCTTCTTAACATGGTACTTACCATTGTGCTATAGCAACACAAAATTTGGAACTGTTGTCGAGGATCAAGTTTTAGGGCAAACGCTTGATGGTAAGAATATAGCAAGAATCGGCATTGGAAGGTAAACATTTTAGTTTTTGTTGTTTTTTTTGCATAGTTTTTAGTGTTTTTCATCTCCTACTCCTCCTTCGTCACCACATCATCTTCTTTCACGCTAAAAAAATCAAAAAATTCACCATATCCACCTATCCTTTCCATTTTCCCCATTTGCGCATGTGAGAGAGAGTGAGAGAGCTTTTGAGCAAGTTCATGCTTGTGTGTTTGTGAGTTTTCTTGCAGGTAAAGCACTCCAGTACAATAGGGAAGCTGTGAAAAGGTGAGAATGTCAACTTTTTGTCAGATCTATCATAGGTGTCAAACCATCATGATGGTCTGACAAGTTCAACATTTTTGGTACGCATCTATACCACGACATAGAGCGCACTTGTGCACACATGAATCCATAGGTGCATCTTGAAAATCATCATTTTGATGGACCATTGTGATTGGCTCATGCCATCACGATGGCTCGATCGGACCATCATGACGGTCACGCACCATCGTGACAGTCACGCACCATCGCGACGGTTCAGTTGGAACATCGTGACAGTCTTGGACCATCGTGATGATCATGCCAACCCTACCATTGTGATGGCTCGATCGGACCATCGCGATGGTTCAATTGGACCATTGCGACGGTCTTGAACCATCCCAATGATCACGTGGACCCCATGCCATCGTGATTGGCTCATGCCATCATGACACTTCACTAGTCACATGTCATTTGGACCATCGTGATGGTCCACTTGACCCTTGATCATCGCAACAATTTACCACGCCATTGCGACACCTCGTGACCATCGCGACGGGCTCACGCCATCGTGATGGTTCATCGGACCATCACAATGCCTCGATAGAATAGACCATCGTGACAACTCGCTAGACCATCGCAACACTTGAGTAAGTTCAAACCATCATGATGATTGACCCTTGACCATCATGACACCTCACACCCTTAGACCATCACGATGCCTCATTCCTCGCGAACCATCACGATTATCCCAGACCATCATGATTGTTCACCTAAAACACCAATTGAGGGTTTTGAATGTTTGGCAATTTCAAGGCCTATTTTGAGTCATTTTTTGAGTGATTAGGCATATTGGAGGTCCCTTCACATTTGGAGAAAAACTTGTCTATCTGTTTTAACCCCCCAGAGCCTGAACATCCATAACTTTTTCATACGAAGCATGTTTTTTGAGCTTTAGAGCTCGTTAGAAAGCTCGTTTTGAGTCTTACATGATCTCAAATGTTTTCGTTAAGAATAAAGTGCTGATATTTTGATAGGAAAAATTGAATTTGACCTATCTCTGGGATTAGGAAAGCAAGGGGGCACTTGAGAATTTTGGCCAAAGGAAAAGGGAACCTTAAAGGTGTATACATGAAAGTGTCCATTCATTAAGATTGAAGAGTGGTCTAAACATTGAACTTTTATAGGTCTACAAGTGGTCATCCAAAGTCATTCAAAACAAGGCAGAAAGTGAACTAAGCAAGGCTTGGGAAGCATGACTTCTTACAGAATGGAACAACCAAGTGAAGTAGGATCCATCACTATTTACAAATTTAAGGACCCTGATACGCCTAAAAAGGTAGTATACTTGGACAACACTTTAGAGCGAGTGTTTGTAGTGTCAGACCATGCGAGACATGCCTATACATGGAGAGGCCAGTTAGTATTTCCCCCATCACAAGCCAATGTAAACATTAGTCATCAAGGTGCTCGGACATCCTCAGCCCATGGATCTCAAAGAAAGAAGAACAATGAAAGGCCAGAAGTCAGTTTTACCCACCCATAGGGAGAGATAGACCAACCATGGACACCGATAGATTGAAACGACAAAGGGAACCAAGACTAGGAGGTGGTAGAGATGATTTTCCTCTACCTAGACCATGAGAGCACTCAAGAATATTGAGATCTACTCAATTAGTGAAGTCAATGAAAAATTACTCTGACGGGACAGGAGATCCCTATGACGACGTTGCTCAGTTTAAGCAAGTGTTGCAAGCAGAGCAAGTAGAAGATATGTTCATGCAATACAATGCGTTTTGACTTACGTTAAAGAACACCACCTTAACTTGGTTCCAACCATTGCAACAAAGGCAATTTAGGGATGTCCATCACTTGTTAGACTCCTTCATCACTGAATTCTCTTAAAGTGGAATTAAACACAACACTTCCTCCTTGATTCATAGTTTCAAATAGGCTCCTCAGGAAATAGTCAGACTTGCAAGACATAGGTTTAGACAATATATTGAGAGATTCCCAATGCCAGAACTTCCCTCTCAGGCCAAGCAAGTGTCCTTGTTTTTGGACGACATGTTGAGCTCTAAACTACGCTTCTCTGTCTATCTTAAGGAACCAAGAACCCTAGAGCAATGTGTACGGATATGCATAGACGTTGAAGATAACCTAGGAGATGAATTGGAACTTTCAAAGGTTTACAAAGATTCAGATAGCTCATCTCAAACATCCTCAAAACACTCTAGCTCGACAGAAGACTTAGCTTAGAAAGTAGCCCAGAAACTAGGAGTTTCTAGTAAACAGATGCCTGTTAACAACAAACAAACATTGTTACACCTATGGTGGTGATCATATGGCAAATGTGTGTCCAAATGTGACACAACTACAAGCCAACCCTAGTGGCTAGTACTGCATAATTGAAAGACAATACACAAATCACACAACACAAGACTACCCATACAACAAACAAGTACTGGGACAAAACTACCCACAAGCATACCCCCAACAAGGTAGATACCAAGGTCAATACAATGCACAACCTTATTACTACAGACCCCCATAGAACTACCCTTATCAGACTCAATAGAGACCACAACCCGTTTTAGCTCAGCAGCCACCCCTACCAGCTAATGTGATCTCAGTCAAATACGCAAGTGCAGAAGAGAACCTCAATAAGGCTTTAGTGCCTTCTTCACCCCTGATCATTGAAAGTGATCCCAACTCTAACAGCTTTGATTCCACCCATGTAGATAGTCCACCCACATACTACATTGAGTCGCCAGAACACATGGAAACATATCAATATGATAGCGCACTGTTGGAACCCGATTGGGAACTTGAGTATGCCAATGTAATGTATGCTAACTCTAACCCACGGCCCCAGTTGAGACAACCAAGACCACAAGGCCCTAAAGGACCATGTTTTAGGTGCCAAGGAGATCATTTCATAAAGGATTGCCCACATCCTCTGATTGCAGGATAGTTGCAATATTGCAACATTCAAGGTTTTTGTGTAGAATGTGGTTGCGAATGCCTCTAAAGTGACACCCATAAACATGATAGGTATTGTACACACCTCAGATGGATCTAATCCTATGTATGTACCTATCCAAGCTATAACAAGAGCCCAAGCGTTGTTACAAAACCAACAAGCTAATCCTCATAAGGTATCAGAAACTAGTGAAGTTGGAGAGACTAGTGGTAGAAAGACGAAATCTTGGAAGGACTCACGAGAAAGGATCAACAGAAAATGGAGTAAAAAGATAAATGAGTTGGAAGGAAGCCTAAATGAATCTAGAGCCAAAATCTTAGAATTGACTAATTTGCAAGAATCAAATCATGAGAACCTAGCTCAGAGATGAGGATTTGTTTTAGTTGAACCCATACCTAAAAATCTAGACATGATGTTCCGAGCATACAAAAGCAAGATTAAGAGAAGGACCCCAAGTAGCTGAATTGAGTAGGAATTATCCAAGAGTAGACTTAGAAATTGAGAGAACCAAACTATGTATGAAGATGGTAGAACTAGCTCAAACCATGTTTGACGCCTCTCAATACATCAACTAGAGTAACATAGCAAGACCTAAGTTACACTTTCAAGGAATATTTGAGAGGCTATAATACTTGATTACTAGCTACGAGAAGAAGAATATGCAAACGAACTCTAGTGTTCCAGAGACACAAGAAGGTAATGCACCATCCCTGTCTCAAGTGTCGAATATCAAGGGCAAAGAAGACCTTTCTCCCATAAATAGGTACCCACAAGGGTTCCTGAGAGAAATCCAGGAAGGGAAGTGGAGACAGAGTAAGAAACCCATCCTCCTATTCAAGAGATAGATGAATTGCAAGAACAGTTAGGACATACGCTCTATTTATGACGATGTAGAGGAGGAGCAACATAGTGAACGAATGGAGTTTGAATCCAATTCTTTACAAGAATTACCTCAATTCACAGGATCTTGGGAAGCTAAGTCTATCAGCATGAGAGCACCCACCATAATAGTCAAAAATGAAGAATCTGTAATTCCTAGGAACATGAAAGTAATCAAGAGCACTAGAGTGTAGTGTCACCTTACCATAGAGGAGTTATAAAACATTAAATCACAATTGTGGAAGCACATAGCGAACCAAGTCCCTAAGATTGCTACTACTCACTCTTAGGTAGGATCACACAAGAAGGTACCAAAAGTACCTATGGAAAGAATTGGAGATGTGATCGAGGGAAAGGAAGGTAATACCTATCTTCCAATAACCCACCAAGGCTACACTACCAAGACCATCTTAGATTCAGGAGACGGAGTAGCCATTGCTACCATAGCTCTATGGAAACGTTGGGGTAAACCAACATTAAGACCCACAAGAATGAAGCTACAAATGGCTAACAAACACATTGAGAAGCCATTAGGCTTACTAGATGCCATATCTCTCACCATGTATGGTGTAGAATTTGAGCATACTTTCACTATTTGTGACTTTGAAAAAAATCGTGCTTACGAGATGATACTAGGAAGACCATTCATGTGCCAGTTGCAAATTGTACAAGATTGGGGAACTAATTCTTTGTACTTGCAACATTTAGGAGTGACAGCCAAAGTTAATCTCAAGGATTATTCTCATCGTGATGTACCCCCAATCCAGTGGGATACCATCCATAGGACACAAGAAGAAACAAAGTCGGTACATTCCTTAGAATCAGACCCATCATGGTTGCTTCTACATTCCTTAGAATCAGATCCATCAGAAGTATATTTTTCAAATATACTTTTGATTATAAGATTACCCACTCAAGGGAAACAATACAAGAGTATATAAGTGACACAAGAAGTTCTACAACCCAAAATTGATAGGTATGGATAAGTGGACTAGTGAACACTATTATTCACTTCCAAATATCGAAGGCATGACTCCGAAGAAAAGTGGGCTAATTCCATGGTTTAACTCAACCTATCCATTGACCTAAGAAAGGACAAGCATGGGATCAAAGGACGAGCATGGGATGAGATAGAGAAAATATCAGCATGACAATATAGAGAGAGAAAATTTGTAGATCTTATTAAAGCTATTGCCACACACGTGCTAGAGAGAGACAAAAGGTCAAGAGTTGATTATGGCCACATGTTATTGATGGAACACGATAATGTGTATTGTCTGTGTACATTGGGCCAGACGATTGAGTCCCTCACCATTTGAGGCAGGGGTGAGGGTTTGACCCTCCCCATAGACCTGACATCTAAGCTAGGCCTTTGGGCATGTGTAATGTGTCTAAAACAATTGTTATATCACCTTTGGGTAGTTTTAAGTCCGTGTCAAACCAACACTACAAGGAACAAGGGGGCATCGTGATGCCCCCAATCAGAAAAAAAATGAGTAGCATCACTTATGCGACATTATTTCCACCTAGCATGGCATAAGCAAAGCTCAAAAGAAAAGACACAGTCATATAAGTGACAGTCACCATCGCTTATGTGATGCTTAAAATACCGTCACTAGAAGTGTCACACATTAGCCATACTCCAAGAATGCTAATGCCTACATCACTTCTAATTGATAGTGTATCTTGCTGCTCATTTTTATGTCCCAAGAATCACTTAATGTGTAAAGCCAACGACTCCTTATTTTTTCTTGTAGTGACTTTAGGAGAAATCAAAATTTTTAAATGGGGGGCCATACATATACTTTTATGTACCACTTTCTCTTCATATGACTTCACTTCTGACCTTCAATTCTTCAAAATGTGTGCATAAGGGAGGGTTTAGCTCAACCTTCCAAAACACTTAAAACCCTTGAAAACCTTTCAAAAAGACCAATATGCAACCTGCATTCAACTTTTTCTGCAAAACCATTGTGAACAAACTGTTTGTGCACTACCTGTGCACCCATGTTCTCAGTCACTTGTGCACCTCCTATGCGATGCTTAAAAGTACCGTCACTAGAAGTGTCACACATTAGCGATACTCCAAGAATGCTAATGCCTTGTCTTGAGTGTCGATTCCACTCACCTACATCACTTCTAATTGATAGTGTATCTTGGTGCTCATTTTTATGTCCCAAGAATCACTTAATGTGTAAAGCCAATGACTCCTTATTTTTTCCTATAGTGACTTTAGGAGAAAACAAAATTTTCAAATGGAGGGCCATACATATACTTTTGTGTACCACTTTCTCTTCATATGACTTCACTTTTGACCTTCAATTCTTCAAAATGCGTGCATAAGGGAGGGTTCACCTCTATTGGAACATCAAGCTTACACTATGCTTGAGGTGGATTTGATCTACATCAAAGGCTATCGAGTCAAAAGAATATCCATTGGAGAGTTCTTTTTCTTATGCTCATTTACTGTATTTTTTTGAGAGATTTTTGATGTTTCATTTACCGTTGAGGTTGAGAGGTCTGGTCGACGCTCTCCTTTGGAAAAGAAGGGAGGTCCAACACTTGCATGACCTGCCCATCAAGAAATGAGGCATTTTGTACAACAGATCTAGACCAGTCCACAGGAAGTGTGAAAGATGGGACACCAAAGATGATGGTGCCCATTTGTCCGCCAATGTAGTCCCCTTCCTGTGCAAAGGAAGACTAGGGGAAGATCTCTTGACGTTCTCCTCACTGGAAACTATCCATCGCCATGCTCTCATGGGTTGACTTTGGATCGATCTAGCTTGTCTGAATGATCTGTCCAAAGATCTTTTGGTCCTCCTCCACATTCATTTTATAAGGTCTGGGATTACATTGCTCAAGCAAAGCATTGTTAGGGAATTCAAGCGGTATCACTCGTTCTTGATTTAAGGTCCTGATGTGCAAGGAGCCTTGTCTAAGATTTAGGTCCACTGAGTGATCATATAGCCAATCTTTGCCGAGGATAAGGGGTTCTATCAGGTCATGTTCATGGCACACTAGGAGTTTCACGATCATGGTCATTTTGTGTATGAGGGTAGGAAGGTCCACCTCACCCATGCAAAGGGTTTCCATGCCCCCTAGCCCTATGAGGTATGCCTCAATTGGCCGCATTTCTAATCCTAAACTCTTACAGTGAGACCATCTAATCGCACTAGTCATAACACTTGAATCAATTAAAGCTCTAAGCTTCTGTTGAGTGTTGCCTTGTTTTGGCATGAGTGTAATGAATGGTCTCCTATCCACTATGCTAGGATGAGCCATTGACTTTGCTTGACACATGGCCATATGATATTTTGATGTTCTTCATGATGGTTATAATGTTCTCTCCCTAGTCCTTGTCTTCTTAGTTTCATATGTTTAATGCATTCTAGAGCTTCTGCCTGAGCTTCCTCGCATATTCTCTTTTCTTCCTCCTTATGCTTCTTAGCCAACATGAGTCATCTCAGCATATCCTCAGTAAGAGGTTCCTGATAAAGCTTGACTCTACAACCACTAATGTAATTAGGCATTATCTCTCCTTCTAATGTGGCTAATTGTACTGCTCCACTTGTCAAAAGTCTGTTAATAATCATAGGTCCATAACCTCGCTTCTCTAGTTTCCTTGCATGTTGTTTCAGTGTATACACTAGGACTAAGTCACCTTCTTTTAAGCCTTTATCTTTCACATGTCATTGAAATAGGCTTTCTATCGCTTCTTGGATGCATATATGCTTGCTACTGCTTTCAGATGGTTTCTCCTAACCGTTCCAAGTCCATTATCCTTGATGATAATTCATGGTTAGTCCATTGATGTTCTTGTGCAACCATAAGGGTGGGTATCAAAAAGTCCAAAGGAAGCACTGTGTTTTGACCAAAAACCATATGAAAAGGAGTTGCATTGAGCACGGTCTCATAGATCACTCGATATGCCCAAACAACATTGTCGTAGAGGGGTGTGAAGGTAGGCTGACGTTCATCTAAAAGAATCACGCTAACCTAAGCGTTGTGACTGCACGCAGGGTGCTTCTAAGTATGCTTAGGGCCTTCGATTGTTTTTTTCAGTTTAGGATAGTTAAAAACTATAGGTTTCTAATATATTCGAGTTTAAATTAAGAAATAATTTTTTAGGACTAGGAGCCGTAAGCACTTGCGTTTCTATATCTTTCTATCACGTAAAAATAAGATGGTAAGATTAGTTTTTTGCTAACTACTTGATCTTTAATGCATTCAATTTCGTTTGAATCATCTTGAGAATTATCGTCGTTTCTATCTACGGATGGTGGGAAAAGGTCTTCACTATTCTCAATGCTAGGTGGAAAGTAAATGTAAAGTTCTACTAGGATCATGCAAAGTTTCTTCTACTATCTTATCTTTTACTAGTTCTTCAACTTCAACTGGTTTAAGAAATAATGACTCAAATGTAGATGAAGGTAGAAAGGAACTACTTGATGAAGCCTCTTTCGACATAAGATGAAATGACACTATATTAATGATCAAATTCCTATACAATCCTAAAAGATAATGTTCATAAAAAGATATTCTAATCAAGTTTAAAGGATAACCTATACAAATCTTATGTGGAGTGCAAATACAATCTTTTTATAAATAATCCTATACAACTTAATAGTTCTAAATGAACAATCTTCAAATATCGTAATTTTGTAATCTTGAAATCTCGTATGCTTGTGTTCTCGTATTCTCCTTTGTAATCTCTTCAATGATGTGCAGGAAGAACATTCGGAAATAACACAATTATACATTCATTTATATACACAAGCACAAACACAGATATGCGCTAACTCACAATCAGTTAACTCACACACCTCACCGTATTTCTCATGCACACTCACACATACTTTCACTTCATCATACACACGATTCTTAGCTAACTCACTCACACACACACATTTATCTAAATTTACGTATGCATAGCTTTCCTTTTATTTATAAAAATGATATAATCATTAATCTATTGAATTAAATATAAATATTAGGTTATTTTACACTTAGTTTTTAATATAAATTTTATATATGATTAAACATTAAAGCTTAAAATTAGTGTTTTTAGGAACTAAATTATATAATAAAACAATATAATTTCTTATTTATTACCCCTATATATATATATATATATATATATATATGTTTAGATAAACAAAAAACACACACTCATATGGACATCAGTGCATACAAATAAACCTTTTAGGTATACATATGTAAATACACATATATGACAAAAAACTATTCTCATTCACTCTCATAGATATATGTTCACATATCTCCATTAAGTGCATTTCACATATACATATAGGTTCACAACCCTATAATCATAGGAACATATAACTATCTATTAATAGTTAACCTCATATGATCCTGAACACACACAAACTCACTAATGGATATAAAAAAAATTGAGCCCAAGTAGGAGTTCAATTAATCCTCCATCTCTATTCAGAACATATTTTCCTCTTTTTCCTGCAGGTACCCAAGAGATAACATTAGTCATTTTAAATCAGTACATTAAAAAATATGAGAGAGAGATATCATTTCACCAACTCTAAGCAAAATATTTTTATTTTTTCATATGACAATTAAAATGAGGAAATCCTTCCGACATCTGCCCCCACCAAACCTGCACATCGCCCTCGATGGGCCAACCTGCAGTTTAATAGGAAAGCAGTATCAAATTCTTTTGAAAAATATTTCTTGAACTAGTTTCTTCAAAATTATATAAAATATGCTCCTAAAGGTAAGTACATCTTCTGATAGTTAAGAAAAACCTTTTAAAATTATGCAAACTTGAATCATAAACGTTTTCGTTCAATGCATGAAATTGAAAACAAGTTTTAGAAAGTTCCATAGAAATCAATCAGACAATTGTGGTACTTGCTCTTCTATTAACCCGTTCAAAAGTAATAAATATTTTATATAAATAGTCTATCCCTCATTCCCTAGCCACTTGCCATAAGATGCATCTAACTAATTCCTCTATAGCATAAATCCGCCTCATATTGCCCGTATAGAATTTCAGAAGTGGTTTCGAGACCACAACTGAATCATGATAACTATTTTCTTTTCTTTTCTTTTTTAATTTTTCTTTTTGTTATCTTTTTTTTTCTTTTTCATAATGCAACAACCATTAATGTACTGCTTTATGCATCTCTCTTTTTTCTTTCTTCGCAACTTTTTTGTTAGAGGGGAAAGGCTTAACCCCTAATCAGAGCAAAGGTTCTAGAGGAATGCTATAATGGGAACTAGGACCTCATTAGCTAAATGGTTTGGAAGTTAAGGTAGTCTACCTATATAAAATAAACTTACTTCTACTAGGAACCGCAAGTCAAGTGTTCCCTCTCCTATCCTTATGAAAGCCATAGGGTCTCCAATTCTTATTTTCTCTTCATACACATCCCTACTTCAGTTTTAAATTCATTGTTTCATAATTTTAAAAATCTTCCTTTCCTATCAGAAGGATGTACATATCTACTCATGAAATGCATCAATAAAAATCATATTAGCAACTAAAAAGTAAGTAAAGTTTAGAACTCTTTCACCTGATCATTTTTATTCTTTTTCATCGTCGTCCTCCAAGAAGTCTTCGTCCAATTCAAATTTACTGCTTTCTCTTCTTCTAAAGAGCTTGATTCTTTTCCCTGCAATCAAATTCTTTAGCATAGAACCATCAAATTCATGTAATTTATATGTACCTGTTTCATAAACTGAAACAACAACATAAGGTTTGAACCAACGTTTAGTTAGTTTCCGACGTGCATCGTATTGAGTATCAAAAGTACTATCATATACAAGCACCCAGTTACCACTCTCTATTGGTTGCGGTCTTAGTCTATGTTTCTTATCAAAATATAATTTATTTTTCAATCTAGATGTTTTTAATTTTTTTATTGCTTCTTTAAGATTTTCATTTCCTTGTTTTAATTGCTTAATTCTAAGTGCTAATAAGTCCTCTCTTGAAACGTTATCTTTCCAACCTAAATTCATCCAATTAATTACCTGAGTATGAATGGGAAATAATGGTTTTTGACAGTACATGAGTTCAGCCGGCATAAAACGAGTTGTTCTCGTGTACGTCATTCTATCAGGCCAAAGAGCAAATGGGAGATATTTTGGCCATTGACCAATATCTCCATGGCAAGCTTTCGAAATGGCCTTCACTATGGAAGGATGACCTCGTTCTATTTTACCGTTCGCTTCTGGGTTATAGCCTGTCGTAAGAGACAATCGAATCCCACATTGTGCAAAGAATTCTCTCGCCTCTCTCGCATCTAACTCACCTCTATCCGCTACTACTTTTTCTATATATCCAAATCTGGATAATACTTCTTCTAAAAGGAATACGCATACATTATAAGTAGTATTGGAACGAAGCGCTCTACCTTCGACGTGGTTTGTCAAATCCTCTCGTGCAAGAACAATATATCTCATGCCATCATTGCTTTTAGGCATGGTCACAAGGTCAACTACCCATTTGTAATGAATACAAGGTGGATAGGTTGGGTGAAGGGGATCTCTATGCTTGATAGAGGAGTGTAACTGGCACGTACTACAAGTGCTCACAAATTCTTTAACAGTTACATACATTCTCGGCCACCAGTAGCTTTCCCTAATCTTTTCATATGTAGCTACAAAGCCTTTATGACCAGCCCAAAGGCTCGTGCATCTCATGCATAACTTGCACTTGAAAAACCTTCAAACCTAGTACTCTTTGAGGGTTTCAAACCTTTCCTCTAGCATGTCTCCAAAGATATCCATCTTTCAAGAAGAAGTTGAAAGACTTCTTCCTGATGTTCCGGAATCGATTTGAAGACCAGCTTCGGGAAGGTTGAAACGAACTCAAATAGTTTCCTATATCTCGCCACTCTCCTTCATAATCGTTTTCTCTAAATCTTTCATACGTATAGGTAGATGTTTCATATATTATTAAATTAATATGATTATTTAATGCTTCACTATCATTATCGAACTTTGCTCTTGAAAGCATATCAGCAACGGTGTTATGTTTACCGGCTATATGAACAAAAGCAGGGTTAATGAATTTAATATAGGCTATCCATCGTAGCATAGCTATATCCGGAGATGAACAATTAGCTATTAAACCTATTAATGGAAGACAATCGGTCTCTACTATTACATTAGCTCCTATAAAGTATTCTTTATCTGTTTTTAAAGCTGTAACTAATCCCCATAATTCTCTCTTAATTTGAGGGTAATTCTTTTGAGTATCATGAAGAATATTTGCAAAGTGAACTGCGTACCTTTGCTCCTTCTCATCATCCTGCCCAATGACCCAGCCTATACCAATAGGACTAGTGTCAACAGTTAGGATTACAGGCTTATTTCCTGTATAGTCAATACGTTTCAAAACAGGAGCATTGATAAGCAATTGCTTTAGATGCCTCATAGTTCTGGAATGTTCATCAGTCCAAAAGAATATCTTTCTTTTTCTCAATAAATCATAAAGCGGATTCGCTACATGAGCAAAGTGAGGGATCCAAATGACATAGAAAACACATGCACCTAGGAATCTCCTTACTTCACTTACATTGCGACATCTCTCAGAAATCCTACTAATGGCATCAACTTTTGCTGGATAGGGTCTACGACCATAATGGCCACATAAATGCCCAACTATTAGCACTTCATTAACACCAAAAGTTGATTTCTCTAGGGAGAAAGTTATCCCAACCTCTTCAAATCTTTCAAATATCTTTTCACAATCTGAAATATGGTTGGAAACAAACTTTCTGCAACCTGAAGAATCTAAGCTTTCATCCTTTTCGTTTTCCACACATCCTTTTATTGGAATGTCATCAAGAAAAGGCATCGTCACTTTTGGGATAAAGTCATGTAGGACCAGATTCATAGCATTCATCATGTGTGCCACAGAATTCGTGGCTCCTTGTGGTAAAGTACACATACGTACTAACCGCAAAGGAGTCTTCATCGTGGTCACATCTCGACTCTCAATTGCTAATTGAAACTGATCATACCCTGAATACATGTCTCCCATTGAATAGATGGAGTGTATGCCTCGGCAAACTCATCTACAATGGGACCCGTTCCTACATTCCTAATAGTGACTTTATTCACAGGCTGCAGGTCTTGAATAAAGCGTAGCTTCCCACTCTTTTTCGGTACCGTGAACCACCTATTAGAGTATGGTGTTGAGGATGGTTCCAAGATTCTCATGGCAATCTTCTCCTTTAAGAGTCTCATTAGCTCAGGTAAATGAGCCTTTGGAATTGGAATTGGACGAAGATTCCAATGAATATGTGGTACTGTGAAAATAATCATTGGAGCTACTAACTTTAGGTCTGCACATCCTATCTCATGTGGGAACAAAGAAAAAGCTTTACCATGACGAACAATCATCTTGGAAAACTGCTCTTTTTCAGTTTGAGAAAGAAATTCATCACCGAATTTAATATTTTTCTTACCCTCCTCAGTAAATATGTGACCTATCTTAGATCGATCTCTAAGAATAGGATCATTTGATACTCGACAAAGTATGTCATGACTATCTTTGGGTAAGGGTTGAGCTACAGGCTTTATTTTCTTTTCTACAGTTTTGTATTTAGTTTCTATGCTAACTTCATGTTCTAGGATAAATTCACTAATAATCTCATACTCTTGAATAGAGTTAAGAATTATCAGATTTGATTCTCAATTTTCATAAGAAACACTTTCTAGCTCTTCTAATAAAATAGAACTTTTTGATAATTCAATTATACTCTCAATTTTCTCGTCACTTGAAATTAATCCGGTTTGTCTGAAATATTTTTCAGTTTGTTTTCTAAATGTTTTTGTAAGATTTTGCTTAGTAATATAATGCAAACTAGTTGTAGGAGTACGAATTAAGTAATCTTCAAATTTATATTCATTGATAGGCGAGACATCAAAACAACGTCCACTATTGTCTCGCTCAATAGTGGAGTCTAGCAGAAACTTTGATCATAATACGCTCCATATTCTCTTACAGCCAGTGGATCATCACAAACATGACTGATCGAGTCAATGGGATTTCTTCTTAAGCTCTTTCTATTTCTAGTGTGGTTTGGGCAAACCGTCATAACTTGCAAAGAATCCATCCCTGATTTGGATCGAATTCTTGCATACGCTGATCCATCATTCATTGCTTTTGTTTCCATTCTCATTTCAGCTATAAATGGCTGTCCGAGAATTACTTCATACGAACAATCGTCTTGAATGAAGAAGTGAAACTCTTCTTGAACACCACCTATCATTATAGGCACATTTGCACATGCACCCAACAAAATGCCAGAGCCATTGTCAGCTGTTCTCATCCGCCAACCGTGCTCTTTATCGATTGGCCATCTAAATTTATCAAAGAGCTTTTTGGAAATCACGTTTATCTCTGACCCCGAATCAATGAGAGCCAAAGCTAAACAAGAATCCTTTTCATCACCGATTCTAATCTTCACTTCTGGTGTGCCTCGTGCCCAGAAGGTAGAATTATATTTACTTTCACTCTTTAAAATTTCTTCATCAGGTTGTATGGGTCCTAGAAAATTTCTATTTACACTACCCATTGTAAATTTTTCATCATCTTCATAGTCACTTTCACTTAATGTACTTGCATCATTCATAGCTAAGGTTTCCTCTGCCACGTCTTGCATGTCCTCGTCTTGTGGCAAAGGAAAGCGTCTTCTTCTAATAAGTCGAATAAAACTGTCCTTGAACTCCGGTTTCGCTATGGAAAACACTTGCTCAAGTGACATCGTTACTTGACTTTTTAGAAGAATGTCATTTAAAATCTCCCTAGCATCATTTTTCTTTTCAAGCTCAGAAATCATAATAGCACGTGGAGCTCTTCTACCCTTTTTCTTCCCTTTCTCATCATTTTGGTTTTGATCTTCTTTATTTTCAGGTTTAGAGGTTTCAAATTTCTTTTGTTCTTCTTGCGATTGAACATTTTCATCGGTCGGCTTTTTGCCTTCCTTTATCATTTTTCTCTTCTCTTCTTGAGATAAATTTGATTCACTAAATTGAACTTTCTTATCAGTTTTCTTTTCATCTTCTCTTGTTTGTCTCCTAGTTACCCTCCTATCACCTTCTTCTACATCATCCTGTTGATCTTCTCGTCTCCGTTTTTCCTCAACATTAGCAATGTGAGAAAAGACAGAAGATTGATCTACAGGAGATTTCCATGCGGTCTTGTACATTATCTCGTCTCTAGCTCGTACCAGTGCCTCTATTGAATATGGATTTTGGCTAGGCATTGAAGAAGGCCTATCCTCGACCGGCTATAGTCTTGGAGCCGAAGTACTGGCAGTTGCATCTGAGACTGTTAAAATTTTCGTAAAGCTTTTTCATTCCGCCTTTGCCCCAATTGACGGACAAAGGAAGACGTGACCTAAAGTCACATAGTCTTCTATCTATTTCTACGACTAATTGATTCGCCTTAGCACTTTTTAATTCTTCACAAGCAAATGATGCGTGCTCCTGACTATCGCACCAAACACAGCGCTTCCCGCCAGTCCCTCTTTTCTCATTATTTCTTTGAAAGTGTGGCTGTACAACAAACTGAGGAGCTTGCTGAGGTGCTGGCTGAAAGATTGGTTGAGGTGGAACATACTGAGACATAACTGGTTGAATAGGCGGTGCTTGCCCTGCACCACTACTGCTAGCCCCTGGATCATTAAAGTTCATGGAGTAAACTTGTTTATTCAAGTTAGCAACCTCTTTTGAAAGAGATGCTTGCATGTTCATGACATTTTCCATTTGTTTACATAGAATATCTAATTGAAATTCTATGGGAGCTTTAGTAGCAGTTGCATTATTAGCCGTAGCCGTAGTAGTAGGCATTGGCATATCAACTTGCCTTGTAGTAGGAATCTCTCTAGGCTGAGAAGCATTAGGTTTAGCATACAAAATCTTTTGCCTTTGCTTCATTTGAGCAACAGCCTCTATCTCTTTTTTGACCTTCTCCCAGTCATCAGTTAGCCCATACCTTTTTCCAGGCTCTTCTATACGCCTTTCAATTTTAGCTCTATCCTCAGGACTAAGTATCTTAAGAAAATATATAATTACATCTGGGTTTATAGCATTTCTATCATCTTCGGGAAGTTGATCCAGACGCCTCATAAACTCACCGTGAAGATGATTTAAAGACTCATTGCTCTTAACAGTGTTTAACCAACGCAGAAATCCTTCACGACTGTGCTAGCTAAAATCTTCCAAGTAAAACATTTTATGTAGTTCCTTTCTAAATTCCTCCCAAGGTTTGTTGGCATGTTCTTGTATAGCTTCTAGAATTGAACTAGAAACAACACGTCCAAAGTATTTAACTAGCACATCTTCAGGCAATCCCTGGATCTGCACTTGCTCCTCAAATGCATCTAGGTATTCCGTAATGTTCAATCCAGTAAATTTTCCTTTCTCTTTTAGAATAGCTTGGACTGTACGTGTCCCTTGCTTTTCTATCATCATATTCTTGAACATCTCCTCCATTTTGCGTTCTTGATAACGCTTCGAATGGAGAAGAAGTTCCCTAATAGCCGGATCTAATTGCTCTCTAAATTGCCTAAATCTATCACTAGTTGATAAAGCTAGGGATGGCTTTACCCTAGTCCTAGGCTTTACTAATTCTAAATTTTCTTTTCTAAAAACTTTTTTGATTTCTAAACCCTAAATTTTGACTTATCTCTTATATTTACTCTTTTTGAATTTAAGTTGTTTAGAGATTTTAAATTTTTTAAACTTTTTTAATTTTAAAGGTTTTTTTAATAAGATAATTTTTATAAAATAGTTTTTCTTGATTTAAGTCTTTTAGTTTTCTATTAATTTCTTTAAAAAATAATTTCTTTGAAAAAGTAAAAACATTAACTATAAGTCAAAAGTAACCTAATTTTAAACTATTTTTATGCTAAAAACTTTCTTTTTATGCAATGAAAATAAAGCAAACTATCTTTCTTTTTCAAAACTTAAAATCTTTTCTTTTTGATGATGCAAAAATAATGGCTTTTCCTAAAATACAAATATTTAAATGCTTTAAGTAAAAATTATATTTCCTAGATACAAAAGAAAGATTCAAATACTCTTTTAATGCTAATATGAAAGTGCTTAGATCCTAGTGTAGATGAAAACAACTTTTCTTTTTAAGTGATGTGTGTAAACTAAAAATAAAGAACTTAAAATAAACACCTTACTTGATGATATCTTTGCTGAAGAGGTTCGAAAGTGAATGTTAAAACAATCATAAACACAAAACTAAAATGACTATGACTATGTCTTGATTCTCTTGAATGTTGATGAGGGGGGTTTGAAGTGATGAAACTCCACTAGTTGGAAATCCTTCTTCTCGTGGAGGTGCTCACCAAGGGAAAAAAGGAAATAGCAAACTCTTCACGTTTTGTCACAGCTTCAATCTTCAATTTTCCTGCATACAAGATGCAACATAAGTCCTAGGCACACTATCGTCACGCTTCACGTCGGGTTCACCAATGTTGTCGTAGAGGGGTGTGAAGGTAGGCTGACGTTCATCTAAAAGAATCACGCTAACCTAACCGTTGTGACTGCACGCAGGGTGCTTCTAAGTATGCTTAGGGCCTTCGGTTGTTTTTTTCAGTTTTAGGATAGTTAAAAACTATGGTTTCTAATCTATTCGAGTTTAAATTAAGAACTAATTTTTTAGGACTAGGAGCCGTAAGCACGAGCGTTTCTATATCTTTCTATCACGTAAAAATAAAATGGTAAGATTAGTTTTTCGCTAACTACTTGATCTTTAATGCATTCAGTTTCGTTTGAATCGTCTTGAGAATTATCGTCGTTTCTATCTACGGATGGTGGGAAAAGGTCTTCACTATTCTCAATGGTAGGTGGAAAGTAAATGTAAAGTTCTACTAGGATCGTGCAAAGTTTCTTCTACTATCTTATCTTTTACTAGTTCTTCAACTTCAACTGGTTTAGGAAATAATGACTCAAATGTAGATGAAGCTAGAAAGGAACTACTTGATGAAGCCTCTTTCGACATAAGATGAAATGACACTAGATTAATGATCAAATTCCTATACAATCCTAAAAGATAATGTTCATAAAAAGATATTCTAATCAAGTTTAAAGGATAACGTATACAAATCTTATGTGGAGTGCAAATACAATCTCTTTATAAATAATCATATACAACTAAATAGTTCTAAATGAACAATCTTCAAATATCGTAATTTTGTAATCTTGAAATCTCGTATGCTTGTGTTCTCGTATTCTCCTTTGTAATCTCTTCAATGATCTGCAGGAAGAACATTCGGAAATAACACAATTATACATTCATTTATATACACAAGCACAAACACAGATATGCGCTAACTCACAATCAGTTAACTCACACACCTCACCGTATTTCTCATGCACACTCACACATACTTTCACTTCATCATACACACAATTCTTAGCTAACTCACTCACACACACACATTTATCTAAATTTACGTATGCACAACTTTCCTTTTATTTATAAAAATGATATAATCATTAATCTATTGAATTAAATATAAATATTAGGTTATTTTAAACTTAGTTTTTAATATAAATTTTATATATGGTTAAACATTAAAGCTTAAAATTAGTGTTTTTAGGAACTAAATTATATAATAAAACAATATTATTTCTTATTTATTACCCATATATATATATATATATATATATATATATATATATATATATATATATATATATATATATATATATATATATATATATATATATATATATATATATATATATACTTATGTTTAGACAAACAAAAAACACACACTCATATGGACATCAGTGCATACAAATATATCTTTTAGGTATACATATGTAAATACACATATATGACAAAAAACTATTCTCATTCACTCTCATAGATATATGTTCACATATCTCCATTAAGTGCATTTCACATATACATATAGGTTCACAACCCTATAATCATAGGAACATATAACTATCTATTAATAGTTAACCTCATATGATCCCGAACACACACAAACTCACTAATGGATATAAAAAAAATTGAGCCCAAGTAGGAGTTCAATTAATCCTCCATCTCTATTCAGAACATATTTTCCTCTTTTTCCTGCAGGTACCCAAGAGATAACATTAGTCATTTTAAATCAGTACATTAAAAAATATGAGAGAGAGATATCATTTCACCAACTCTAAAGCAAAATATTTTTATTTTTTCATATGACAATTAAAATTAGGAAATCCTTCCGACAACGTGATGTAACTATTTGTCCCAATTTGAACGTTTGTTGTTCATGAGTTTCGTCAGTACATTACATAGGATCTTGTTAGTACTTTTTGCTTGACCATTGGCCTGAGGATGATATGGTTTGAATTTCTTGTGAATCACCATACAATCATGTAACAAATATTCAATGACCTGGTTTAGACAATGCGTTCCTCTATCGCTCACTAACTCTATAGGCAGTCCATATCTCATAAAAAACATTTTCAAATAAGAATTTTACAGTCATGTGCATCATTCTTTTTTGTGGCTTTAGCCTCTACCCATTTGGTAAGATAATCTGTCACCACGATGATGTATTCAGCATGTGTACCTTTTGCAGGGGGGTTAACGGGTCCTACAAAGTCTATATCCCACTTAGAAAATGCACGTCCTCCCATCATGGGTTTCAGTGGCATTTCATCTCTATGAGTAGGAAATTGAGTTCTTTGGCACACATCACATCTCTTAACATAGGTATGAACATCCATGTGAAGAGTGGGCCACCATAATCTTGCAAATAATATGGATTTGGTTATCCTCTCGGGGCCAAAATGACCTCTTGCAACACCTTGATGTGTAGTCTCTAATACACTCAAATAATCACTTTCGTGAATGCATTGTTTTAGATATCCATCTCTTCCTCGTTTCTATAGGTTAACTCCAATAAGTGAGTAGTCCTTAGCCTCCTGCTCTAGACTTCTTTGTCGTGCTAAAGTCATTCCTTGAGGGAAAGTTTTCATCCTCAAGTATGTCACCATTGGTTCACTCCATTCTGGTGTGAGAGACACACAATATAGTGTAGCATGTTCCACAGGTGGTCTGTCACAACAAACTAAACATTCTTTACATAGCTTATAGACATCTGCTTCCATAGAAGGCCAATGTACTCCTAGTATGTGCAGAGTCTGCAATGTAGGATGTTTCGAGTGATGTTGCTTCAATGCACTTACATGTGCTAATTGCAACCAATTCTTGTATTCTGATTCATCTACACAACAACCAAGAATTTTTTGATTATCTTGTTTATAAATGCTTCCCGCTATTATTTGGTATTTGTGTGACTTGGTAATTTCTCCTTCTCTAATTCTTTGGATTCTTGGGGCCAAATGTGAGAATAGGGACAATAGGCGTAGCCCATTCTGATACTATTTCAAGATTAACCAAATACGCAATTTGTAGTTCATCTGCTATTCCTTGAGGAGCTTCTCCCCTGGTTAACCATGAAAGGTGGTCAGCTCTAAGGTGGGTCTTTCCCTTCTTGATTACTACCTTGAAGTCGTATTCCATTAATAATAAAAACCATCGAATCAATCGTCCTGTGTTGCAAGGCTTATTGACTAAATACAACAATGCTTGATGATCCGTGAAGAACTCTTCCTGAATTTCTTCACTGCATAGATCGTTCCTAATCCTTCACGCTTCGTAGTGGTGTAATTTCTCTCTGCTGCATTTAATTGTCTACTTGCATAAGCTATGGGAAGATCCATATTACCTTCATTTGTGGGTTGTGCCAACACACATCCCATGGCATAGTTAGATGCATCAACATGCACATGAAATGTCGTACTCCAATCTAGGGTCGTTAGTATGGGTGTTGAACACAAGCGTCATTTGAATTCATTGAATGTATTCTCACATTCGTTCGTCCATTCAAATTTGGTTCAAAAGAGAGTATAAGGGTTTGGCTATGATTGCATATATGTGTATAAATCATTGATAGTAACCACAATGTCCCATGAAAGCCTGTACTTCTTTCACATTCTTCGACCTCGGTAAATTCACGATCACTTTCACTTTTTCTTCATCCGTAGAAATCTTGTTCTTTGACACAATGTGTCCTAGAATTTTGCCTTGCCTGACCATGAAAGCACACTTTTCTGGGTTTAAGCAAACCTAGTATTCTCGACATTGGTCAAATACTTGCCTTAATTCAGGGATGTGGATGTGCCTCATGTTAGAATGTGCACATATGTCATCTACATAAACTTCCAAATTCTTTCATAGGAATTCCTTAAAAACATGACACATTAATCGTTGAAAAGTAGGGGGTGCATTTGTCAACCCAAATGGAATTACATGAAATGCAAATATACCCCACTCTATGGCAAACGCCATCTTATGTTGATCTTTTGGAGAGATGTGATTGTAGCCTGAGAATCCGTCAAGAAAGCTATAGACTTCCTTGCCTGCAACTCGTTCCAATTAGTGTTCCGTGATAGGAAGAGGATAATTGTCTCTAATTGTGATGGCATTAACTTTCTTAAGGTTAATACACACATACACTTTTCCGTTTTTCTTTGGCATTACCACAATGGGGGATACCCATTTGGTATGTTCAATTTTGTAAATGAATCCGGCTTCTATCAGTCAATCTATCTTTTCTTTAATCTTGGCTGCATAGTTATCGTTATATGTGTAAGGTTTTTGCTTCGGAGGCTTAGCTTCTAGGGTCATAGGGATTCTATCAGAACATATATATGGGTCAATGCCTTTCAAGTCCTTGTAGCTCCATGCAAATACATCTCAATATTCTCTTAATAGGGAAGTTAACTCTCCTTCTTCTTCTTCTTCTTCTTCTTCTGTCAAATCATGCCCTATGTATGTACATTTTTCTTCTCCTTCTTCTAGTGTGATTATAATCTTCTTGGTTTTTTCTCGATTATCATATGCTTCTCCAATGCTTGCTTCTCTTTTAGGCATCCATACCATAATTCTTCTATTTCTTCTATTTTATATTTTTTGAAGTTCTCAGATACTCCCATGTGTGGTTCTTCTTCTTCTTCTTCAGTTTGATGTGATTTTTTTTTTCTTGTGCTTACTTTCTGTATCTTCTATGGGTGACTTGGGTTATTTAGTTTGACTTTCCTTGCCCAACTTAGGGGTCATGGCTTCTACAAAGTAAAGATATTCCTCTTCTGTCGAACAAAAGGGTTCCATGATAATGGACTCTAGGTCCTCGTCACTACTCTCATCCGATTCTTGAGCCACTTCCACACATTCTTCTAGGATAGGCTCTTCTTCTAGGGGTTCTATCATAAAGATGGAAATTTCATATCCATCCTCATCATCGTGAGGAGTCCATTGTTCTTCATTCACGGCTATATCCATGGTAGCTAAGATCTCTGCCCGACAGTGAGGCTTGAATTCCTCATCTGGAAACACTATAGGTGCATAAGCAGGATCTTGAAGGGTTCTAGCAAATGGACCAAATTTAGTTGAAGAGTTTTTTGACACTATTATAGCCAAATTCAGTCAAAGGAAGATAATCCTCCCAATTAGTTTGTTTGGAAGTAACATAATCTAAGAGTACATCTTCCAAAATTTGATTGACTTTCTTTTGTTTGTCCATCCATCTAGAGATGTTTAGTTATTCTTAAGATTAGTTTAGTTTCAAGTCCACTAAATACTGCTTGCCAAAAGTGACTTGTAAATCTACCATCTCTATTAGAAAATATGTCTATTGACATACCATAGAGTTGTTGGTGCAAATGTTCAAGCCTACATATTTGGCTTAGCATGGAAGACATTGTGTGGAACAACCACTTGATGATTCATGTGAACTATAGCTTGTAACTACTTGATCATTTACCATTGTAAAACATTAATTCCTTGGAGAATCTTGTAAATGGTTATAACTTGTGGGGTTAGGAAGAATATTAGCTATGAATTCAATTTGAGGGAATATCTCCTAAATCAATGGAGTCACCTTTTGATTGGAGCCAAAGTTTTTTGAAATTCAACCTTAGAAGTAACACCTATAAAAAGACTTTGTAAAATCTCGAGGTGTGTGCCTCATTGTGAGCTCACTCCTTGATCACTTGTAGAACTTGAGTAGCTCACACTATAGCTCACTCAATTCATCATTATTGAGCATCATTACAATGCCAATAACTTTGTACTATTATTTCTATAATACATATAGCTCATTGAACATCTTTGTCTACTTCTCTGCTATGACTACTCAAAACAGTCAACTTCTTTTGGTCATATCTCACTGAATACTCAACCATTTTACATAATAATATTTGGCTTCTTGGAACCATCTTGAAGTCTACTTTCTGCTATAAAAATTTCAAGGCATTTGGTTTAGGCATTAGGGAGACATTGCCTTTGAAGTGCTCATTGGTCATCTACTGATTGTTCCCTAAAATATCAGGGGTAAGATCTGATTTGCTAAAGTTTTTTCTCAGAGCATAGTTGATCATTTTAAATGATTCTACTTGCAATCATTAGCTATCTAAGCTAATTGAATTCACCCAAAAGGAATTTTGCTAGTTGTTATTGTGTTGTGAGCTATGAATAAAAAACCAACATGTGTATGGACTGAAATAGCAAGTTTTTCAACACTAGTTATTCTTGAACTAGTCTATTTTGGATTAAGTGTTTCAAGTATCAATTGCAAAGTACATAGGTACTTTCTTGGTGTCATTTTCAAGCTAAAAGGGCCTACTATCCATCCATCTTTCCAACGGTGGTATCAAAGCAAGTTGAGGTAAAGTGGGAGATGGTTTCCCTTCTTTCATTGACAAATTTGACAGGAATAATTATCCAGCATGGTCTTTGAGGATGAAGACCTATCTACAAGGAAGAAGTCTCTATGGATACATATCAAGAGATGAGGAGATGTGTGAGCCGTCGAAATGTAATATGTAATCCTGAAAAGTCGCACGCATACCGAAATGGCGTAGCACAAAAGTTGTAACTTTTTTATTAATACAAAGAAGCATGCATGAGACGAGGGGTATGTCGCCGGACTATGAGTCTGGGCGAATGCCTGAAGTGGAGCATAGTGCATTGTTGAAACTCTGAGTATTTTGTCTCTCTGTGAGTTAAGTTGAGTAATGTATTAAGTTTGATGAAGTATTAAATTAAGCAATCATTCGGTTAGTGACAAAGTGCACGTAGGCGTATTACGGTGAAGAACACTGTAATGTGCAGAACAAATATGTATTTGACAGATAGTTCGATTTGGGGCGATAAGTTGGTAAAGTAGCATATAATTGAATCTGTAAGAATTGGGAAAATACAAACAGGGCCTCTGTTTTAGACCCTTAACCATCCCAAGAACCCAGATTTGATAAACGGTTTAACAGTAGTTTAACAGTTTAACACTGGCGCCGTCTTTGGGAAATGGAGTAGCCAGTTGAAGAAAAGGTTAAGGAGCGAAGAAGAATCCTTTGATATATGTCGATAACACGTTCTGATGAATCGTATCCCAAATACTGAAGTGATCCACATCCTTGGGCAGTGTCGAATTTGTTAGGAACACCCTCTGGTGGTAGAAGTGAAGAACAATCAAGTTCAGTTGCAGAAGGATCAGTCCAACAAGCTAGTGGCAATTCCGGTGGCAGTTCGATGCTGTGTAGAAGCAATTCGGTAGAGTGTGGTGGTAATCCGGTGCTTTTTGGTGATAATCCGATACATTCTGAAGATAGTACATTAGTTTCCGATGGTATTACGGTGCTGTTCGATGACAGTTCAGCGCTATCCGATGACAATTCGGTGATCTTCAGTGACAGTTCGGTATTGTCCGGTAACAATTCGGTGCTCTTCGATGATAATTCGGTGATTTTTGGTGATAGTGCGTTATTGTTCGGTGGGAATTTACTTCCTTCACTATTTTTAGGTGCAAGTTTAGCCAATTTCGACACTAAGGTTGAGAAAGGGCTGTTAGATGTTGAGCTAAGTAATCGGTTCAAATATATTTTTGGATCGGAAAATTGGCAAAGTCACCATATGGTCTGTTGAAGCTCAAGGTCAAGGACAAAGCATGGAAGCGCATCAAGGAAGTAGACACACAAGAAGAAGGAGCAAGTAGGGAGCTCCAAGAAGCACCTGTCAAATTTTCAGAAGAAATCCCTACAAAAATAGTGATTTTTATCACTAAAAACCATTGTAAATACCATTTTCCATTTTTGTAACTCCATTTTGTTCAAGCCGAGGAGTCCTCGAGCTTGAGGAGTATTAGATCTACCATCCTACCAATTTTCATAATTTTTAGACTCCGTTTGAGCCCCCAAATAAGCCCTGGAACCTATTTTTTAACTAGGCCGGACACTAGGTCTGGAGAGGGCCAAAACCACTCAAAAACTATAAAAAGGGCTGGAGAGCTCATTTTTGAGGTTAGCTTGTTGTAGATTTCAGTTTTGTAAGAGAGCTCTTTGGTAATCGAAGCTTTCCATTGTTCCACTCTTTGCTCTTACCTTGTGCGCGTGTGTGTGTATGTGTGTGCATGCTTGTG
Source organism: Ceratopteris richardii (assembly GCA_020310875.1). Classification (NCBI taxonomy): domain Eukaryota; kingdom Viridiplantae; phylum Streptophyta; class Polypodiopsida; order Polypodiales; family Pteridaceae; genus Ceratopteris; species Ceratopteris richardii. Next base: position 45,131,774 of record CM035406.1, on the reverse strand, counting down.
TGCTCTCACTCACGCACTTGTGCCATCACTTGCTCGCGGTCTTCATACCGGTCCTCACGTCTCCACGGATTGACATTTATGAGGTGTATCTCCTCACGTTGGTACTCACCATTGTGCTAGAGTGACACCAAATTTGGCGCCGTTGCCGGGGAGAGAGCTTGGAGGACGAGCGTGTGACGGTAAGACGTAGAGTAGCGACGTTGGAAGGTAAAAATTCACCATTTTCAGTTTAGTTTCTGAGTTTTTTCTTCTTCTTCATCTTCACCTTCATCATCATCTTCTTCCCTCTTCGTATTCTCTGATTTTTTCCATTTTCGCCACTACACTCACTCGTTTTTTACTCGTGGATGTGAGGAACAAGCTTAGGAGGAGCTGAGAACCAAAAACGCTGAAGAAAAACACTGAAAAACTCTCAAAAGCACTAGAATCTGAGCGACAGTATCGCGACGTGAGAGGAACAGCGCCTGGTATCGTGAGCGTTGTATCGTGGCTTTGGAGAGTGACTTTGCATCTACAGGCTGATAGAAGTGACAAGGAGGACACAAGGTACACAAATCTGCAAAAATTTTGGAATTTGGGTGTCAAAATCTCCAAGTATCGTGTCCGGTTGAGTTGTGGTATCGCGATACCAGAACTCCCGTGTATCGCGACACTTGTTGAGGTATCGTATCGTGCATGCCCCACTTGAGGTATCGCGATACCATTTTGGTATCGTATCGTTAAGTGCTGGTATCGCGATCGCGGTCGCCCCGGTGGTATCGTATCGTGGTCCACCTGGTATCGTATCGTGCCATCCTTGGTATCGTATCGTTGATCGTGCAGTATCGTATCGTCGGCCAAGTTGGTATCGTATCGCTTGCAAACTAGTATCGTATCGTCGGGTACTTATTTTGGTAACGCGATACCATTCTGGTATCGTGTCTTGAAGTTGGTATCGCGATCTTACCTTACCTAGCAGTATCGTATCGCCCACTTTCCCACGGGTATCGCGATACCATTCTGAGGTCGTATCTCCAAGACGAGTGGTATCGTATCGGTTCCTTACCAGGAAGTGTATCGCGATACCATTTTTGGTGTCGTATCGTGGCAAACCATTGGTATCGTATCGTGATGTTGGTATCGCGATTTCAGTAATCCCGGTGGTATCGTATCATCTAAAGTGGTATCGTGTAAGAAAGAGGTATCGTATCATGGAAAATCTGGTGTCGTATCGCCTGTTCTGAGTTCCCAGAGAGATCCTATTTCCCTGTTATAACCCCCAAAACCCTGAACTGGCATAACTTTCTCATACGAAATCCGTTTGCTGTGATTTTGGTTTTGTTGGAAAGCTCGTGGGGAATACAACCAAAACATCGACTGGTTATGGTTAAATTAATACCAGGATTATTAGATAGGGTATTTTGAAGTTGACCCTCAGGAAAACTGGAAAACCAAGGTGTTCCAAAGGATTTTGAGCAATATAAGAGAACTTTGGGACTAGAAGCCAAGGCTTATGAACCTCAGATCTGGCAGACACTTAGGCAAGGATAGACAAAGCATTAGGTCATCTGAGGCTAGTATCAACCATACATCCAAGTCTTGGGCTCAACAGCTTAGTGGTTATCCTTACACACGAAGTTCAGAAACCAGTGACTCGGAAATGTCTTTTAGCATGGAAAGACCCACACGTAGCTCCGGCACTGCCTATTTACAGACACCAGAAGGTCCCTATAAGACCCAATTGGAGTATATCAGGACCAACCAATTAGGTGCTCGCATCTATGAGGATGGTCTAAGGCGATCAGTGGTTCAACTCAAAAATCCTGACCAACCCTTTGGACTTGAACACCTAGTGGTCAAGTTTGAAGAGGGTGCTTACATTGATAAGGAAGGAACCATGTATGTGGTTACCAACTTACCAGATAGGACAGATGAGTTTGGAAATATCATCCCTGAGAATGAGATAGGAGACCTAGAGCAAGGAGACCTAGGAAGAGAACCCAAGACCACTAGAGGTAAGTCAGTCTTAACCAGAGTGCTCACTCCAGAATGGATTCCTCAAGATAATAAAAGCATAGAACTATTCGTGAATAGAGAAACGGAGGAAGCCTTTTGGAGATTTAGGCCAGATCAACCCAGCCCAGTAGTCACCATCTACGAATTCAAGGACCCAGAGACACCAGGGAAAGCTGTCTACCTAGATCACACATCTCAGAAATTATTCTTGGTATCAGATCATGACAGACATGCTTACACTTGGCAAGGTGAATCAATTTTCCCTCCACCAAGATCTAATGTTTCCCAGGGCCCCCAAGGAGCCGGATCATCCAAGGCTCATGAAACCCAGAGAGAAAGAACTAGAGAGAGACCGGAGGTAAGCTTTGCAGACACTATAGGCAGAGACAGATCAGGATATGGAACGGAAAGACTTGAAAGGGAGAGACATAGAGTTCATAGACATCAAAGAGATGATCATGATTTCCCATTGCCTAGACCACGAGAACACTCAAGAACCCTTAGACCCTCTCAAGTGGTTAAGACAATGAAGAACTACTTTGATGGATTTGGAGATCCTTATGATCATGTGGCGGAGTTCAAACAAGTGCTAAGAGCTGAACAGGTTGAAGACTTATTCACCCAGTTTGAGGCATTTGGTTTGACTCTTAAGGGTACTGCCTTAGCTTGGTTTCAACCTCTAAACAGTCGCAACTATAGAGAGATAGGTCAGCTTCTAGAAGAATTCATTGTAGAATTTTCCAAGAGTGGTATCAGGCATAACACATCATCCTTGATCCACAGCTTCAAGCAGACACCCCAAGAAACAGTGCGACTCACAGGAAGAAGGTTTAGACAGTACTTGGAAAGATGCCCTCAGTGGAATGGAGCACGGTCAACTAACTTTGGACAAACTCAGTGGAATGGAGGTCCATCAAGTGAAGGTGCATCTCTTCCACCACCTAAATGCCATTTTTGCGGTGAAATAGGGCATATCCGTAGGTACTGTAAAGATGCGGCTGAGTATGATAAAAGAAAAAAGGAACGACAACATCCGATGGCGAACATGGTGTTCATTTTAGCAGTCGACACTCAAACAACAACAATACAAACACGCTCGGGAAAGCAATTACAGCCAGTTACGGAGATTTTTGAGCCTGGAATTCGTGAACAGCAGAAGATGTTTACTAAAGCAATTATGCCGGTCACATTAGGATACTTGCATTGTTTCCAAGGGGTACTCTAGATTGGTTCTCAGTTGCAATGTCGAGATTATGGTCGACTTTCCCATAGTGGTTTGTGAGAGGTTGGGTGGATACTCTGCTTTGGAAAAAAGGGAGGTCCAACACTTGCATGACCCGCCCATTAGGAAATGAGGCATTTTGTACAACATATCTAGGCAGGGATGCAAGAAGTGTGGAGGGTAAGCCCGAGGGGTTTATGGTGCCCATTTGTCCAGAGAGGGTTGCCGTGGGTTGGAGGATTTGACCAAAAATCTTCCTATCTGCCTTCACTTCCATTATGTGGAGGTTGACGTTACTTTCCTCTGACTGGGAATGATTAGGGATCTAGAGCAGTATCACTCATTTTTCGCATACTATCCCGAGATGAAGGGAGCATTTTCTAAGATTGAAGTCCACCAAGTGATCATATAACCAATCTTGGCCGAGAATCAATGGTTCTATCAGGTCATCATCATGATGAACTAGGAGCTTCACCATCAAAGTTACATCTTCTATGAGGATACGAAGGGCCACCTCACCCACGCAAGGAGTTTCCGTGCCTCCTAGCCCTATGAGGTATGCCTCCATAGGATGCATTTCTAATCCCATGACTTGATAGTGAGACCATATAATTGCACTTGTTGCAACACTTGAATCAATTAGCACCCTAATCTCCTTGAGAGTTAGTGCCCTACCTTAGCACAACCATGATGAATGGTCTCTTATCCACTATGTTAGGAACAAACTATTTTTCTTGACCCAGTTCTAGTAAAGCAGCAAAGCATATCGCAGGCAGTACCGGAAGGCAAAAATCTCACCCAATTAGTACTGGAGTCCCCACCCGACACTGTACCGGAAACAACAAAATTTGATCCGGTGTGGGATGTATTATCCAAGGCGTCCATTATGCTACCATTGGGACAATTATTGGCTTTGGTTCCTGGCGTGCGCCAATAGTTCCAGCAGTAAGTCAGTCCAAGACCTTCATGTGCCCCTTCGACAGCAACAATCAAGCCCGAACTTGATCCGACGGTGGATCATATGGTGCCCTTGATTACGGTCTGGTATAAGAACCATAAAATCACTCAAGTATTAATTGATGGAGGTTTCGGTGTAAACATTGCAATAGCAGCACTTTGTCAAAGGATGGGATGGACACAAATTGAACCTGTCCAATTTTTTGTCTGAATGGATGATCAATCCCGAGTTCATCCGGTGGGATTGGTGCGAGATATTCCTATTACTCTTCAAGGAGTTGTCTTTAAAATGACCTTTGTTGTTATGGAATTACCCGAATCCAGCCTTGACTATAACCTTCTCTTTGGATGACCATGGTTAAAGTAAGCTAAGGTAGTTCAGGACTGGTCAGCACATGAATTGATTTTTTATTATAACCATCATAAATATGTCATTCCACTGGACGACATGAAGCCCTGTGACTTGCATGCATGACCATATATAACGAAAGCAGTACACATGCTCGATGGTCTTTCAGATGATGAAGAGGAAGCTTTTCTTAAAGCCAACAAGGATCTGATGGCACTCGGAAATGTGGACTTACAAACGGTTGCAGATAACTAGAGTCTGGCGGCCTGTACGGTCATACCACTGACTGGAGCGTCTGAACAAAGTGTAGCACTGACCAATTGGTTACCTGCAACTTAGGTGATGAAACTAATCCACGGCCAGTGAAGATTAAGGCGGGACTATCAGAGACCTTTCAAAATAACTTGCTGCAATTACTACGCGAATTCTCTGATGTGTTTGCATGGGATTACCGAGATATGGACCTGTGTATCTATCAACACAGGGTTATGCTGAAACCAGATGCCTCGCCTATTAAACAACCCAGCTATAGAATGAATCCTCACTATGCGGCCCAGGTAAAAGTAGAATTGGATCGATTGTTGAAGGTTGGGTTTATTGTTCCTATCGATCATGCGGAGTGGATTTCCCCTATTGTCATAGTTCCTAAGAAGAATAAGCAATTACAGATATGTGTGGATTACCAAAAATTAAACACATCAACCATACCTGATCCATTCCCTCTAACGTTTCTGGACGCCATGTTAGATGATGTGGCAGGTCGAGAGATGTACTCCTTTTTGGACGGATATAGTGGTTATAACCAAGTATGAATGGGAGAGCAGGACATTCCAAAGATAGCATTTATAACAAATTGGGGCATCTATGCATGTACAGTGATGTGGTTTCGTCTGCGAAATGCTCCAAGTATGTTTCAGTGTTGTATGCAGGAAGTTTTCTCTCCTTATCTAACCACGTTCATGAGAGTTTACTTGGATGACTTCTCCATATCCGGTGATACTTCAACACATCTGAACCATTTACGGTGTTGGTTTCTAAAATGTCGAGAATACCATTTGTGCTTAAACCCAAATAAATCTGTCTTCTCTGTATCTTGCGGCAAGTTGCTAGGACACATTATCTCCAAGCAGGGGATTCAAGTCGACCCAGATAAAGTGAAGGCCGTACTGGAGGCACCTGCCCCCAAGACACCCAAAGAAGTGATGCGCTTCTTGGGACAAATCCAGTGGCATGGACGACATTTACGGTGGCTTGCTCATCTGGCCACGCCACTCAATCGACTGATAGTCAGTACTCTACGTCAGTTTGAATGGACTGAGGCATGTCAAGAACTCCATTCTGTTGAGGTGTATACGACACTGTACCCTCGTGTTTTATCCCACATTCAGCTAGAAATGCATTAAAATCAGAAGACATATGTTCCCACCCCTCGATCAGAACGGAGGGTGCCCATTTTACATGCTGACATATTTTCAGCCAAAACCAAAAACTATTTGAAGCACGTGAACACTTTGGACTTTGCCTTCAATGGATATACCCATGCATGCTTGGAAAAATCATCGATGAAAGTCACGAAGTAAAGATAATTCCCAAAAGAAGGTGTCTGCATAGGACCACAGACATCACTATGTACAAGCTGCAATTTCTGAGTAGCCCAAACTGAACCATCTTTTGTAAAGGATGAACGCTGCATTTTGCCCAAAATATAGCCTTCACAAACATGTTTTCCAGGTGCCTCAAGTTTGGGCAAAGAGGACACCATTTCAGATTTCTGCAGGCGTAGCAAACTAGCAAAATTCAGATGACCAAAGCGTGCATGCCAAAGCTTTGCATCTGTCATAGCCTGAGAATCATTTACTGCACATGCCAAATCATTTACAGATCTTTCATATTTTATGAGCTTATACAACCCACAACATAAAATGCCAGAAGCAATAATCACATCGCCATTTGACAGATCATGAACTGTACACCTATCATCAACAAATTTCACAACCAAGACAATCTTGGCTAATGCAGAATTGATAAAAGGTTCTTTTTGATCCCTGGCACAAATAAAGCATCTGACAAAGTGAAAGAACTACCATCAACAGTAGTCAAAATGATCTTACCAACTCCCATAACAGGATAAGAGGAGTTGTTGGCACATGTAACAGTATTCCCTGTAGGGGCAGGCTTGAGTGAAGAGAAGAAACTGTGCTGCGAGGTAATATGTTTGGTCACCCCACTATCAAAATACCAAACATCTGAGTCTACTGCAGACATGCACTGCTCATGAGAAGATGGGTCAAAACTGCAGATAGTAGTAAATGCCCATTCTTCTTCCTGCACAAGATTTGCATACTCTGTTTTTGGTGTAGAGGCCTCTGCAACAACCATTCCAGCCTCTTTCCTCTTTGCCTCTTTAGCAGCTAGTTTTAGATAGTTCTTTATGATATGATCATTCCCTTTACAATACTTACAAAACAATTTTTGCTTTTCTGATTTCTTCTCATCTTTATCTTCCTTCTTCGAATATGCAGAATTAGCAGATTTCTGCTTACTAGTTGAAGAGCTCCATTTTCCTTTGCCCTTCTGACTAGCCAGGAAAGCTTGATTTGCAACTCGCATAATGGACTAATTTTCCTGCAGCAGAACAGAGACTAACTCCTCAAATGATAAGGCATTTGGATTTCCTTTCATGATCAACAGAAGAGTAGAAGCAAAACTCTGATATGAATCAGGAAGACCATTCAGAACGGTCTGTGCAAGTGAGCTATCTAGTAAACTACCCATTGTGGGCTTATATGATGCAACATGTATTAGTTGCAAAAGGATTGTGGAACATTGTGCAGGGTGTTGAAAGATGTCCTAATACACCTCTGACTACAGGTGCTGGAGCTGATGAAGATGGTGTCGAAGATGATATTCCGCAGATTCCTGTTCGTGCTGTTGTTTCTGCTGCACCTACTCCAGAGCAGATTACCTCGGATGGCAGAGATGCCCAGGCACATGCATTGATAGCTTTGTCTGTCAAACGTGCCATTATTCCTCATATTCGCTCTTGCAGAACAGTGAAGGATGCTTGGGATACACTTACCACATTGTACCAAGCTAGGACTGAGGCTCGTGTTGCTTACCTCCGAAAACAGTTGGAGAGTGAGCACATGAATGAAGGTGATTCTATGGATAGTTTCCTAACGAAGATCAAAGGCTTGAAGGAACAGTTGATTTCTACTGATGAGGTTATACCAGATAGCTCACTTGTGCAGACCGTTTTGAATGGTCTTCCTGATTCATATCAGAGTTTTGCCTCTACTCTTCGGTTGATGATGAAAGGCAATCCAAATGCCTTATCATTTGAGGAGTTAGTCTCTGTTCTGTTGCAGGAAGATCAGTCCAGGCAAAACAGGTCCATTATTGGAGTTGTAGATCAAGCTTTCCTGGCTAGTTAGAAGGGCAAAGGAAAATGGAGCTCTTCAACTAGTAAGCAGAAATCTGCTAATTCTGCATATTCGAAGAAGGAAGATAAAGAGGAGAAGAAATCAGAAAAGCAGAAATTATTTTGTAAGTACTGTAAAGGGAATGATCATATCATAAAGAACTGTCCAAAACTGGCTGCTAAAGAGGCAAAGAAGAAAGAGGCTGGAATGGTTGTTGCAGAGGCCTCTACACCAAAAACAGAGTCTCCAAATCTTGTGCAAGAAGAAGAATGGGCGTTTACTACTGTCTGCAGATTTGACCCATCTTCTCATGACCAGTGCATGTCTGCAGTAGACTCAGATGTTTGGTATTTTGACAGTGGGGCAACCGTTTTACCTCGCAGTGCAGTTTCTTCTCTTCACTCGAGCCTGCCCCTACAGGGAATACTGTTACATGCGCCAACAACTCCTCTTATCCTGTTATGGGAGTTGGTAAGATCATTTTGACTACTGCTGATGGTAGTTCTTTCACTTTATCAGATGCTTTATCTGTGCCAGGGATCAAAAAGAACATGTTATCAGTTTCTGCATTAGCCAAGATTGGCTTGGTTGTGAAATTTGTTGATGACAGGTGTACAATTCATGATCTGTCAAATGGCAATGTGATTATTGCTTCTGGCATTTTATGTCGTACGCTATATAAGATCATAGACTATGAAAGATCTGTAAATGATTTGGCATGTGCAGTAAATGATTCTCAGACTATGTCAGATGCAAAGCTTTGGCATGCACGCTTTGGTCATCTGAATTTTGCTAGTTTGCTATGCCTACAAAAATCTGAAATGGTGTCCTCTTTGCCCAAACTAGACGCACCTGGAAAACATGTTTGTGAAGGCTGTATTTTGGGCAAAATGCAGCCTTCCTCCTTTCCAAAAGATGGTTCAGTTCGGGCTACACAGAAATTGCAGCTTGTACATAGTGATGCCTATGGTCCTATGCAGACACCCTCTTTTGGAAATTACCTTTACTTCGTGACTTTTATTGATGATTTTTCCAGGCATGCATGGGTATATCCACTCAAAGCAAAGTCCGAAGTGTTCATGTGCTTTAAACAGTTTTTGGTTTTGGCTGAAAATCTGTCAGCATGTAAAATGGGCACCCTCCGTTCTGATCGAGGGGGGGAATATATGTCTTCTGAATTTAATGCATTTCTGGCTGAACGTGGGATAAAACACCAGTGTACAGTGCCGTATATACCTCAACAGAATGGAGTTGTTGAAGGAAAGAACAGGTCACTCATGGAGATGGCGAGGTGCATGGTCAAGAGTCAGGCTTTACCAGATAGTTTCTGGCTTGAGGTTGTCATGTGTGCAACATATGTACTGAACAGGTGTCCCACTAAAGCGCTGCAATCTATCACTCCATATGAGGCTTGGCATGACCACAAGCCATCTGTTGCTCATCTACATGTTTTTGGTTGTTTGGCATATGCACGAGTGCCTGAACAACATCACAAAAAATTGGATGATAAGGCAGTAAAATGTATTTTTGTAGACCTTCATCATATCGTACTCGTTTAGGCTCTCATAGTGCCTCCTTTGCATCAGATTGTTATGCTATGGCTACGTCTAGTCTTTGTGGTGAGAATGAGCCTGTTTCTTTTGATGAAGCACAGAATTCAGAAAATTGGATGGCTGCTATGCAATCTGAATATGATGCTATAATGAAGAATGGTACATGGTCTTTATGTGACTTGCCTCCTGGCAAGAAGGCCATTGGCACTAAGTGGGTATACAAGCTGAAGCGTAAACCTGATGGTATAGTTGAGAGGTATAAGGATAGGCTTGTTGCAAAGGGTTATGCACAGGAAAGAGGCATTGATTTTGATGAGACCTTTGCACCTACATGTCGTATGACTACTGTTCGGAGCATTTGTACACTTGCAGCCCATCATGGTTGGAATGTACATTAGTTGGACATTAAAACAACATTTCTGAATGGTGACTTGCATGAAAAAGTGTATGTTTTTCAGCCCCATGGCTTTGTGCAGAAAGGGCATGAAAACCAGGTGTGCAGGTTAAAGAAGGCATTATATGGTTTAAAGCAAGCACCATGTGCTTGGTATGAGAAGATACATGCCTATCTAGTTGCACATGGTTTTGAGAACAGTCCAACTGAAAGCACCTGATATGTTAAGCGTGCTAATGATGTGCTTCTGATCATTGTTGTCTATGTTGACGACATGCTGCTCACTGGTCCTATTGAGAAGCATGTTGCTAATTTCAAGGCTGATTTGCATACCTCATTTGAGATGTCTGATTTGGGGCATTTACATTACTATTTGGGCATTCAGTTTATGCAGGTTGATGGTGGAATGGCTTTGTGTCAAACGAAATATATTGACACATTATTGCAGCGTTTTGGCCTTGAAGACTGTAAGCCTATTGCCACTCCTATGGAGACATGTTTACGATTGAGTCTTCATGATGCTGGAGATGCATTTGATGTTGTTCTCTATCAGCAGGCTGCTGGATGCTTGATTTACTTATGCATTACTCGGCAAGATATTCAGTTTGCTGTCTAACACATGAGCAGGTTTATGCATTGCTCGGGAGTCATGCATTGGAAGGCGGTTAAGCGCATCTTTCGCTACTTGAGTGGTACTCGGCTACTTGGGTTGTTTTATCCCAAGGGGGGATCACTACCGCCAGATTTGCATGCTTTTTCTGAGTGAGAGTGGGCTAGTTGCTATGACACTCGTGTGTCCACCAGTGGTTTTTGCTTCATGCTTCGTAGCTCATGTATATCTTGGTTGAGCAAGAAGCAGCCTACTATGGCCACTTCCAGTTGTGAGGTTGAGTATAGGGCAGCTTTCACAGCTACTGTTGAGTGTGTGTGGCTCAGACGCCTTATGGCTGATTTGGGTGTTGGTTAGACTTCTGCCACCACCATCTTCACTGACAGTCAGAGCGCATTGGCAGTTGCGAGGAAACCTGTGTTCCATGCTCGCACTAAGCACATTGAGGTGCATTATCATTATGTCCAGGAGAGGTTCTCTATTGGGGAGATCAGCTTGGCATATGTGCCCACATAGGAGAACATTGCAGACCTTTTCACGAAGGCTCTGCCTAGGGAGAACTTTGAGGCTTTCCGCAAAGCTTTGGGCTTACTTCCTTTTGTGCAGTGATTTCCACATAGCTTGGCACTTCCTTATACATGAGTGCCAGCTACTTCTTCACAGCATCACTCCTAGGGGGGATTTGTTGATATATTTAGGTAGTGATGTGTGTGAACACACTAGGACCGCCGGGGCACTTTTTTCTCTCTTTAGGAGGTTTTTTTCCCTCGACTTGTATATACGCCTATTGCCCTAATGGGCTACTTATCTTTGTACATTCTCTAGTAATACATTCAGTATTGTGTGTTTGTGCTCCAAGCTTCTTCTTCTTCCTTGTGTTGTTCGCGTGCTTCCGCAGACGTCTAACTCCAACACAGCTAGCCTACACAAGCACTGCGATAGTGCGTTCGGAGGCCAAAACGAGCTCAGATCGCAATTTCGGCACCACACAGCAAAGCTATTTTGATCTCTGAGACACCTTGAGTATGCTCACCAAATTTCATGCGAATCTGAGACTGCAAACGGAGGAGTGTCGACGGCGCCCTAGATGAAGAGACGACCTGCTCTGATACCAATTGTTGGAGATAGACGTCTGCGGAAGCACGCGAACAACACAAGGAAGAAGAAGAAGCTTGGAGCACAACACACAATACTGAATGTATTACTAGAGAATGTACAAAGATAAGTAGCCCATTAGGGCAATAGGCGTATATACAAGCCGAGGGAAAAAAACCTCCTAAAGAGGGAAAAAAGTGCCCCGACGGTCCTAGTGTGTTCACACACATCACTACCTAAATATATCAACAATCTTGTGCAGGAAGAAGAATGGACGTTTACTACTGTTTGCAATTTTGACCCATCTTCTCATGAGGAGTGCATGTGTGTAGTAGACTCAGATGTTTGGTACTTTGACAGTGGTGCGACCAAACATATTACCTTGGAGCGCAGTTTCTTCTTTTCACTTGAGGTTGCCCCTACTGGGAATACTATTACATGCATTAACAACTCCTCTTATCCCATTATGGGAGTTGATAAGATCATTTTGACTACTGCTGATGGTAGTTCATTCACTTTTCAGATGCTTTGTTTGTACCAAGGATCAAGAAAAATATGTTATCAATTTCTGCATTAGCCAAGATTGGCTTGGTTGTGAAATTTGTTGATGACAGTTGTACAGTTCATGATCTATCAAATGGCGACGTGATTATTGCTTCTGGCATTTTATATCGTGGGTTGTATAAGCTCATAGACTATGAAAGATCTGTAAATGATTCGGCATGTGCAGTACATGATTCTCAGGCTATGTCAGATGCAAAGCTTTGGCATGCATGCTTTGGACATCTGAATTTTGCTAGTTTGCTACGCCTGTAGAAATTTGAAATGGTGCCCTCTTTGCCCAAACTTGAGGCACTTGGAAAACATGTTTGTGAAGGCTGTATTTTGGGCAAAATGCACCGTTCCTCCTTTCCTCAGAAATTGCAGCTTGTACATAGTGATGTCTATGGTCCTATGCAGACACCTTCTTTTGGAAATTATCTTTACTTCGTGATTTTCATTGATGACTTTTGCAAACATGCTGGGTATATCCATTGAAGGCAAAGTCCGAAGTGTTCGTGTGCTTCACAAAGTTTTTGGTTTTGGTTGAAAATCTATCAGCATGAAAAATTGGCATCCTCTGTTCTGATGGGGGGGGGGGGTATATGTCTTCTGATTTCAATGCATTTCTCGCTGAACATGGGATAAAACACCAGTGTACAGTGCCGTATACACCTCAACAGAATGGAGTTGTTGAACAAAAGAACAGGTCACTCATGGAGATGATGAGGTGTATGGTCAAGAGTCAGGCTTTACCACATAGTTTCTAGCTCATGTGTGCAACATATGTACTTAATAGGTGTCCCACTAAAGCGCTGCGGTCTATCACTCCATATGAGGCTTGGCATGATCGCAAGCCATCTGTTGCTCATTTGCATGTTTTTGGTTGTTTGGCATATGCATTAGTGCCTGAACAACATCGTAGGAAATTGGATGATAAAGCAGTAAAATGTATTTTTGTTGGGTACATTTCTGAAAGTAAAGGCTATCATCTATATCATCCACAGACTAAACGCATTCTGGTTAGCCATGATGTTGTTTTTATGGAAGATGTTATTCAGCCATTGCTTTCATGTACTAAGCAGACATTTGTTAGCTCCAAAGACATGTATGATACTTTGCTTCCTCTTTTTACATATGGACAGTCTAGTGCTGGTCCTAATGAGGTAACTTCTTAGCCTTTGCAGTTTCATGTGATGATGTAGATCATCCCATTTCTGATGCAGATTTACATGATGCACTTGTTGATGAGAGAGCTGATATTGAGAAGGCAAAAACTATGCCAAAATGGATGGTGCAGACTTTGCATGACAACAAATTAGATGCACCTCTATCATATCATACTCGATCTAGCTCTCATACTACCTCTTTTGCATCAGATTGCTATGCTATGGCTTTATCTAGTCTCTGTGATGAGACTCAGCCTGTTTCTTTTGTTGAAGCACAAAATTCAGAAAATTGGATGGCTGCTATGCAATCTGAATATGATGCTATAATGAAGAATGGTACTTGGTCTTTATGTGACTTGCCTCCTGGCAAGAAGACCATTGGCACTAAGTGGGTATACAAGCTGAAGTGTAAACCTGATGGTACAGTTGAGAGGTATAAGGCTAGCCTTGTTCCAAAGGGTTATGCATAGGAAAGAGGCATTGATTTTGATGAAACCTTTGCTCCTAGTTGCCGAATGACTACTGTTCCTAGCATCTGTGCACTTGCAGCTCATCATGGTTGGAATATACATCAGTTGGACATTAAAATATCATTTTTGAATGGTGACTTGCATGAAGAAGTGTATGTTTTTCAGCCCTGTGGCTTTGTGCAGAAAGGGCATGAAAACCAGGTGTAAAGAAGGCATTATATGGTTTAAAGTAAGCACCACGTGCTTGGTATGAAAAGATACATGCCTATCTGATTGCACATGGTTTTGAGAACAGTCGAATTGAAAGCACCTTATATGTCAAACATGCTAATGATGTACTTCTGATCATTGTGGTGTATGTTCATGACATGCTGCTCACTGGTCCTCTTGAGAAGCATATTCTTGATTTCAAGGCTGGTTTACATGCCTCATTTGAGATGCCTAATTTGGGGCATTTGCATCATTATTTGGGCATTTAGTTTATGCAAGTTGATGGTGGAATGGCTTTGTGTCAAACGAAATATATTGACACATTATTACAACGTTTTGGGCTTGAAGACTGTAGAACTATTGCCACTCCTGTGGAGATAGGTTTACATTGAGTCTTCATTATGCTGGAGATGCATTTGATGCTGTTCTCTACCAGTAGGCTGTTGGATGCTTGATTTACTTATGCATTACTCAGCTAGATATTCAGTTTGCTGTCTCACAGATGAGTAGGTTTATGCATTGCCCACGAGTCAAGCATTGGCAGGCGGTTAAGCGCATCTTTCGCTACTTGAGTGGTACTCGGCTACTTGGGTTGTTTTATCCCAAGGGGGGATTACTACCGCCAGATTTGCATGCTTTTTCTGACTTTGATTAGGCTGGTCGCTATGACACTCGTGTGTCCACTAGTGGCTTTTGCTTCATGCTTGGTAGCTCATGTATATCTTGGTTGAGCAAGAAGAAGCCTACTGTGGCCCCTTCTAGTTGTGAGGCTGAGTATAGGGTTGCTTTCACAATGACTGTTGAGTGTGTGTGACTCAGACGCCTTATGGCTGATTTTGGTGTTGGTCAGTCTTCTGCCATCACCATCTTCACTGATAGTCAGAGCACATTGGCAGTTGCGAGGAACCCTGTGTTCCATGCTTGCACTAAGCACATTGAGGTGCATTATCATTATGTTAGGGAGAGGTTCTCTGCTGGGGAGATCAGCTTGGCATATGTGCCCACACAAGAGAACATTGGAGACCTTTTCACGAAGGTTCTGCCTAGGGAGAAGTTTGAAGCTTTCCGCAAAGCTTTGGGCTTAGTTCCTTTTGTGGAGTGATCTCCACATAGCTTGGCACTTCCTTATACATGAGTGCCAACTACTTGTTCACTGCATCACTCCTAGGTGGGATCTGTTGATATTTTTAGGTAGTGATGTGTGTGAACACACTAGGACCGTTGGGGCACTTTTTTTCCCTCTTTAGGAGGTTTTTTTCCCCCCAGCTTGTATATACGCCTATTGCCCTAACATGCTGCTTATCTTTGTACATTCTAGTGGTAATACATTCAATATTGTGTGTCGAGCTCCAAGCTTCTTCTTCTTCCTTGCACTGTTCCCGTGCTTCCACAGACGTCTAACTCCAATAGCACCAAAGTTACTATAATGCTTGATCAAGAGAGCATTGGGCCTAATGGGCATATACCCATTAGAAGTTTTGCTATGCGCATAGGCATAGGAAGGGAACATCTAATGTGGTGGTTGAGTCATTTACTTGCACGTCTATGCACAATGGATTTCACTAAGAAAACTAGCTAGCACCCAGTGCTTATTAGAGGAGAATGTATGGAAGATCCTACATTTTTTCCGTAATGGAAAGTTATTGAGAAGGGGATCCAAAAGCCTACATTCCCATAGAGGGCAAAAGGATTGAATGATTGTATGAACACTTTTACATGATAATAAGAGTCCTCATATCTATGTCTACACAAGTTTCAAAGTGATCCATTGAGATTGAAAGAAATAACATAAAGAAAATGAACATTTAGACTATGTTTGTTTTGGATGATAACAAGTACAATTTCGAGGTGCATGGTGTAGTGGTAAACACACTGTGCCCTGAAGTGAAGGTCTAAGGTTGAATACAGGTAGATCGACCCAATGTTAAACCTCTAAAATGGAGGATAAATGAAGTCCTCTTGATGTCTGAGATGTTGTCTCTAATTTCAAGCCTAAAGGAAGAGGTTCAAATATTGAACTTTCAAAACGTCTCATTTCTAGTGGGTTTTCTTAAAGCACACTTACATACATTTAGGTATACACATAGATATATATGTACTTATAAATAAGTACATTTAGATATATATGTACTTATAAATGCATATGATATGCATATATTTGTGTGGATGCGTCTATGTACATTTATAGATATATATGTACTTATAAATGCATATGATATGCATATATGTGTGTGGATGCCTCTATGTACATACCATATATGTGTGTGTATGTATACATGAAGTGAAAAAAAAATTTGTACTTACAAATGCATATGTACTTATATTTGTGTGGATGCGTCTATGTACATTTATAGATATATATGTACTTATAAATGCATATGATATGCATATATGTGTGTGGATGCGTCTATGTACATACCATATATGTGTGTGTATGTGTACATGAAGTGAAAAAAAAAATTTGATATTTCTAGAAGTTTCTCGAGCCACGAGAGCGTTCCTACCGACTCATAGAATGGATATTGAAATTGCCTACCATACGTATATCGCGTTCCTCAGGCCGAAAGCAGTGCAAATAACGCTGCACACTCGGAAAAATAAGGCTTTATATCAAGTGCCATCAGCTCGATTCAGAACGGACATTCAAGGTCGCTGATATCAATTCTCAGAGCAGAAAGAAAACTCCTTTCTCCATAAGTGTTTAGCATGGCAGTTCAAGAGCGGGAGCAAGGTCCGAAGAGTGATCCTCATGAAGAGCCGGCCGTCGGCGTTCCATACGCTTATCCATATGCAGTGGCAGCCCCGTACACGAATCAGCATGTCACAGCGAGGCCTTATCACCCTGTTCCCTTGCAGGCTTTTTCATGTGAGAATCCTTATCAACAGGGAGTGATTCCCCCGAATGCTATCTTTAAGGTGCATCCAAATGGTGTCCCCTTGCAACAATCAATCTATCGTGATACTCCTGCGCCCTTTGAATGCCCTCACTGTGGTTCTCCTGGCCTTACTGACGTGAAGTAAGCTCTCATTTCTGGCTTTTGAAATTAGGGTTGGAATAAAAATCTTTGGCACTGTTATTATGTAGAACCATGGGTTTTTGGATAAAGGATTATCGGATTGCATGCTCCCATCCATGAATGTCAGGAAGATTCATCATAGTGTTGCATTTTTAAAACTCTATCATGCTATAGAATTTGATCTTTTATTACTTTGGAACCTTGGGTAGTGAAGGTTTTCTATTGATTTATGTTTTTGCATGTCGCCTGTTATTTAGCCTCAATTATTTTGTAATAGTTGTTTTTGCATAAGAGAGTGAATGACAAATTCACTATAATCATTTGCACGCATTCTTTTATATTTCATGGTTACGATGATAATAGTGTGCATATTGACACTTTGATAATTAGATGGAGGCCATATTTTTTACTTATGAAATTATTAGAGACATAGAAGGCTTTTGTTGTTTATCCATCTAGCAATGCACATTTGGTCTTTGATGGACTTCAATGATCAATCCTCAAATAGAAGATATGGAGAAAGGCTACCAAGGATCATGTCTATGGTTGACATAGCCAAGTAGAGATAGGGGTTTACCCTTCTACATACTCAAAGACTAAGGTCAAAGGAAAGTGATATGCATGACTTGCTTTGAGTGCGAGTGAAAGGAACACGAAAAGGTTGAGAAAGATGTCAGTGCAAAGGTATAATCGGAGTGGTCCAATATGAACGACAATTTTTGTTCTTTGCATTTTAGCACTTATTAGCATGTTTCAAGTCACTTCTATTTAGTCATGCAATCTCGATCCAAGCATGCCCTATTGTGTTAGTTCTTCAAAGGAGTTCCTTTTTTAATTGCGTGTAAGTCACTTATGGAGATCCACTTTGGAGTTGTGTCTTTAATATTGTAGGTATCGGTTCAATAGAATGCCCATGGAAATTAAATTTTAAGGGGAGGATTACTATCACATTATGTAAAAAAATAATCTTATCAAGGTTCAAATTTTGACCAATTGGATCAGCCCTTTGACCAAGTTTTGACCATCCTTTTTTATGATTGTATTGACCAAGTTGAGCTCCTTGGTGGAAGTTTATCCACATTTTCTAACAATCCCCTCCTAATTAGACACTAGGGAGTTGGAAGTGTGGTAGGCCCAAACAATAAACACATGTTAATTCCAAGATCTTTCCTACTATTGACCTCAACACACATAACAGACCTTGACTTGATCAAGAGAGAGATACATGTTCTTGTTGCAAAATAAATATGGAACATAGTGGAAGATGTAGATCGAAGACCTCAAGGTTCTACTTCACATTTTATTGGCTCCATCTTATTCTATTGGAACATGGAGGTTATTCTTCAAGTATAGTGGTTACTCCTTTTCAACTTACTTCGGAGGAACGTAGATCAGATGTAAAGATGCTCAAGCTCATCCATTGATTGTGCTTTCTGTGAAATGTCATATAGTTCCACAAATTAAGTCATGTTCTACATTAAGACAGGAATGGGACACTCTTGCTTTTCTGTCTACCATGCATAATGAAGCACGAGTTGCATACTTGAGGATGTATGTATGATTGAAAATGAGCTTGTCGATGTTTTTGACATGTGTCAAGGACTTGAAAGAGCAATTGGTAAACAAAGATGAGATTATTTTGGATGCATCACTCATTTCTTTATTGTTTAAAGGATTAATATAATCTTTTCAAAGCTTTTGCCATTACGCTTCATTTGGTTGCAAAAGGGAATCCAAATATGTATGCATTTGATGAGGTTGTGTCTTTTTGTTTTTTGCAAGAAGAGCAATCTATAGTGAATAAGAGTGGTTTGGTTGAGGGAAACACAAGCACTTGCTATCTCACAAAAAGGGAAAATCAAGTATGGTTCAGCTTTGGGTTCATCAAAACCAAAGCTTCAACTTTTCTTTTACACTCATTCCTCTAATATTGTTGATTTGTAGAAGATGAGATGCAAAGATTGTCGGAAGGCTTCTCATACTATTTATGAGTGTAAAAAGCTGGCCAAGCGCAATGAAAAGAAGGAATCCGGCATGCCTATTATTGAAAATTCTCTAAATGCAAAGAATGATGAAGCCAACATGGCTCAAGATTTTTAGGCATGTATTGTTACATGTCATTATGATGGATCATTGTATTTTAAATGTATGGTTGTGAGTGAGGCTGATTTGGATTGGTTTTTTGATAGTGGTGCTTCAAAGCACATAACTTCATGCAAAAGTCTTTTTGCATCTTTGAAAGATGCATCCAAAGGAAGACATGTGGTGTGTGCAAACAATGCTCTTATCCTATGATTGGAGTAGGACAAATTGAGCTTATGTTTGCACATGGAGGTGTGCTTCTTTTAAAAAAAATGCATTTTATATGCCCGGTATCGAGAAGAACTTAATTTCAGCTCTTTTGATTGCCAAAGCTGGATTTCATGTACACTTTGTTGATGATAAGTGTATGGTCCATGATTTGAGCAATGGTGATATTATCGTGATGTCCGGTACACTATGCATTGGTTTGTAATCGTTTGGATATATACAAGAGGGCTGCCTCAAAGGCCTTGGTTGCTCATACTCCTTCGATGACTGAAATGGAGCTTTGGCATGCTCGTTTTGGTCACTTGAACTTCTATAGTGTGCTTTACTTGCAAAAGAAAGACATGGTTATTGGTTTGTCAACACTTGAGTTCATTGAAAAGCATGCATGCGAAGGTTGAAAATTTCCATAAAATCAGAGACGAAAACAAAAACAAGCTTTCGTCTTTTTCGCAAATCTTGTACAAAAAAACAGCTAGGGTTGAAAAAGTTGCATAATTGACTAAAAGACCTTAATGTATGACGTAATTTAGATGATAGTGTACCTTCCTTAATCTACGGATTGAGAGCTTCTGGAATATGCTCTTCATTTCTGAAGATGTTCAACCTGCAAACTAGGGTTAGGGTTTTGAAGCCCTAAATGGTGTCTTATGGTAAAGTAGAATATGCCATTAGAAAGCTCTTGGAGAGAGGTATAAGACTATATAAAATGTTTGGAATATGTTGACCACATTGACCATTTTGATTATTTATACCATTTCTGAAATTAGGATTTGCTGATTTTAGGGCATGATGACATTGTTAATCAACAATCCCCCCCTCAATGTCATATTGGCATGCTTCAATAATTTGCATAACCTTTGATGTTTGTCTCTATGCTTCAGTAACGATTTCTGCCACACTCACTTGTTGGAACATAGATAAGTTCAATGTGCATCTTAGATACATGTTCACGAATATATGATAATGAACTTCAATATGTTTAGTCCGTGCATGATGAACATGATTCTTTGTTATAGCAACAACATTTGGACTAACTGAATATATCTGCATAGGAAGATGAACATAAACATCTAGATAACTTGGAGTTTTTTGCCACCAAGAGCCTTTTGTAGCTATAAAGGCAGCCCTATACTCTGCTTCACTTGAAGTTGTAGCCATTGTTGGTTGTCCCTTTCATGACACTTAGGATATTCTCAAAAGAGCTTAAAAAGAAATTCAAAGAACTAGAAAAGAGAGGCATGAGAGATTCTATAGGAGACTTTATCACCTTGAGATTGAAGTGAATTCGGAATAATGCATAGATGGAAAAATTTCAAGACATCACACTTATCATGCATATTATTATGGATGTACTCTGGAAGTGTATGGGAGAAACATTTATCAGCAGGTAAATTTTCACATTCTATAAGAGATTGATTATGCAAAGTAGTCCTCAGATTTTCTTGGATATGAGAATGTTGAAACATACATGACATCAGATTGCATGGATTTGAAGTCGCTATATAACTTTATTAAACACAATGGATGTCTAGGGTGCAAAGCAGAGATGCAGCTGGGGGATTAGGGAGGAACCAGGCCCATTATGCAATTCTAGAAAGGGAAATTTGGATATAAACTGTTCTTTTCTCCTAGAATTTCAACTTTGTATTGATTATGCTGTGTAGAAGGAAATAAAAAATTCAGGAATCTGTGGAAACATCCAAAATGCTTTTTCTCTTGTGGGGCAGGTCAAAGCCAAGTCTTGCAGCATGTGTTGCTTGTATGGTGTCAATAGTTGGAGTATGCTTCATTTGTCCAGCTTTTGACTGCCTTTGGCACAAACAACATCATTGTCCTAGCTGTGGGGAGAAGGTACAAATTCTGTCCTGAGATTGAATTGATGTAGTTTGTGTATTTTAACTCATTGTTCATTATTTATTTTTGTTAATAATTTTTATAGAAAGATGAGAAAATGCTTCATTGTTCATTTTACTTTTGTATCATTAGTTATTGGGTTTTTTCATTTATTTAGAAGGAAAAATGTATTAAAAATATGTATAAATATCTTTGAAGATGGTGGAGAGTTGGCACCTCTGAGCAGTTGTCTAAAGCTAATTGATAATACAAATCCTGGCCCTTGGGTGTACAAACCATGTGGCTTGGTCCAGAAGAAAATACAGGGCAGGAGATGAGATGGTTCAAAAAGATACATAGGACCGTGTATCTGTGTAGGTACTTTTGAAGACTATGTTATAGACTTATAGTAATGAGCTGAAATTATGTTCAAAGCAAATCAAATGTTATACTGAATATAGGAGGACATAGAGTTGTGATTCTGAAAGGTCATCATAATCTCTGATCGGAGTAGTGTTTAAGAGCGCACTCCTTTGTTTTGCTCACTGGCATGGATTTTCTGCATTTTATCCTTGAGAATTGATGATTTGTAGAATGACTTTCCTTGAGTTTGTCCAGAACTTGAGCATAATGTCCTTGAAGTAACAAATCATGCCCATAGGTGATTTGTAGAATTGACTTTCCTTTAGTTTGTCCAGAAATCGTAGAAAATGTCCATGAGGTAACAAATCATGCCCATAGGTGAAGAAGTTTTGAAGAGATGTTCATTCCTTTTATGAGTTTGTCTGCCACGAATGGATCTAGTTTAGCTCCACACAAATTCTAGGTCCAGACTTCACACATTCACCTAGCAATACTTTTTCAGAATTGAAGTGCTTGGTATACGTAAAAGACCTCCTGTTCTGGGATTCTGCACAGTCATGGAATAAAAAGCTGACATATTCTACACACACTACGGCAGAGATCATAACTCATTCCTGCTTTTTTCTGCTTTTATCTCCAGTTTTAACTGCTTTATGAATGATTAGGTAGAGTAGAGAAATTTCCTTGGCATGCTTGTGTTGTGGGGGGTGTGGGAACATAGATTCGTTCTTAATTCTTTAGGCACGATTGGGTACTGATGGCGATAATGGGGTATAATGGTATTTATTGGATACTATGCATAATGGAGCTGATGGCTTTAGTCTTGTGGCTGGTTAACATGAGCTCATAGTTGCACTTTATTTTTGGGGTGAATCTGATTGTTTGCCTGGATTCAACTTGGTATTAAACATCTTTCTGCATTGTTTGAAATTTGAATGGTCTCTCCATCTTTTAAAGTCTTGCAAACCTCATATCGCTTTTTTCACTCTGTTGCACAACTGGTTTAGAGTCTCAAACATTTTGACACATGATCACTTGGCCTAAAGTTGCAAGATTTAATGTGAGGAATGGCTTTTAACCTCTGGAAGTATTGGCAGGTTGCTGATTTTAAGAAGTCAGATCCTTGTATGGTCATGGATCCTGCACAATGGTTTCAATCAAGCTTTGCAGTCCCATCATAGCACTGTTCCTGGAATAAGAAGTCAGATCCTTGTATGGTCATGAATCCTGCACAACGGTTACAATCTAGTTTGCAGTCCGATCGTAGGACTGTCTCTACCGTGGTAGTTTTCTAGTTACTGTTGTATTTGTTGTGACAATTTACTTGCAACTTGGTTTCTTATTGAGGACCTTCGTCTTTGAGCAGGATTGTATATATGTATTGTTTTGTTGAATTGAAGCCTGCAGACATATTATTATACTCTATAATGAACAACCATTACTAATCAATTTGATTGTTTTCCATGGGTTGGATGTTCACGATTTCCCTACCATTGTTCTACTTGTTTCATCCTTCATGTTTCTCCGATGGAAATAAATCTTGGTTTGAAGATGATTGCAGGAAAATCAAATTGGCCAATGACTTGGAGGATGATTTTCCAACACTATCAAACAAAACTCTTCACACACTTGAAGCAAGTGAATTAGATGATGATTAGAAGACAATCAAAAGGTAGATTAAGTCTTGGAACTCAGAAGGTAAATCCAAAGCACAATAATTAAGAGATGTAGAATAATTTTAACAAATAACTAGAAGGTATACAAGGGAAAAGAAAAAGCCAAAAAGGTATGGATATGATACCTCATTGATCACTAAGCATTCTGTATACACGTATCAAGGCGTGAACTCTGAGGAGCTCTTATCATATGAGGAATTCAAGAAGAAGCTAAAGTAGAAGCATGTCATGGAGAAAGAGATTGAAGCATTGCAAGAGAACAACACTTGGTACTTAGTGACTAAAACATCAACTATGAAGGTCATTGGATCTAGATGGATCTACAAGGTAAAAGGAATTGTGATGAAACCATAAATATATACAAAGCTAGGTTAGTAGTCAAGATATATGCTCAAGCTCAAGGCAAAGATTACGAGGAGACCATCTCTCCTATAGCAAAGATGCCTACAATTAGAGTACTCATGAGTATTGTAGCTTCCGATTCTTGTTCTTGAAGACTCACAATTTTCTATGTATGTTTGTAGATGAAGAAGAGCTCTAAGTGGGTTAAAGCAAGCTCCAGGAGCTTCGAATCATAGACTAGTTACTTACCTATAAAACAAAGGATTTGTGGTAAGAAAAGGAGATCTTTCCCTATTTATCAAAAGATCACATGGAGAGTTCATACATCTTTGTGTCTATGTAGATATTATTGTGATAGGTTATCATGTTCAAGGCATTAGGAGGATCAAACATCAAATGAAGGAAGAGTTCAAGATAAGTGATTTAAGGGAGCTCGTATACTTCCTTGGATTGGAAGTCACGTTTGCAAAAGGTGTTTGCCTAATTCATAACAGCTTAGGAGAAATGAACATTTTTCTAAGTGCCTTCTTCCATAAATAGAAGGTTTTCTCTTCATGCCAAGTATTTGGAAGTAGTTTGTCTTGAATTAAACATTTGATGTCAGTTATCCAAAGCACTATGGTCATATTTATGTGTTATTTGCAATCTTAGAGATTCTACTATAGTTTCCAAGCAAAAAAACAGATCCAAAGCACTATGGTCATATTTATGTGTTATTTGCAATCTTAGAGATTCTACTATAGTTTCCAAGCAAAAAAATAGGCTAATCTAGAGCACAATTTTGCAAAGACCTTCTCATCTTCATAATTTTCCATCACATTCTCATAGTGGTATTAGAGCATGATCATAGTATATACATTATGGGTGATGGTCTCCCTTCTTCAATTGATAAATTGGATCGAGGTAAGTACTTAGCATGGTCTCCAAGGATCGAAGCATATCTGCTAGGAAGAAATTTGTGTGGATACATCTTTGGAGATGAGTTGATTCTTATGTAGAGGACCAAAGGAGAGCCCATAGAAGAAGAACAAGAGAGGTTGAACACATGGTGTGCAAAGAATTCTTTCAAGGTCATATATTCTAAAATCTATTTCTAATTGCTTACTTCCACACATTAGGAGCTATAAGACTTCACAAGAAACCTATAATGCACTTGAAGCATTCTTCTCCTCAAGCACCAAGGCCAAGAAGAATCAACTATGCATGGAGTTCACATCCCTCAAGAAGCAACCCAATCAAAATATCACCAACTTTGAAACCAAGATAAAATACATAGCTGATCAACTAGGAAGCAAAGGAGAGATCATACATGAAGAGAAAATAGACAAACAAGTCATCAGTGGAATCAAAGAAGATGATAACTCAAAAACATTCACCACTTCCATGGACTTCTACATGGACATGCAAACACCAAATTCAACACTGATGGGAAAACTCCACTCATGAATCCAAGCTTATGTAAAAGGAGATACACAAAAAGGTAATCAATCCTCTTCCTTATACATTGAAAAATGTAGAACTAAAGATGCCAAAGGTAAAGGGAAGAAGTATGATGAAGAAGTAAGCACCTACGAAGCTAACTTTGCAGGCAGAGTTGAAAACCAAATAGGTAAAACATTGAAGAAGCTAAGATCTTATGGAGAGGGGGAGTATTTCTCACATGATTTCAGTTCCTTCGTGTAAAAGAGAGGTTTCAAAAGAAGATTACAACTAGATACACACCTAAGCAAAATGGTGTAGTAGAAATAAGAAATAGGACCATGGTGGAAGCAGATAGGTCAATGCTTAATGAGAAGAAGCTGCCTAATTATTTATGGGAAGAGGTAGTATCCACTGCCCCTTACCTTATCAATAGATTATTTTCAAAATCCTTGGAAGGAATGACACCCTATGAAGCTTGCAGTGAAAGAAGTCCAAGCTTCAACCATTGCACGATATCTCGATGCATTGTATATGCACATATAGCTTCACAAACCAGAGGGAAAGTTGATGCCAAGGTAGAGATATGTGTGTTCATAGGCTATTGTATAGCATTGGGTGGTCAACTAGGGCCGACTCTATATGAGGAAAGACCAAGGTGGAAGCACATCCACCTTGACTCTAACTTCCTAGACTGTTTTACGTTTTTCACACATATGCATGATCTACTTTGTAGCGTATTTGAAGACACAAGCAAAATCATTCAAACTTGAAAAGAAATAACCACAACAACAGGAACACAAATAATAGTATGTAACCGAATCAAAATCTTAGATTACTCAATGCAAAGGAATTACAACCACATGAATCCATCGAGCCTTTCATATAGCACTCATTCCCAACTATTGATTCGATTGTCTTCCTCCTCAACACCTCCCAACTATCGATTTGATTGTCTTCCTTCTCAACACCGTTGGAAACTCCTCTAATCAAACCAGAACCGTCAACTATCCTATCTCACAATCTTCACCTTATCTCCTGTGCCACTTTTCAACCCCGTCCCGAACTTTTCTGACCTATCCACCTCCATCTGTGTTTCCTTTATCTTTTGACTTTGCCCCTTGACTGCTTCTATCTTTATTCTTGTATCCTAAACTTTCCTAGCCCAATAGCTTCTCTGTCTACAAGCATCTATTTGCAAGTATCTTATTGTGCATTACATGAGAATTATCCTATCGATGACATATTGGGCCTTTGCCCCCCAATAATGTGTATAAGTCCCATCCTTGTTCCTTCACTAGCACAATTCTTCACAATTGTGCCACTTCTTCCTTTAAACTAGCTTATTCCTAATTTTTGGGAATGACATGACTCCAAAAATAGCCCAAATTGGTTAAAAAAGGATCTTCTTTGAGCGAACCGGTGTCTTGAACATCCACTGGATATACAATACCCACTTCCAAAGTTCACTCCATCCCAGAACGGACAAAAAAGAGTATGGAACAAAAAAGAGGTGTGAAGAGAGATTCTACTCTAGACTCGAGGACTAAAAGAGGGAGATTGATGAGTTTCTCGAGTTTCTACTTTTAACAAAATTTGAGATATGTACAATGGTATTTTTCATTTGATCTAGGTTTTGTATACTTTCGGAATTACCTACACAAGCAAAACAAGTTTCCCTATTTTTAGATGGACATTTAAGTGGGAAACTTAGATCATATGTATATTTGAAGGAGCCAATCACACTAGATCAATGATTGAGAATGTGTATGGACATAGAAGACAACCTGGGTGAGGAGTTAGAATTGTCCAAACTCTATAAGGATTTTGATAGTTCTACTAGTCGTACTTCCAAATCCTCCATTTTGATAGATGAGCTACCTGAGCATATTGCCAAGAAGCTAGGAGTTCAAAATAGACAACCACCAAGGGTCACCTCATTGAAGCGATGCTACAACTATGGAGGATACCACATGGCTAATGTTTGCTCGATGATGGCTCAACCCCAAGGAAAACCTAGCGACCAATACTAAAATATTGAGAGAAAATACACAAACCATACAACTCAAGATTGTCCCTATAATAGGCAGGTTGCTAGACAAACTTATTAGCAATAAGGTAGGTATCAGAACCAATAGCAACACCTGTATTATAGGACACAACAACAATATGAACCTGAATATCAACAACAATATCAGGCACCATATAGGCCACAACTAGTCCTAGGAAACCAACCGCCACCTCCTGCCAATGGGATTCCAATTAAGTATGCAGTGACAGAGGAGAACCCTAATAGAGCATTGGTGTTGGTAACCCCTTTGGTCTTAGAAAATGACCCTCATGTTCAAAGTTCGGACTACACCGATGAAGATAGTCCAGAAGCTTATTACATAGAGTCACCTGAGCATAGTGAGACTTATCCGTGTCAATATGAGGCACTACCTATGGAACCAAATTGGGAGCAAGAGTACTCCAATGTCATGTATACAAATCCTAACTCGAGGCCCCAATTGAGACATATGAGAACACAAGCCCCTAGAGGACCATGTTTTAGATGTCAAGGTGAACATTTCATTCATCAATGTCCCCACCCACCAGCTCTGGGACAAGGACAAAACATCACAATACAAGGATTTTGTCCTGAGTGCTGCAAGGAACATCTCCCGAGAGATTGTCCAAGGAACCCCTCTAGTACACCCAAGTTACACCCATTAATGTGGTAGGCTTAGTGGTCGATTCAAGTTCAAGTAGCATTAACATGGCTCCTATATAGGCAGTCATTAGGGCACAAGCCTTACAACAAGCTCAAATAGTTGAGCAATTAGAGTCAAGTGAATCAAGACAGCCTAGTAAGAGGAAAAGAAGAACATGGAAGGATACTAAGGAGAAGGCCAATTGTAAGTGGGCTAGGAAGTTATCTGAACTAGAAGAAATCCTAAGAGACACAAAACTAAAAATAGAAGACATTGCATGTCCAAACCCCTCGCATGCCAAAAACCCACCCACTGTTGGGAAAGATGGATGGATACCTCAAGAGATGAGTTGGTACTGCTAATCCGTGCTTTGTACCTACCCTATTTTACTTTAGAGGTGTGTTGTAGACCCCTTTAGATTTCCAATGACACTAAATAAGTGCCTATGTACTTTGGAGATGATGCTTCAAACAATTAGATCAAAACAGATAAGTTTGCAACTAGCTTGTGAACAAAAAGTTGCTATTTTGGTCTTGACACCTGCTAGATGTTTTGCTCAGTACTCATAGTACAATAGTAATTAGAAACATTCATTCTGACGATATCTAACTAGCTTCTAGAGCTAATGATTCCAAGTGGATTCACTTAAAATGATAGACTATACTCTGAGAAATGACTTTAGCAAGTAGAAGCTTACCCCCGATATTTTAGGAACTCTGTAGAGTATGACCAGTGACTACTTCGAGACCATTTTCTCCCAATTGGCTTCATACAACTCTTCAAACTTTGTTTTCTTGTAATGGACTTTGCCCTTGTTCCAACAAGCTATAGATCATTGAAAATGGATAACAACTCATTGAGATATGAGCTTCACAAGCTCACTATTCTGAGTAGACATAGTAGAGAGATGACAGAGATGATCAATAATATAATGTATTATAGAACAATGTTGTACATGATCATTGGCATGAATATGATGTCCAATGATAGTGCTAAGAGTAGGCTATGATGTGAGCCATTCAACATATACAAATGATCAGCAATAAGCTCAGTAATGGGGGCTCTATGGCCGCGAGTTTACCAGTCTCTTTTATGAGAGATTCTTCAAATTGAATTTGAAATTCAAGTGATCTTCCACATAAACATTCTTCCTCTAAATGAGGAGATATTCACTCATGACAAAAACTTGTACCATAAAGCTCTCCTAACTCCACTAATTTAGTGGCTTTTCAAGATTCTTCTAAGTCAAGTGACTTTTGCTAAGGTTAATGGTGAAAGCTCATAAGCAATGGTTCATATGATCCTTCCATTGTTTGCATTTAGTACTTCCAATGCCCAACCAAGTGTGAAGGCTTGGCATTTGCTCCAACAGCTCCCCCTCAAGCCAAACATCTTGGTTTGGTCTTCTTCATGAATCCTCTTGAATGTCTTGTAATCCAATCATAGCATTAAACCTGCAAAGTTTAGTACCATCAAGTGCTTTGGTCAATAAATCTGCACATTGCATATTAGTGGATACATATGCAAGTTGAATGTCCTTGCTCAATAGCTTCTCTCTCACATAGTGGTAGTGAACTTCTATATGCTTTGTCCTAGCATGATAGAGAGGATTTTCTGGAAGATGTAGAGAACTTGTATTGTCACCAAAAATCATTGGTGAGTTAGAATGTAGTCCCAAATCTGAATATAACAATCTGACCCATATGGCTTCTTGAGTAGCATTGGCTAATCCTCTCTATTCAACCTCTGTAGGTTGCTTCTTGGAAGACCATGAAATGGGCTTATCACCTGCAAAAGAGAGATAACCTGAGGTACTCCTCATGTCATCCTTACAACCTGTCCAATATGCATCTGAATAAAGTTTGATGTCCAAATCTGAAGTATATGGAAAGTATAAACCTTGATTTTGAGTACCCTTAAGATACTTCAAAATCCTCTTGGTAGCTTCCAAATGAGGTGCTCTAGGTTTGTGCATGAATTGGCTTAAGACACTTACTCCATAAGCAATATCAATCCTTGTCAATGTAGCATAGTTTAGGCTTCCTACTATGCTTTGATATCCTGCAATGTCTTCAAGCAAATCACCTTCATGAGCACTTAACTTTTGGTTTACCTCCATAGGAATGCTAGCTATCTTGGAATTCTCCAATTGGAACTTCTTCAACATGTCCTGCACATACTTTCTTTGAGTAATGTAAATACCAGAATTTGTATAGACTAATTCAAGTCCAAGAAAATACTTTAGTGATCCTAGATCACATTTGAACTCTAGCATCATTTGGTTCTTGATATGCTTGATGCCATTAGCATCACTACCTGTAAGTATGATATCATCAACATACACACATAGGTATATCACCTCTGAATTACTTCTCTTGACAAACAGAGAAATATATGCTTTGCTTATGATGAATCCTTGATCTTGAAGGTATGTATTCAACCTATGGTTCCATGCCCTAGGTGCCTGTTTCAATCCATAAAGAGCTTTGTTCAGTTTACACACTTAATTTACCTTGCTTGAGTCTTCATAACCAGGAGGTTGAGCCACGTAAACCTCCTCTGAAATCCAGCCATTAAGAAAAGCATTTTTCACATCCAATTGGTACATATTCAAGGCAAAAATTTAAGGACAAATATTAGGCCAAAGGCAAATTTAAGAAAATTTAAATTTATTTTTTCTATATTTAATTAAGCTTGTGAACATAATATTAGCCCAAATTTTCGCAAAACCTTGGTCGTACTCTTGTAATTTTTCACCAAGAGTATGATTTGAATCTCTACGTGTGCAAGTTCATTTTGCCGCCAATCCTATGAGGTTCTCCTGAGTGGTGGTAGAATTCGCCCTCACTTCGAACACCAGTTTAAGTTGATAGGTAATGGTTCGCCTTCGGTTCAATAGTTCGAGTTCAATGAGGACCCTTTGTGAACAACTTCCGTATGTTTTATGCATACTACATAGCTTGGCTCTTCAGAGTGACCATAATAGTGAGAAGTGATGCCCTTTGCATTTTTGTTCAACAATTTTCGTGTAGGTGAATGGTGCTTGTTAATAAACAATGCTCCTTTCCTTACACTAGTTCTTTTTTTTATTGAATCTGTGGGTTTCTTATTCCATGTTTAATACTCCATTGCTGTGTTAGTTGTAGTTCGTGAAAGCGCCATTTGAAGGGACGCAAAACAATTTGTTTTGTATGAAACAACCTTTTTACTCTTCCATGGCAACTTGGGCAATGATTAGTACCTATGAAGAAGTAAACTTTCTGTCGTATGCTGGAAGTAAACTCAATGGAAGTAAACTTCCATTGAGGTGTGTTTTTTCAATTCTTAGACCTTTCTGTCGTATGCTGGAATCCATTGGTTGTGGCAATATTTTAGCATGTGCTTTCTTTGATGTAACAATGGAATTTTTTATCTAGAGCGTGAATAGCAAAGATGGTAAGGTTTACGAGGTAGGCTTTGGTTATACCATAAACTCCATGGATGTAACCATCTGAATAGACTTTGATGATTTAACATCTAAGTTGTTTTAAGACATATTTCATAGGATGAGGATATTACCCTTTGCTTTTCCTTTTTTCTTTATAAAGAACTTTCATATCCTATAGTTCGGTTGTTGAGTGATTAGAATATTAATTTAGGACCTCTAAATATGGAAGCACAGTTGTAGATACATATGCTAGATTTCAGAGATGTGTTGGGGTCATACGGATCTTCACTACCTTATTCTTTTATTGTAATTTGTTGTTGATTGAACAGATCACTCTATGTGTGTGTGTGTGTGTGTGTGTGAGAGAGAGAGAGAGAGAGAGAGAGAGAGAGAGAGAGAGAGAGAGAGAGAGAGAGAGAGAGAGGACTATGAACTAAGGAACACTACTTTGATGTTATTGATGAGGAATCTTTTGCCAAGCCATATGTCTGATGAGGGCGCATGTGTAGTGCAGCAGCAGGCAGAGCATGTGTGTGGTTATGTCTCCATTCCTTCTCATATGATGTTATGTGTGTGGTTCATCATGACAACAAGGCATGTGAGTTGCCAACAGAACATGTGTGTTACTGTAGTGTGTATATACATTTTCTTAGCTTTCACCTTCCTAGCAAGTGAGCTTGCCACATCATTGCTTGGTTATTAAATACCAATTGGATTGGATACCGAATAATGTATGAACGAGTTGGCTCTCATGGGTTTCCCAAACTGGAAGAATCTCAATATCTTGACCTTGCTGTTTTCCCCGATCCCCATCTTCCCGAAAGGCTCTAATCTCGTGTGCTCCCTATGGAAGAGTTGGAATAAAGTCAAAAGCTACACAAGAATTAGTGAAGACTGGAAGTGGGCAGCCGGTATCAGACAAAACGACTCTATCTGGTTTCCGATCCATGGCATCCGGAGTGTGGAATCTTGGAACATTCAAAATGCCAAGAAGTTATGGAACAAAGGATTCAAAAACTGGAAACATCTCTGGAAACATGACACCAACCGTTGGATCAATTTCGAGGATATTGACCCTTGCATCAACATTTCGTAGGAAGAATGGAACACTTTGCAAAGCAGATGTCTCGCTTGGGATCGACACAAAACTCGCCTTCTCATGGGACACGACACATCGAGCTCGCTTGGTCTCAAATGGCACAATGGGAATAGCCTATCAAAAATCCCGAACATCAAAGAAATGATTGACTATCAGGTTAACCTCAATAAGAAGTGGTGCCTATCATGGATGCGGCTTCGGTGGGACATGAAGTTCATGGCTATCTGGCACCCCCTCATAGAAATAAAAAAGTCTGTCCTCTTATGGCAAATTCTTCATCATGGAATCTGGACCAACCTTAAGGCTAGCAAACTTTGTGCAAACGCTGCTACCGGTCTATCGAAGATGTCCCACACATCTTCTTTACCTGCCCCAACTCCAACAGACTCTGGCAGACGGTTGGAATGAAAATTAGACTTCATAAACATATTAGTTGGCAGCAAGCCCTGCTGGGAGAAGCGATCGGCTGCTCCGCGACCCTCTGGAATGCCATTAGAGGGGAGGTCCTATGGAAAATATGGCGGGAAAGATGTGCTCTCAACTTCGGTGACTCCCCCAAGGAGTGGTCAATTGAGAAATCATTATTCCTCCTTGGCAAAAGGATTGTTAACTGTAAGAAATCCCCCCCCCCCCCCCTTCAGGCATCATCAAGTTCTCTTTTTGATCAATAACAAGCTTAAACCCAAGTGGGCCCCACATGAGGGTGATGAGAGGGTAATTAACCTTCTTTGTTTTGCCATCTAAGCTCTGTAAAAGCTTCCCCTGCTTTGTGGGATTTGGGGGGTCCCGTGGGCACTAGTCCCATTCTCTTGTACTTTTCTTTCTTTATTTAATTCAAGTCCAGGAGAGTAGGCTAATGCCGAACTTCCTTTATATTAAAAAAACTAATGTATGAACATAAGGTCACTCCACATGGGCCATGTGCGAGATCCAAGGGTGACCTTCATTGTAGCTCTCCTCCTTTGATAAATCCATTCTCTGCAAGTTTTTTCCAAGCCATGGTTGCTTGAGACTCTCTGTCTTCCCCTCACCGATGTTGCTAGTAGTCATGAGATGATGAGGCTCGAACAAATACTTTCCTCAATACGTTGCGCATGTTGTATCCAAACGAGGAATTGGAGAGCCCCAATGCCCCATGATGTAGAGTAAGGTATGAGTTTTTACTTCGACACCTTAGTGTGCAATATGGACTTGCAATGTAGTGAGCAAAATGATTCTTTAGAACATTATTGAGCGCAAATGGTTTAGATTTCTCTTCCACTGATTAGTTTAATCTTTGCACAGCTCGATATCTAAATTATGGCAACTACATGTGTTCCCATGTGTATAGGTGCATTTGCTTGCTGTTGTCGGGTTGATGTCCACATGGACTAGAGTTATGTGCATATGCAATTCCCAAGCAGCTCAGTAGCTATTTCTTTTGCCACCTCCTTGTTCAATAGCATGTTGTGTTGTGTAGGCACCTCCTTTACCTGCCTAAACAGTAGAGCATATAGATGAAAACATTATCTTGTTGAGAGCCTATAGCAGGAGGCAAAGAAGCTTTTGGAAATCTGACTGAATGACAAATTTTTTCAGGTCGATCATCAGTAGGAGAAGGGGGAATCTAGTCTGCAAGTACTAACTTCACCCATGCCTTCTTCACAATAACCACAAGTCTAGGAGCTCCAGCTCCAATAACTCGCGGTCAAGATACTAGCAAACAGATGTATGAGGGATGGAATCACCTTTGTGTACTATTCGAGAGAGGTGCATGCAATAATTTCTTGCTTCATCTATTGATCATGTTGCTTGTATGGAAATTATCGTTGCAGAAGTGGTGCAATAGGGTCTTGTGGAGCTATGGAAAATCCTCTGCCAACAACATTTTGATGCACAAACTTGTATGTGATTGATCTACGCCAAAGAAATGTTTTTGTATGTGATTGATCTACGCCAAAGAAATGTTTTTGTATGTGATTGATCTACGCCAAAGAAATGTTTTATTGTGTGCTCTCTAATCACATGCTTAGCTGTAGGCTATGAGGTTTTGGGCAGCACATTTCTTAAATGGACCTTTATTTTTGCCTTGTCAGCTAGGTTCTAGCTCTTTCTAAAGCAGGAAAGCTGAAGTATTGTTTTTTTATCGATATAACAGATTCAGTCCAAATAGGAAAAAAGTGATTAACAACAATCATGGTTTAAAATATGACATCAGTGTCAATATAGTAAAAGAGAGGTTTCTTGAAAGGTATTATTGAGAAAGCTTTCATAGAAACATTATATAACATATATAACGGTTTAGAGAAACACAAAATGAAAACAAAGTTGTATCTAGTGTCCTAAATTATGGGATTAAATGACAACTGTATTATGTTTGATAATAAATGACAACTGTATTATGTTTGATAATAAAGCCATGTGACTATTTTCCCCTAACACACACACACACACACACACACACACACACATATATATATATATATATATATATATATATATATATATATATAATATATATATATATATATATATATATATATATATATATATATATATATATATATATATATGTATATATATATATATATATATATTGAGGTAACACAACACATGCACATGTGCACAAAGAATGCATCAAGCTATAACACTGGCAATAATTCATTGCATAAATGATCCATGTGATCTTTAACTCATGTGAACGGAATGTTACTTGAATAGTAGAAGCGGCTCATGAAAAATGAATTTCTCATGTATTACATGGTTGGATGTATGAAGGCGATTTGCAAATTCAAGATTCCACATTTAAATTTCTATACATGAAAAATAATGGAATTGTTTGTATGAATGTACTATTATGTGATAAAAGTTTCCCCACACAATGCTTGAACGTCTCATACAAAGAACTTGGTTATGTCAATAATACAAATGATAAAACATAACATATTTCTAGCAAAATTTGGTTATTCTTGTATAGTCATTTTGGAGATATTTCTCTTTCAAAGAGATGAAGAAGAGTTGGTTTTCAAATGATCATGATCTACTAAACGAATATTTTGGTTATATGACCAGTCTAGAGTTTGTTAAGGGGAGTTTTGACCCTCCCCCCCCCCCCTTCCCCCCTTTTTTTTTCACTAATCACTTGTTTGCATAGGCAGCAATGCCATGGACATGGATGGGGAGAGGGGGAAGAGCAAGTGGAAGGGGAGGAGAGCTTTTGCAAAGTTTTTTTACCCAATTAATTGTTATCATTTGCCTCATTGCCTGAGGTGTATATAGTTGAAAAGATGGAGAGGGTGAGGATTTGGGAAGAGATTTGAAGAGGGGTTCAAAACAGGAGTACAAGGCTGAAATGTTAGGGGAAAAAGTTTAAATTCTAGGGGAATAAGGTAAAAAGTGAGGGGAAAAAAGTTAAAAAATAGTATATAGGGCACCTTTGAGGTTAAAATAATATTATGGACTAAAATGAAGGCCAAATTTGAGGTCCACAACAATAGATCTGATCCAATGCATATCTTTGAATTGTATCTATTCAAGCATGGGGAACTGTATTTATTCAAACATGTTGGATTTCTATACCATGAAGTTTTTAATGTTTTAGAGCATTATAATGAAATAGAAGACATTAGAAATTATGGAAGCAGATGCTGAGATTTTTCACCCATTCTTTGCAATATATCTAAATGCTTCCTTATATTTAATATGGACGCTTCACATCTACATAAAAAATAAATTAAAATGCATAAATAGAATTGATAGAATTTTGTTTTCTTTTTGTTTTTTTAATCAATCAACTTCTTTTTCACAAAAAGTTACCTCAATATCTCAAAACGTTATGCAAATAATTACAAAAAGAAAACCATGTCATAAACCAAAGATAAAAACCTAATTGCACCCTTTTTTTTGAGTTTATAGGGGTGTAGAGAGCATAATATCAGTTTTGCCTTTTTTTCTGGTCATCTATGAGTTCCACGAGTTTCCCAATTATTCTAGTGAAGTCCTAAACTCCACCAAGCAGCTCCCTTGCTTTGCATGATTTTCCTCCTCTGTGCTACAATCTGGATGCATGCATGTGTATGTGGAATGTGCATGAAAGAGTGTGCAAATCTGTGTGAATACATCTATGTATGTGTGCATGTATATGTGTATTCTATATGCGCATGCGTATGTGTGTGCACCATGCATGTATGTAAGTGTCTAGATATGCATATGTTCAAGTGTATGTATGTGTATATATGTGCAAGTGTGCATGTGTATGTGGGCATACATGTATGCATTATGTGTGCATACCATGACATGTGTGTGCATTGTGCATGTGTATCTATGCCTATGGTTAGTGAAGCTGAAAAGAAGTTTGACCAAGCAATGAAAGAAGAAGATAGCAAAAGTGAAGAGGATTACAAAGGAAAGATAGCAAAATGGGAGATTTCGCATAGTGAATGATGTCAATGGCTCAAACATTTCTATAGTTTCAAGCGAGGTCATCACATAAATTTGCCTAAAGTTTTATATTTCAAATGGAAGTTATCATCCGAATTCGCCAATTTTTTTATATTTCAAAGGGAAGATGTCACCAAAATTTTCCAGAATATTTATAATTATAATATGATATACTTAGATAAATTCGCCCACATTTATATATGTTTGAGTGAGGGAGGTGGCCTTATTTTTTACCCTGTACATATTCCAATTCCTTGATGCAACCACACTTACCAATACCCTGATGGTTGGCATTTTGGCCACAGGTGAGAATGTCTCTTCATAATCAACTCCTCGGATTTGTGCAAAACCCTTAGCCACAAGTGTAGCTTTATACCTATTTATGGATCCATCTGAGTTTCTCGTGACTTTGTAAATCTATCTAGAACAAATTAACTTCATTGATTCCTTCTTTGGCACTAGCTCCCAAGTATCATTCTCCTTGAGTGCTTCTATTTCTTCATCCATAGCTTCCTTCTATTCTGCCTTGGTCTTTGCATCTTCATATGAGGTAGGTTCCTCACATGATAAATCCTTAGCAAGATAAACAGAGTGCTTAGTAACTAAAGAAGTGCCATACCCATATCTGATTGGCTTCTTGCTCTCCTTTTATGATCTTCTAATTGCTTGGTTGGATGATTCAGGTATGTCTTCCAACCTCTTCATCTTGACCTTGCCCTTTGATTTCCATGCTTTGGATTCTTCTAGGTTGATGGTGTCCTCATCATCTGATTTTATGTCTTCAATTTGGCTTGGCCCCTCCTTGGTGACACTTGGAAACTCCTCTTCCAAGTCATATGGCAATTTAACCTTCGTCCATTCACTTTCAAACCAAGAATCATTCTCATCAAACATGACATCTCTACTGACCATAAATCCTTTGTTGGATGGATTATAAAACTTGTATCCTTTCTGGTTTAAATCTTATCCTATGAAGACACACTTCTCTACCTTACTTATGATTTGAGATGGTATATGCACATAGCAACACATCCAAATATCTTGCAATGATCAAGTGATGGCCTTCTACCATGCCATGCTTCATATGGAGTCATCCCATCAAGTGATTTGGATGGCAACCTATTAATAAGATAAGTGGCAGCAGATACATTCTCTATGACTAAGGCGGCGACCAAGGCATAGACCTTGGCATACCTTGTCATCTGAGTCACCGAAGTCACCGTTGGTGCCGTTGGTGCCGTTGGTTGCATGCAAGAGAGGACCTCAACGATCAAGGAATATAGAGGTTCCTGGTGTCACAGGGTTTCCAAGAAAAGGAGGGGTTGGTAGATCAGTTCTACCGCCAATTCCTACAGCGCACCCCGGGTGCTTGAAACAAACTCAGGTATCGTGATCATTATATAATAATGCTTTAGCCAATAATGCAATTCTTTTTGAGTTCTTCCCTTGATTACTTCTCTAAGTGCTTGATGTATATAGATTCACACTTCGATCATGTATCTAATCACACATGAATTTCATTAATGTTCCCTAATAGTGCTTATGAGCCTTGGCATAACGCTATGAATATCAATTTCTCATAAAAATTCAAGCTTTATTCTCATTCAAATAAAATTTTCTTTTCTATGTAGCATTCGACTTTCCCATACGCTGTTTCCAAAGCATGCAATACTTTAAGTTCTAAGAACATAAGCTATTACAAGATAGGTTCTAATATTTGAGGTCAGGGAATGGCTTTCTAGAAGTGTTCAAAGTTTATTCATCATCAAGCGTGAGTTTTAATAAGGACAATCGTCAACATTCAAGATCAAATATCTTTAAGAGAGAACTAAGTATCGTTTATGGAGAGACGAAAGAAGTTAATTATCACAATTGCTCAAGTTAGAACAAGGCGAATTACACATTTAAAATTTGGTTTCTGAGAAAAAAAACACGCAACATCTTACGACATCAGCGCATGAAAAAAAACAACTACTACATCATACGTTCACGCATTTCATGATATTAGCATAATTCTTATTACTTGTCACTATTCACCAATTCAGTGCGTGTCAGAGCATACCGTAGATCGATCAAACCTTTAGCTTAGCGCCAAGATCAAGCGTGACAGCAGATCTGAATAGAACACATCAGATTCTTTTTGTTGGAATTTTCCCAGAACTCTATTAGATAGATCATTGATGGCAGATAGAGCATTGATGGATAAGCTCCATCCTCGATGTCAATTCTTCCGATCTCTCTCCCGTTCAAACATTCAGCATCAACTATTATTTCTCATCGTTTGAGCTTAGCGCAATTGACATCGCTCAGCATATAATCAAAGGATTAACAGATCATTGCACACTATCAAAAGCACTTGGCAGCAGATCAATCGGGACCAATAAAAATCCATAATCTGTGCCAGATCATTGGCGTTTATCAGTTGGCAGCAGATCAATCGGGACCAATAAAAATCCATAATCTGTGCCAGATCATTGGCGTTTATCAGATACACAGAACATTTCCACCGTGTCTGACATCACAGAGTTTGACCCTTTCTCAGATCGTATCGGATAATAACCAGAAATAATCGCATGTACTTGGCCTCCAAATCTGCCATAATACTACGTGCGTGGCAGATCAATATCGATTAATTTCACCTCCTGTAACAGTAGATGGATTCTTCGAGCATTATCCTCCTCCTGAAGCTTCATCGTAACTGTAGCACCAGATTCTCCAATGTACTTCAAAGTCTATTCTGATCAACAGTGCCTCTGCGGATCTCTGATAACAGTCTTTGTATTCTTTAGTCAGTCCCCTCCGAGAGAGCTTCTCTGTCAGCCCTTCTCGCGTCCAAATCTCCACAACAAAAAGAAAACAAAAATGAGAGGGAGATCTGTCAGCGCTCACCACACCTTTATGATAAATGCGCATCCATAGAAAGTATTCACGACTTTTCTTTTGCTAGTTCGACCTCCACCGCTTATTTGCTGCTGATGTCCATGCAAAGTTCCATGTCCCAAAAAATCCTAGAAAGATCTAATCCCAGAGTTTTCCACGCTAGCAAAGTTACCAAATCTTTGAAAACATCAAAGTTTAAGTATGTTTCTACAATACTCTCGAAGTACTCTATAGGTGAGAGATTATTCCGATAAACATCATAATTCTTACTACAGTGAAAATAATAAACTCCTTTCTCTGAATAGGTGAATACATGTTCTCATTCACTTGGAAAAAAATACGGGCTCTTTTCCCATATGAAAAAAAAAAAGAAATGGTCAATCATGAAAATGTGATCACTTAGAAAGAATCTCCACGACACTGGTACTTCCCGGGAGGTCAGCCATCCTAGTACTGTTCCCCTCGGAGCTCGCTTAATAGTGGCAATCTCTTGCCACTAAGCTATACTCTTGTGGTGTCTGAAGAAGGGGAAAGACTAAGGTTGACATTACCTTGAACATATTTTGGTCCCTCAAAGCTTCATTCTTTGCTTTCAAAGCGTATTTTTGAAGCATTTTTGGGGTGTCTTTTGGAGCCATTTTTGAGTACTTTCGCAATGGCTTCTATTGGGTAAGTAATTATATGTAGTGGATTCAATGATTCACTATGCAGGTAAACATGTTAGTACTTGCACTTTTATGATATTTTGACACTGGTCATATGCTCATTTTGTAGAGGATACTCTGGCAAAATTTCCAGATTTTTGGTTTTATCAACTATACAATGGTCTATTTACTCTTTGATACACTTATTCGTTGGTGTTCGGACTCTTCTAGCTCCATTATCATTCTATTCAGTTCTCTACAATCATGGCATCAGAGATCTCAGGCACATCTGGTGGATCACGGTCCAGTGCTAGTGTTCCAAGGAGGAGCTATAGGTTGCAAGGCAAAGACCATTTTTAGATCCGAAAATTTGATGGCACAAAATTTTCTCTATGGAAGAATCAGATTAAAGATGTGCTGATTCAAAGGAGGCAATGGAAGCCAGTAAATGGAATTTCAAAGAAACCTGCTAACATGGATGAAGGTGATTGGGATGAGTTAGATGAAATGGCCAGGTCTACCATTTGCTTGCACTTAGCAGATAATGTTTACTTTATAGTATTAGACTGTGAAAGTGCAGAGGAGCTTTGGAAGAAGTTGTGCAATACATATGAAAAAGAGACAACATCAAATAAAGTGTATCTGATGAGAAAATTATATGACCTTCGTATGAAGGACAAAGATAGTGTTGTTGCTCATCTAAATGAGTTTGATGCTATATTCTCCCAGTTACATGATCAGAAAATGGATATGGATAATGAACTAAAAGCAGTATTGTTGTTATGCACCTTGCCATCATCATGGGATACATTTTGCACAACTATTAGCAACAATGCACTTGGTGGTAAACTCGTCTATGATGACATATGTGGAGCACTCTTGAGTGAGGAGATTTGTAGAAAATCTATGGTTGGCTCTTTGCCTTTTGAGTGCTAGTTGAACCCCGGACACACTTGCCCAAGCCCAATGATCACCTTGCTATAGTTGCTTGAATTCCTTGCTTGCACACCTCAGAGCTGTGAAATGTTAGCAATTAGAAATGGTCTTGACCACACTATATTGACAAACACTCTTCAACATGCACTAAAAAGTATAGACCCTTGCTTCCCTTTTTGCCCTAAAAAGTATTCACACTCCCTAGTAGCGATGGATGGTCCATACAATTTTACCTATACTAAAACTCCACATATTAATTTTTAGAAAAACCCAGTTGATGTTCACATAGGATTCTCAACACGATTTCCAACGGAACAAAAATTATAGCAATCGGAGTTTGTATGAAGAAGTTATGCCTAATCAGGCACTCGGGAGTCAAAACAAGTGAAATAGGTACTCAATAATAGCTCAGAGTGATTTCTAAGGCCTCTTTATACGCTAGATTTTCCCAATTTTGGCCAAGGATAAGTTTAATTTTTTTAAACCCTAAAAATATGCCAAATTTTCTCGTCAATCGCGATCGAGGGGTTTGTCAATCGCGATTGATGTGTCAGTCGCGATCGACGTGTCGATCGTGATTGACAGGTCCGTCGTGGCTGTCAGACGTGATTGATGGGTCAATCACGATTGACACGTGGCTCAAAAATTCAGTCAATCGTGGTCAAATGTTTGTTGACTTAGTCGATCACGATTGATGGGTCGATCGCGATTGACATGTGGTCCAAAATTTCAGTCAGTCGTGGTAAAAAATCATTGACTAGGTCAGTCGCGATTGACAGGTCCATCGGAGCTGTCAGTTGCAATTGATGGGTCGATGGCGATTGATGGGTCGATCGCGATGGACACATGTCATGCAAAGGATCTTTCGGTCGTGGTCAAACAGTCGTTGACTCTGTCGGTCATGATCGACATGTCGATCGTGATTGACAGGTCTGTCAGCAAGTGTCCGTCGTCGTTTGTTGATCGTGATTGACGTGTCAGTAGCGATTGATAGAAAACAGAG
The DNA here is from genome assembly GCA_020310875.1 of Ceratopteris richardii. Lineage (NCBI taxonomy): Eukaryota > Viridiplantae > Streptophyta > Polypodiopsida > Polypodiales > Pteridaceae > Ceratopteris > Ceratopteris richardii. The sequence goes on along the minus strand of CM035406.1, from coordinate 45,089,727 downwards.
GAATTTTAAAATTTTAAACACACTTTTGGAATGCTCTAGGCCTACACATCATGTTTATGCACTTAGTTTAGTAATTTGGTCGATTTTTTTGTCGGTCGAGATTGACAGAGGTCAACGCCTTGGGACCTGCATAGTAAAAAATTTGTACCTGCTGAAGTTGGTGTAGCTGCTGGGGATGCTGATTCTTGCAAAAATACTCAAAAAACACAAAAAATCACAAGCACGCAAACGCTCTCTCGCTCTCTCTCACAAGTGAAATGAGGGGAAATGGTATGGGAAGGGTGATACGACCAAAAAACTGAAAATGTCACGATGATGGTGATGGTGATGAAGATGGTGAAGAAAACAAAAGTAAATAGATAAAAGTGAAGAAAATACCTATAACTCCAATGTCTCAACTCTATGTCTTACCATCACACGCTCGTCCTGGAAGCTTGATCCCCGGCAACAGTGTCAAAATTTGGTGTAGCTCAGTGATGAGTAGAACCTCCTTTAATGTCAATCTGAGAAGACATGAGGATGGTATGAAGACATTGAACAAGTGATGGCATAAATGTGTGAGTGAGAAGCACACAAACATGCACACACATATACACACATATGCACACATGGCGAGACAAAGAGAGAAACAATGGAGTTCTTTAGATTACTCAAAAAGTCTCATACAAGATCAATTCTACAACAAGCTAGCCTCAAAACCGAACTCTCTAGCTCTAGTTATAGTTTTTGACTACCTTTGGTCCTGTCCAGACCTAGTGTCCGGCCTAGTTAAAAATTAGGTTCTAGGGCTATTTTGGAGGCTCAAACGAGCTCTGAAAATTATGAAAATTGGTACATAAACACTACTAGTACTCCTCAAGCTTGAGAACTCCTTGGCTTGCACAAAATGGAGTAGAAATAATAGAAAATGGTATTTACAATGAAGTGAAGTGACTACAATCACTATTTGGGAAATATTGTTTCATGGAAAAATTATAGGGCCTATTTGCCAAATCTGCATTGATTGCTTTGCCTGCTTGTTCCTTGCTCTGACTCCCTTCTTTGGATTCCTTGTCTTGTGAGTCCTTGGGTGCCCTGGCTGCTACCAACAAATCCCCACAACATCACATTGGTAAGAGTCACCAAGTCTCACGGTACCAAGAGACTTTGCTACATAATTGGAGAACAATTCTCTGTGTGGTGTCACATGGAAAGAAGCACTAGCATCTAGCAGCCAGGTGTGGGAAAGAGAATCAGCCATAAGAGCCTCAATTGGCATAGTACTATCAAGTGTCAACACATCACCATCATTAGAAATAGCACTAATTTCTTCAATCTTCACAGTCGAAGTAGATGGTGCAGGTAACTATTTAACATGCCCATCAACATTCTTTCCTTTACCTTTAGCATTCTTTAATGCATGACAATCTTTCTTCATGTGTCCTTTCTTATGACAATAATGGCATTCGATATCCCTCTTTATTGATTTACTTCTACTCTTATTCTGTTGATCATTCTATTCTCTTAACTCCCTTAGTCAATTCCTAGCTTAGGCTAAGAACACAGAGTGTTGGAAGTACCTTAGAGCGATGATAGGAACGAGACAAGTTAAAGACTATCTAAGAAATCAAGTTCAAGTCAAGAGATAATCTGTGTGTGACCGATAATTGTAAAGGAAAGAACTTAACGTGGTACGATCAACTTAAAGTGCGAAAATTAACTCGAGTATTCCTGACGATGCAAAATCAGACAAGATCCTAAACACTATAACAAAATAAAAAGAATCTAGTGATTGATAAGAACGAATCAGCAACGAGGTTGTACTTGGGAAAATTGGGGCTATTGAATTAGGCATATGAACCTTAGATCAGGATGACACCTAGGGAGAGATAGACAAAGTCTTAGGTCTTCGGCGGCTAGTGTCCATCATACTGCTAGGTCTTGGGTCCAACAATTGATCCATTATTCACACTACCCTAGCTCTGAAACAAGCAAATCAGAGATGTCTCAAGGCATGGAGCGACCCACAGGGAGTTCAAGTGTGGCTTACTTGAAAAAGGTTGAAGGTCCCTACAAGACTCAATTGGAATGCCTTAGGACCAACCGATTAGGTGCTTGCATCTATGAGGATGGCCGAAGAAGAGCCGTGGTCCAAATTAAAAACCCTGACCAACCCATTGGAATCAAACATCCAGCAGTCAAGTTGAAAATGGTGCATTCTTGGACAAATAAGGAACCATGTATGTGGTCACCACCTACCCAAATAGGATAGATGAATTTGGTAATGTGATCCCAAAAGTGGACATAGGTGACCTAGAGCAAGGGAACATAGGTAGAGAGCCTAGAACCCCTCGAGGCAAATAAGTTCTCACTAGAATTATCACACCAGAATGGTCTCCCCAAGATAATAAGAGCATAGATTTGCTCTTGAATCGAGAGACCGATGAAGCCTTTTGGAGGTATAAGCGTGATTAGCCGAATGAGGTAGGAACGATCACAATCTATGAGTTCAAAGATCCTAATGGCCCAGGCAAAGTGACCTACCTAGACAACACTTTAGAGAGGATCTTTGTGGTCACAGAGCATGGTAGGCATGCCTACACTTGGAAGGGTGAATTTATATTTCCCCAGCCAAGATCTAATGTCTCTTATGGCCACCAAGGATCTAGAACATCCCAAGCTCATGGAGCTCAAAGAGACAGAAGTAGAGACAAGCCAGAGGTAAGTTTTGCCAATCCCCTTGGGAAGAGAAAGGATGAGAACAGAGATGGATAGAGTGGAAACTGAGAGACCTAGAGCCCCAAGAAACCAAAGAAATGCTGATGATTTTCCTTTGCCAAAGCCTTGGGAACACATTAGAACCTTGAGGCCAACCCAGCTGGTTAAGTCCATGAAGAACTACTTCGATGGCACTGGAGACCCCTACAATCATGTGGCCGAGTTTAGGCAAGTCCTGAGAGCAGAACAAGTTGAGGACCTATTCACGCAGTACAATGCTTTTGGTCTAACCCTTAGGAACACATCCCTTACATGGTTTCAACCAATACATGAGAGAGAGATCAGAAACATAGACCAACTTCTAGAGGCCTTCATTACCGAATTCTTTAAGAGTGGTATATGGCATAATACTTCCTCACCGATTCATAGTTTCAAGCAGACCCCTCAAGAGATGGTTAGACTTGCAGGAAGAAGGTTTAGGCAATACTTGGAGAGGTGCCCTATTCTAGAATTACCCACACCAACAAAACAAGTGGCTTTATTCTTAGATGGATTGTTGAGCACCAAGTTGAGATCATATGTGTACCTGAAGGACCCTAGGACCATAGAAGAATGCGTACGCATGTGTATAGACATAGAGGATAATCTAGGAGAGGAGTTGGAGCTTTCAAAAAATTACAAAGATTCAAATAGCTCTACTAGCATCTCTGCCAAACAATCCACATCTATTGAGGAACTTGCAAAGAAGGTATCTCAGAAATTAGGTGTCTCAAGCAAACAAATACCCCAATTTACCCTAGTGAGATGATGCTACACATGTGGAGGTGACCATATGGCGAACGTATGTCCCATTACGGCTCAACCCCAGGTGAATCCTAGTAGCCAGTACTGCACCATAGAGCAAAGATACACCAACCACACCGCACAAGACTGCCCCTATAACAAACAAACTGTGAGACAAAATTACCCTCAACCATATCCACAATAGGGCAAGTACCAGAACTAGTATCCACCTCAGCAGTATGGTATGCCCCAACAACCCTATCAACCACCCTATCAAGGGCAATAAAGACCTCAACCAGTTCTAGCACAACAACCCTCGGCTCCAGCTAATGTGATTCCAGTAAAGTATGCAGCTACAGAAGAAAATCTAAATAGAGCCATAGTCTCAGTCACTCCATTGCTTTTAGAAGGTGACCCCAATGATCATAGTTTTGATTCTACACATATTGATAGCCCCTGGAATGTAGGTATAAAAAGGGAAGTTACTTGTAGGTACTCTCCTCAACAAAATGGTGTAGCAGAAAGGAGAAATAGAACTCTTATTGAGTTTGCAAGATTAATGATGAAGGAGAAAAATTGTCCAAATTGTTTATGGGCTGAGGCTATAAATACAGCTACATACTTGGTTAATAGGCTACCATGTAAAGCTTTGCAGGGTATGACACCATATGAAGCTTGGTGGGGTAAGATACCTACCTTAGATCATTGCAAAGTATTTGGATGTTTGGCTTATGCATATGTGCCATCTCAATTGAGGCATAAATTGGAAGTTGAATATCCATTTTGGATGATTTAAAGCTTGTTGGGTAGCTCTTATAGTCTACTATAATTCTCCAAAATTTCATTTTAAGTCTTTGTACTGGTGCAAAGAAAAGTTGAGAACAGTGAGCATATATCACTGCTTGTGGACCTAGTGGAGGGCAGCCATCTTCCATTGTTGCATTGGGGTGTTAGAATCTTCCCCCATTAGTGGTATCAGAGCCATTTTCGAGGCTTGGAGACATCAGTGGGCATCATATTGAAGACTTGAAGGAATCAAGACAACTCTTGGAAGCACAAGGAGGGCTTATCAAAGCAAGAAGACATCAAAAGGGGGCTACATCGATCGAGATCTCAATTAGATGAAGGTTAGCAAGGGAGAAGCTATCAAATGGTAATATCCCCACTTTCTAAAGCATACAAACACTTGAGGAGAAGCTAGAGGAGCATCTTAGAGCTCAGTATGGATGATTATAATGCGCAAATAGAAAATTTAGAGAAAGGCAATTATCAACCATGGAGATTTAGAGTTAGCAACTACCTCATGGGCAAAGGATTGTGGGGATTACAAGCAGCACGGAGCCAAAGCCTCATGTACATGATCCACCACTTCAAGGGTAGGTCAAGGCACTTAATGAATGGATAGAAAGGGATAGGAGAGTCATATTCATTCTATCCCAATATATAAGCAATAGCACGATAGGGCATATATAAGACTTGGACACATCCAAGAAGGTTTGGGAGACCTTGGAGAGATTGTACTCTTCATCAACCAAGGCAAGGAAGATTCAGATCAAGAATGAGCTAAATAATCTTAGAAAAGCACCAAGTACTAACATAAATGAGTACATTTTGAAGGTTAAGGAGCTTGTAGATGCCCTAGGCTCAATTGGGAGCCCAATCGAAGATGACGATTTTATCACACACACTCTCAATGGCTTGAGAGAGGATGAAAGATGGAAAGCATTCACCACATCAGTTTATGTGAGGGATTCCCTACCAGAATTTGATCAATTCATCACATTGATGGTGACTGAGGAGATGAGTCAAGGAGCTTCACAATCAAAGGGCAGCTGTTAGCAGCAGACAAGGGAGTCAACTACGATCTGGCAAGTAGGCCAATAAATTTCTTCATGGAAAAGCAAGTATGAGCATTCACGCAGATCTAGCACTAAGGCAACCTTTAATTTTTCCAACCCTTACACCAATTAAAAGTGATTCTCATCACTAACAACCCCTGTAAATACCATTTCATATTTTTGTAGCTCCATTTTGTGCAAGCCAAGGAGTCCTTGAGCTTGAGGAGCCTTAGAAGTACCTACATATCAATTTTCGTATTTTTTAGACTCCGTTTAAGCCCTCAAATTGGCCCTGGAACCTAATTTTTAACTAGGCCGGACACTAGGTCTGGACAGGGCCAAAGCTAGTCAAAAACTATAAAAGGAGCTAGAGAGCTCATTTTTGAGGTAGATTTTAATTGAAACAAACTTGTAAGAGCTTTTTGAAAGTAATCTAAGAACTCCATTGCTTCTCACTCTTTGTCTTGCTGTGTGTGCACGTGTGTGTGTATGTGTGTGCATGTTGGTGTGCTTCTCACTCACGCACTTGTGCTTCCACTTGCTCGAGGTCTTCATACCATTCTCACGTCTTCCCGGATTGACATTAAAGGAGGTGCTACTCATTACTGAGCTACACCAAATTTTGGCGCCATTGCCGGGGATCGAGCTTTGAGGACGAGTGTGTGATGGTAAGACGTAGAGTTGACGCGTTGGAGTTGTAGGTATTTTCTTCACTTTCATCTATCTTCTTGTTTTTTCTTCACCATCTTTATCACCATCATCATCTTCACCATCTCCCACCTCCATCTCCATCATCGCGAAAATCTTCAGGTTTGATCTTATCACCATCTCCACCTCATTTCCTTCATTCTACTTGTGAGAGAGAGCGAGAGAGCGATATTGCTTGCACTGTTTTTTGCATGTTTATTGTGTTTCTTGCAGGTATCATCATCATCATCCCCTCCAGCACGCTGCGCAGGTACGAAACTCGTCGAATCTGTCCTGCAGTCGCCAGCCTCTGTCGATCGCGATCGACAGAAAATTCGATCAATTGGTAAAACAAAGTACACCACTAGCACAAGCATGATGAGCACATCCCAAATCACTTAAAACAATAGAAAAATCCCGAGTTTTTCTGTCAATCGCGACCGACAGCCTCTGTCAATCGCGATTGATACCGTCAATCGCGACCGATAGACCCTGTCAATCGCGACCGACAGACCCTGTCAATCGCGATCGACAGACTTCACGACCGACAGACTGCCACGTAGGATCCTGTCAATCGCGATTGATACCGTCGATCGCGATTGACAGCCACGACCGACACCTCTGTCAATCGTGATTGACACCGTCAATTGCGATCGACTGAAATTCAACGATTGATTGACTTTTGCGCGTAGCCACGTGTCCATCGCGACTGATAGGCCCCCGATTGACTGAAATTTCGGCGAAAAATCCGGAAAACGTGTCAATCGCGATTGATACCGTCGATCGCGATTGACAGCCACGATCGACTCTGTCGATCGCGATTGATACCGTCGATCGCGATTGACACTGTCCATCGCGACTGACAGGCCCGACGGACACCTCTGTCAATCGCGATTGACAGACCTGTCGATCGCGATTGACAGGCTTTTCGGCCAAAAATTAGGGTTTGGTTTTTGTTCAAAATTGGGATAATTTTGGGGCAAAATAGTCAATCCATTAGCACTTTGGAGGTTCCTACACTTGTGATTGGGAGAAAATCCTAGGATCTGTCAGCCAGATTGAATCCTGTTTTAACCCCCTAAACCCTGAACAGTCATAACTTTTTCATACAAAATCCATTTTTTGAGCTCTAGGGCTTGTTGGAAAGCTCGTTGCATATACTACACACCCTCAACTGTTTTTTATAAAGATAATGCGTTGATTTTCAGATAGGGTATTTTGAAGTTGACCATACCCAGGGGGATCAAAGTCAGGGGTCTTTAGAATTGTTTTCTTAAAAAAATCACTGTGCAAATTGGTGAAATGTTACATGAATGAAAGTGATTGGTTCAGTCTTTTGATTTTAAGTCTTGAGCTAACAGTAGGCCTTTCACAGATCTATTGAGAGCATCGAAAGGCGTTCTAAGCAAGTGTAAGTGCAAGCTTGGGAACACACTTCCTGGGCAGTCAAGGGCAACCAAGCAGGAAACTCAAGGTTGGAAAATCCGCAACACACTCTGTCAATTCTTAGTTTAGGCTAAGTGCGGGTAGTGTTAGAAGTAATTCCAGAGAACGATAGGCACGAGATACATCAAAGACTATCTAAGAAATCAAGTTCAAGTCAAAATATAACCTGTGTGTGTGAACGACAACCATAAAGAAAAGAATCTAACGTGGAACGATCAACCTAAAAGTACGAAGAACATTCAAGTATTCCTGACGATGTAATATCAGACAAGACTTTAAACACGATAAATAACTAAAAAGAATCGAGTAACTGATACAAAGGACTCTGCAACGAGGTTGTACGTGGGCAAAATTGGGCTACTTAACTAGGCATATGAACCTTAGATCAGGATGGCATCTAGTAAGGGAGAGACAAAGCCTTAGATCTTCAGAGGCTAGTGTTAACCACACTGCTAGGTCTTGGGCCCAGCAGTTGAGCCACCACTCATACTATCCTAGCTCTGAGACCAGTGAGTCAGAGATGTCTCAAGGCATGGACAGACCTACGGGAAGTTCAGGAGTGCCATACTTGCACAGGGTAGAAGGCCCTTACAAAACACAGTTGGAATACCTTAGGACCAACCGATTAGGTGCTAGCATCTATGACGACGGCCTAGGAAGATCTGTGGTACAGATTAGGAATCCTGATCAATCCATTGGATTAGAGCACCCAGTTGTCAAGTTTGAAAATGGAGCATACTCGGACAAAGAAGGAACTATATACGTAGTCACCAGTCACCCAGATAGGACGGACGAATTTGGAAATGTGATCCCCGAAGCAGACTTAGGTGACCTGGAGCAAGGAAACATGGGTGCAGAACCTAGAATACCTCGAGGCAAATCGGTTCTCACTAGGATTATCACACCAGAGTGGATTCCCCAGGATAATAAGAGCATAGAGTTGCTCCTCAATCGAGAGACTGACGAAGCCTTTTGGAGGTACAAACCTGATTGGCCAACTGATATAGGAGCAATCATGATCTATGAGTTTAAGGATCCTGATAGCCCAGGTAGAGTGACCTACTTAGATCACGCTTCGGAGAGGATCTTTGTGGTGACAGAACATGATAGGCATGCTTACACTTGGAAGGGTGAATTCGTTTTCCCCCAACCAAGATCGAATGTATCCTATGGTCACCCTGGAGCTGGAACATCCCAAGCTCATGGAATGCAAAGAGACAGAAGCCGAGATAGACCAGAAGTAAGCTTTGCCAACTCAGTGGGCAGAGAAAGAACGAGGACGGAAACAAATAGAGTAGAACCTGAGATACTTAGAGCTCATAGGAATCAAAGAAATGCGGATGAGTTCCCTCTACCGCGACCTAGAGAGCACACAAGGAATTTGAGACCGACTCAGCTAGTTAAGTCCATGAAGAACTACTTCGATGGCACTGGAGATCCATACGATCATGTGGCTGAGTTTAGACAAGTCCTGAGAGCTGAACAAGTGGAGGATTTATTCATGCAGTATAATGCCTTTGGTCTAACCCTTAGGAACACGGCCCTTACGTGGTTTCAACCACTGAATGAGAGACAGTTCAGGAGCATAGACCAACTCCTAGAGGCCTTCATTATTGAATTCTCTAAGAGTGGCATAAGACATAATACCTCCTCACTGATTCACAGTTTCAAGCAGACCCCGCAAGAGACCGTAAGACTTGCAGGACGAAGATTTAGGCAATATCTTGAAAGATGCCCTGTCCCTGAGCTACCCACACCAGCTAAGCAAGTGGCTTTATTCTTGGATGGATTGCTAAGTACCAAATTGAGATCTTATGTGTACTTCAAGGACCCTAGGACCATAGAAGAGTGTGTACGCATGTGCATTGACATTGAGGATAACCTAGGGGAGGAGTTAGAGCTTTCTAAGATATACAAAGATTCAGATAGTGCCTCTAACCTCTCTTCCACGCAATCCACATCGATCGAGGAACTTGCAGAGAAAGTTTCTCAAAAGCTAGGTGTCTCTAGTAAACAAATCCCAAGGTTCGCCCCTGTAAAAAGATGCTATACTTGTGGCGGCGACCACATGGCGAATGTATGTCCCATTACGGCCCAACCCCAAGTAAATCCTAGTAGCCAGTACTGCACTATCGAACGAAGATACACAAATCACACAGCACAAGACTGCCCATACAACAAACAAGCAGTGAGGCAAACTTACCCTCAGCCATACCCTCAACAAGGCAGATACCAGAACCAATACCAACCACAACAATATGCTAGGCCTCAACAAACCTACCAACCACAATACCAAGCCCAGCAAAGGCCTCAGCCTGTGTTAGCCCAACAACCTCCAGCTCCATCCAACTTAATACTTGTAAAGTATGCAGCTACAAAAGAAAATCTAAACAGAGCTATAGTCCCCATAACACCTTTGCTTTCAGAAAGTGATCTCAGTGACCATAGCTTCGATTCTACGCATGTTGAGAGCCCCCAGGCTTACTTCATGCAGTCTCCTGAACATGGCGAGTCTTACTATAATGAAGAGCCAAATGAACCTAGTTGGGAATCAGATTACACAAATGTCATGTACGCAAACCCCAACCCTAGACCTCAACCTAGGCAAGTAAGACCCCCATTCCCTAGAGGACCATGTTACAGATGTCAAGGAGATCATCTCATTCGTGACTGTCCCTTGCCTCCACCTACCCAACCCCAGTCAGTGACGATCCAAGGCTATTGTCAGGAGTGTGGAAAGGAGCATCTCTTACGAGATTGTCCTAAGAATCCCAACAATATGCCAAAAATCACTCCTATAAATGTTATTGGGTTAGTTGTAGACTCCACAGGGAGTGTGACGTCCACTGCACCAGTACAGGTAGTCACTAGAGCTCAAGCATTGCAACAAAACCAAGCTGTAGATCAGGGAAAGAGCCCAGAAGCTAGTGAAACTGAGAGCATAACCAAGAAAAGGACTAGAGCCTGGAGAGACAGCCGTGAAAGAATGAAAAGACAATGGGAAAAGAAAATGAACGAATTAGAAGAAAGCATAAGAGAAACAAAAGCCAAAGTTGTGGAGCTCACCTCTCAACCAGACTCTCACAGGTCACCCCCGCCTCAATCCATATCACCTCCTCCGCCACCCTCCATACCATCTCCATCCAACCCGCCTCACCTAACCCCCCCCCCCCCCCCAAAGAGTAGGATCAGTCCTAGCAGATCCCACTCCCGAGGACCTTAATATGATGCTTAAAGCATATCAGGCTAGAATCCAAGAAGGGCCAAACGTAACTGATCATGAAAAGTGTTACCCTAGAGCAGAACTAGAGTTAGAACGAACCAAAATTTGTGCTAAGATGGTGGAATTGGCTCAGACCATGTTTGAAGCCAGTCGTCTCTTTAAGATCTCTAGTTCAGCGAAGACACAGTTGCACTTTGATGGACTGTTAGAGAGAATAGAGAAGCTGATTGCACAATCAGAAAAGAAACCCACCTCTCAATTAAAGGACAAGGCAAGTGAAAGAGCAGGTTTTCCTACCCAGAAAGCCTATGTGCCTGAAGCCTTTGTGCCCAATTCCACGGAACCAGACAACCCCTCCTCCTTAGAAAGAATAGAGAATCTATTGGCACAATCACAAAAGGAACTCGCCCCTCAACACCATAACAAGGATAGTGAAAGAGCAAGTCTTCCTACCCAGAAAGCCTATGTGCCTGAAGCCTACGTGCCTAACTCTACTGAGCCAGACACATCTTCTTCTATGAATCGATTCACACCAGAATTTCTACGAGAGATTCAAGAAGACAAATGGGCTAAAGAGAGTGAAATCCCTCCCCCTATCGAACTTGTGGATGATGCACACGATCAATTCCCACAAGATATCCCATCCATTTATGGGGAGCAGGAGAGCACCCAATCTCAAGAAAGATTAGACTTCGAGTCTAATTCTTTAAAGGAATTACCCCACTTCACAGGCCCCTGGGAAGCCAAGTCTACTTGTATGAGAACCCCCACAGTCATGGTAAGAAAAGAAGACTCAGCCTTACCTAGGAACACAGAGGTAGTGAAAAACACTAAAGTGCAGTGCAATCTCAAGTTAGAAGAGCTACTCAAGGGTAGACCTGAATTATGGAAACATGTAGCCAATCAAGTGCCCGAGATAGCAAAACCTCGTTCCCAGGTAGGATCACATAGAACGGTGCCAGAGATACCCTTGGATAAGATAGGAGATATGTGTGAAGGGGAAGAAGGGAACACCTATCTTCCCATTACCTACCAAGAGTACACCACCAAGGCAATTTTGGACTCAGGTGCAGGAGTTGCAATTGCCACCACTTCCCTATGGAAGCGTTGGGGCAAGCCAGCACTCAAGCCAACGAGAATGAAACTGCAGATGGCCGATGGTCATATTGAGAGACCCTTAGGATTGCTAGAAGGAATAACTCTCACCACCTGTGGTGTTGAGTTCGAGCATACCTTTGCCATATGTGACTTCAGCAAGAACCATGCCTATGAAATGATCTTGGGACGACCTTTTATGCGACAGTTGCAAGTGGTACAGGATTGGGGAACCAATTCTTTGTACCTGCAACACTTGGGTGTTACGACCAAAGTGAATCTCAAAGATTACTCTCATAGAGATGTTCCCCCTATCCAATGGAATCCCATCCATAGAGCCAAAGATGATACGGAATCTGTGCATTCCATAGGATCAGGATCCTCATGGATGCATGAAGACACCCACTTATGGATGTGCAAAGTAGCAGTAGAAGAAGAGAAGAGAGAGAAGGCCAGAGATATAGGTGCAAAAGAAACCCATAGATCAATCCAAGACCCAGCCTATGCACCTGTAGTTTTTCCAGACGAGGAATTTGAACCCCATGGCTGGGCAGAAATTTTAGCAACAATAGATGTAGCCATCAATGAGGAACAATGGACACCCCACTGTGATGAGGATGGCTATGACATTTCAGTTTTCTCCATAGAGCCAATCATGGGAGAGGCAGTTCTAGAAGAATGCGAACCTAGCCCTGATGCATTTGAGGATGCAAGTGACTCCGATCTAGAGTCAATCATTATGGACCCACCCTTTGCATCAGATGAAGAATACTTCCAGGAAGTTGAATTTCAACCCCAGAGGCATGGAGAGCTTACAAATGATGTAAGATTAGCCACACATGTGACCCCGAAGGAAGAAGGAAAGAAACAAAAGAAGAAAGAAGTCTCACCAGAAGAGGAAGAATCTTTGTTTGAGGTCCCAGAAAATTTTAAGAAGTACGAGATAGACGACAGGAGAGTCATGATAAGAATGCCTAAACGAGAGGCACAATCAGGAGAGGCCTATGATAACAAGGAAACCACCAAGAAAGTAGTTGTGGCCTTAGAAGAAGGAGAGGAGAGATGCACGTATATAGGCCATGACCTAACAGAGGAAGAAGAGCATGTGTTAATAGCCTTGCTAAGAGAATACAGGGATGTATTCGCTTGGAGTTACAAGGATTTGAAAGGTGTTGACCCTGACATATGTTCACACACTATCCCCATGACCTCAGATGCTAAACCCTCTAAACAAAAGCCATATACGTATAACGATAATTATGCGGCTAAGATCAAAGAGGAGATAGATAGACTGGTTGAAGCTGGATTTATCTATGAAATTGAGCACACTGAGTGGGTATCCCCCATCGTAGTGGTGCCCAAGAAGAATGGCAAGCTGCGTGTATGCATTAACTTGAAGAAGGTTAATGCAGCCACGATTCGAGATAACTATCCGCTTCCCATCACAGAACATCTCTTAGAAAGAGTGGCAGGCAAGGAAGTGTATAGCTTCCTCGATGGATTTTCGGGCTACAATCAAGTAGCCATAGCTCCAGAAGATCAGCATAAGACAGCTTTTGCCACTGAATGGGGTATATTTGCCTTTCGTGTAATGCCATTTGGGCTTACCAATGCACCAGCTACCTTCCAAAGGCTAATGTGCCATGTATTTAAAGAGTTCCTGAGGAAGAATTTAGAAGTCTATGTTGATGATCTTTGTGCTCACTCCAATATTAGACAAACCCATATTCCTGAACTCAGATAAATCTTCGACAAATGTAGAGAATAGCAGGTCTGCCTGAACCCAGAAAAATGCGTTTTTATGGTCAGGCAGGGCAAGATTCTAGGACACATTGTGTCAAAAAACGGCATATCCACTGATGAGGAGAAATTGAGAGCCATAGCGGAGCTACCTAGGCCAAGGAATATCAAGGAAGTACAAGCTTTCATGGGGCATTGTGGTTACTACCGTCGGTTTATACACATGTATGCCATCATAGCAAAGCCTCTATATGGACTTTTGACCAACTTTGAGTGGACTGAGGAATGTGAGAATTCCTTCCAGGAGCTTAAACGAAGATTATGTTCAGCACCAATCTTGACCACACCAGATTGGAATAAGCCTTTCCATGTTCATGTGGATGCATCCAATTATGCCATTGGATGTGTGCTTGCACAACCTACTAGTGAAGGTAATATGGATCTTCCAAATGCCTATGCCAGTAGACAATTGAATGCAGCTGAACGAAATTACACCACTACAGAGAGAGAAGGCTTAGACATGGTATATGCAGTTAAAAAGTTTAGACATTATTTTCTTGCAAATAAGTTTAAATTTTTTACTGACCATCAGGCATTGTTATACTTGGTGAACAAGCCATGCAATACAGGAAGATTAGTAAGATGGTTTCTCTTACTAATGGAATATGACTTTGAGGTAGTGGTAAGGAAAGGTAGGACACATTTGAGAGCGGATCATCTCTCTAGGCTCACATCTGGAGAAGCCCCACAAGGAGTGTCAGATGACCTTCCTGATGCTTATTTGTTTAACTTGGAAGTGGTACCGCGGTGGGCTAAGCCATTGGTACCAGTGTTAACATATGGACCTAACCACCCAATAATAGCCACTCAGAATAGAGAGGTAGTAAAAGCCCAAAAGTACCACATCATGGTGGGAAGCATGTACAAGCACACGGATCAAGGAATCTTGGCTTGTTGTGTGGAAGAGGAGGAGTACAATAAATGGTTGCATTTAGCACATGTAGGTGCATTAGAGCAACACTACTCAAAACAACGAACCCTACAGACACTAAGGAGACTCGGAGTGCACTGGCCGACTATGGAAGCTGATGTCCAAAAGTTGTGCAAGGAATGCCCAATCTGTCGCACTAAACCACCTGTGGAACATGCCACTCTTTATCAAGTGTCCATAGTGCCAGATTGGAGTGAACCACTAGTATCCTTCTTGAGGACGAAAACATTCCCTCCAGATATGACCCTGGCTAGGAAAAGGAGTTTAGAACAAGAAGCCCAGGATTACTCACTCATTGGTGATAATCTATATAAGCGTGGTAAAGATGGTTACCCAAGGCTATGTGTCCATGAAAGTGAATATCTCAAGATCTTGGACACTGCTCACCAAGGTGTAGCAGGAGGACACTTTGGACCAGATCGGGTGATCAAGGCAATACTATTTGCGGGTTTCTGGTGGCCTACCCTTCACATGGATGCACATACCTATGTGAAACGCTGTGATGTCTGTCAGAGAACTCAATATCCCATACGTAAAGATGAGATGCCACTGAAACCCATGATGGGTGGACGGGCATTCTCTAAGTGGGGAATAGACTTTGTAGGTCCTATTAATCCCCCACCTAAGGGTTCCCATGCAGAATATATCATTGTTGCAACAGACTATCTAACTAAGTGGGTGGAGGTGAAAGCCACAATGAAGAACGATGCTCAAACAACTACTAAATTCCTGTTTGAGAATGTATTCACAAGATATGGGCTACCTATAGAGCTAGTAAGTGATAGAGGCACTCACTTCTTAAATGAAGTTATTGAAAATCTGCTCCAAGAATTCTTGGTAATACATAAGAAGTCTGCCCCCTATCACCCTCAAGCTAATGGACAAGCCGAAAGCACCAACAAGATCTTATGCAATGTACTGACAAAATTAGTAAACACTAAACACTCTGATTGGGACAAACAGCTACATCATGCTGTTTGGGCATACCGAGTCGCCTATAAAACGGTACTCCAAGCCACCCCCTTTCAGATGGTATTTGGCCAAAACGCGGTACTACCCTTGGACTTCTTGATACCTACATTGAAGGTAGCACAAGAGCACGAATGGACGGGTCATGAACTCTCCTCTAGACTTTTTGACCTTGAACGATTAGGAGAAACAAGACTGAGAGCAGCTGCAGGGATATATGCAGCAAAGAAACGACAGAAGGCATACTTTGATGCCCATGTGAAGGATAAGGGCTTGAAAGCAGGAGATCTAGTTTTAGTTTACACATTGAAACAACATGCAAGGAAGCTAGAAAAGAGAGGCTACGGACCTATGATCATCAATAGGATCTCAACAAGTGGAGCAGTACAACTAGCCACATTAGAAGGGGATGTTCTCCCAAGCTATATAAGTGGATGCAGAGTCAAGTTATATCAGGAACCTCTCACAGAGGAAATGCTAAGTCGACTCAATATCGCCAAGAAACGCAAGGAAGAAGAAAAGCGGATTCGAGAAGAAGCTCAAGCAGAACCTTTAAAACGCATCAGAAGGATGAAGTTGTGAAGACAAGGTAGAGAGCACCCTAGGCAAGATGCATATGCAGATCAAGGATATAGCGTAGCTATGTGTGAAGCTTCAGGCATTAGCTCACATAGGATAACTGATCGACGTCCTTTCATAACCTTAGATATAGGACAAGGAAAGAGTGCAAGGACTGTAAGAGCCTTGATTGACTCAGGTGCAGCCACTAGTGCTGTTAAATCGTCTTACTGTCAAGAGTTGCAGTTAACTGTCAATCCTGTGGAAGCATATCTCATAGGATTGGGAGGCATGGAAACCCCTTGCATGGGCGAGGTGGAACTTCCCCTCTATATTCATGATGAGGCAATGACAGTTAAAGCGCTGGTATGCCAAGACGAGGACCTCACGGAACCCCTTGTCTTGGGTCAAGACTGGATTTATGACCAAGCAGTCAACTTAAATCTAAGAAGTGGACTTCTTCAGGTATGGGTGAATCAGACTAGAATTACCATGGAGTTAAATAATGGAGCACTCAAGGAACTAAGTAAAGCACAGACTCTTGGTCCCTCCAGGGGTGCACATGAAGCTGACCATGCTGTTCTTGTCCAAGGCTATGTGATGCAGAAGAATGAAGATCTCAAAAAAGGAGTCAGAACCACAACGGAACTCCCATCTTTTCCAAAGGCCAGAGGGAGGCAGCAACCAAAGGTGGATCAAAGGCAGAAGAAGCAGAGTACTACATATGTCGGAGATCAAAAGTACCTGCGCAACAAAATGTCTCAGCTAGTGAAACAAGTGTGGATGCGAAAAGGCGAGCACCCGGTTGCACTCAAGCCAACCACACGGTCAAAGCCTCTTATTAGTAACCAACAACACAATACTAATAAGAAGTCTTTCAGAAGCTCACCTGTTAACATGAAGTCTATTTGGGTGCCCAAGAAGTCGATGAAGGCTAGCCCACAATCAAGACAAATTTGGGTGCCTAAGGCTTGTTGGCAGGCTCAAATAGCTACACCAAGACCACACCCTAGACAGCATGATCTATTCACCCGCACAGCCGGCATCTACTCGTTTTCAACACTCAAGAACACACTAAGGCCCATAAGCACGAACATAATCACTTGTAAATGGGTCCCTAAAAAGCCTCATTTTCAAGCTGACACGCCCATAAAGCTCTCGAAAGTCCCTACGGAACCAAGAGCAAAACCTATCCGCTGCATTTGGTAGCCTAAGACGTGTAACAAACCCCCGGACCCCAATTGTAAATCCATGATAACCTACTAACCCCATCACTATCACACTACATCATTTCATTTAACTCTTAGGTGTACTGAGCTCTTAACCACACACACACTCACACCGAGCACTTACTAACCCATTATTCGCTCCCAACCCTCGTGTTAATAATGTAATGGGAACAACAACAGTTCTCCCCTGTCCTGTACAATGTTAACACATGTTGTATATTCTCACAGAGACAGGCAGCAAGAAGTTGAACATGGCCGATACGGTAGGAACCAGCTCCCAGGCAAGCACCAGCCCCCAAGTGGTGGACATTGAAAGCCTTCCGGTAGAGGAGGAATTAAAGGAACGACCAGCGGCATTAAGGGCATTACATGCCATCCCGATTCAGAATCCTCCACAAGGTCACACAATGCCGGTGGGAAAAACCTCACACTGGTTCAGTGATGTTGCGGGACCTCTGGGCGAAGGCACATACATGTGGGAGTCCGAGGTAGAATTCAATGGACGTTGGGGCAGATACCACTTCTTTACCAGAGAGTTTGAAAAGCTACAGAATAACGAAGGACTGAAGCCGATATGGAAGAAAGCTGGGCTTTATGATTATTTCAAGTTCCAACTACCAAAGCCCGATTTTCTAAGGTGCTCATACCTGATTAGCACTCTCACTCCAAGCAAAGACAAAAAAGGATACAACTCCTTTGTGCTTCCCTCACTCACAAGGGGCAATGAGCTGAAGCGTTTCCGCTTAACTATCAACTTGGTAAGAGAAGCTCTTGATATGCACGGAATGCACATTCCTACGGAGAAGGAGACTATGGTCCCCGATAATATGAAGAACAGGAATTTGACAAAACTAAAGGACATGGTGGCGATGACTCCCACGATAGCCATTCATTTACGTATGGTCATGCAACACTTCACATTCCCCGTGCAAGACAGGTTCACAATGCCTCCCAAGAAGATCTGGTTTAGCCTCTACTTAGCGGATGCCTTTGATTTGACCATCAATATGCCCCACTGGGTTATCGATCAGATCCATATGGCTCATCAACGATGGTACAAGAAACAGAAATCTGTACTCTATGGATGTTGCGCGCTCACCAGAATCGTCTACAGATATCTCGCCTATGATGTACCGGTGCAACGGGCCCTCATTTGGTCTAGAGCACAGGAGTTTCAACGCAGATTGTCCGCTGTCGGACCTCCCTCTAAGAAGATGAGAGGCACCGTACAGATGCCCTGTGCACAACCCCACGGTGCAACCCTAACACCAGAAACAACTCCAAGGCTTCCTCGAAGGGTGCAACCTTTCACTATCAGGTTACCCAGGCACAACACAGAGGGCCCTAACCTTGTGTTTCCACCAGTGCCAACTGATCTGGAATTTCCTCATGGATTTACTTTGGAAGATCTAACGGATGAGGAAGTGGCTAGAATTATTGAAGCCGTTAATGCGGAAGTTGAGGCAGAGCAGGGTAGTGGACAACAAACGGCCGCACAACAACCCCAGACAAGACAACCAGAAGTGGTAGAAGTGGAAGATGAAGGAGAAGGAGACCAAGAGGATGAACAAGAAGGATTTTCTGATGAAGGGGCTCATGACTATGAGCAAGAAGTGATACAGGAGTTAGAGGGTGCCCCAGCATATACAAAGGAGCTGAAAAAGCTCTACGATACCATCAACAGGGTCCAACAACAACATAAGTTATCCCTTGCAGCAGGAAAGGCTATCATGCACCAAATCCTTGAGGAGGAAGGAGTTGATGAACAGTATCGTGCCACACTAGATATGATCTCTGATGCCCTAGGAGTACCTGAGGCAGTGCAGACGGCCCTGGCACAATCACGCAGAATAGAAAGAAGATATGGAAGACGTCCCCCACGAGCAGAGAAACAAATGAATGTATTAGGATCAGGACCACAAGGCACCCCCACAACCACGGGCACTGCACACACCGCTCACGACACCGAGGAAGCCATATATCAAGTGCACCTCCATCACCTCCCTTACCACCGTCGCCTCCCTCTCCACCACATTCACCTCCCATTACCAATGTAACAACCACCGTTACCGCCTCCGCGCCCACCGCCATGACTGAAGCACAAACCGCCAATCAACCCACACACCCTCTCAACACCTCCCGTGTATATACCTCCACTAACACTGTAACCCTAACGACAGCTACTGAGATCCCCATTCCCCCACTCACACTTTCGGGTAGTTCACATTCACAACTGCACACACCATTGTACACATTCACCACAATCACTGCACCCACAATTCCACTATTCACAATCACTCCCACTACTGCTTCCACCACGGATTTTATGGACATATCACCCTCCACTGCACCTCTCCCTTCCCCCATACCACCACAATCTCCCATTCCCCCGCCACCCACCTCACCATTTTCCAGCACTGCATTCACACTTCCCTTCCCCTTTCCCTTCCCCTCTGCACATCACACCCTCTCTGCATCCATCCCCATTAATAATGTATTCAATAATATGTATCAGTGCATGTCCCAGTTGCAACAACACTATCAGCACCTCGATGCTCAGCATACAAACTTGTTCAGGAGACATGAGGAGTTACAAGGAAGCTTCATTGATTTAGAGAAAGAAAAGCATCAGTTACAATAGCAGTTTAGTGCATTGCAAGAACAACATGAGCAACTTGTAGCAAATCCACCGCAGCCCGATGCAGAAGAAAGACAACATATGGATGATTTGCTACACTCACAAATCACAGAGAACCTCAAGCTCCGCCGCAACATGGCTCTCTTACGGAAGCATATGTCTGCAGCCCTAGAAGAAAATAGACGGCTTCAGACACAAAACGAAGAGAACTTGGAGTTAGCCATGGAAGGTTCCCCACAGGAAATTGACTCGGAGAGATTTAAGGCTATTCCCTCGGACAATATGCAGATCATATTGGAAACCCATGCGGATCTCCTCGAAGCCCATGCAGCCTTAGAAAAGGAAAGAGACGAACTACGAAGGCAATTGGCAGCTCAACCAACACCACCCAAAGAAGTCCCAACCACAGCTGACACAGCTGACGAAGTAGCAGCGCTCAAAGCACAACTCGAAGAATTGCAAAAGAAAGTGCTTGCATATGAACGACAACCCTCTCCCTTGGCAGAACCAGAACCTGAAGACCTAGTGCCAATCGAAGTAGAGGAAACTTTTGAGGACCCATACGTTCCGATGCCAGCACCTGGAGGCAAGCAGACAGCAGAGAGCATGGACACCCTGGAAATAGAGGCTCCGGAATGGATGCAGAAATTGGAAAAAGTGGCCACAACCCACGATGACAGGGTAGCAGTCCAGATAGCATCGATGTCACGCTTGGAAGAGGTGGTCATTAAATCGGACTATTTTAGGAACCTCTCTCATCACAGGTGGATCGGCACCTCCGACGACCTGTATGTTCCTTTTTGCGTCTTGATGGCGGACTATAATGCTGAAATCAAGCACCACACCTCACGGGAACCAACCTCTGCTACACAGTTTGCACCCGACGATATCCCAGATAGTGCCAAGCAGGGAAATATTCGCCAACCAACTTGGAGGATTCGGCTTCTTGAAACCTATCCGGAAATGAATCGCACCTGGAATAACATGCCCCTATATATCAAGTACAATCCCTGCTACTGTCCTGTTTTCAAAAGGAGGTCATGGCCAGAATACACAAAGATGGTGCTGACAACCAAAGGATGCGAGAAGTGGCTCAACTATGTCTACTTGGCGCCACCTAAAGGTCAACCTACCGTAGGCTACATGATATCGACAATTAGGCATTGGGGTGTCAGGTTCAAAAACATACCAGATGTCATGACACAGATGTGTCTTAAAATTTTTGAACTCATGATAGTCACCTTCCGGACCTTCAAGAACGTTAAGGAGCCTCATCTCTCTGCGCTCGGATTCAATGAAGGCAATCAGGATCTGGTTTACGACATGAGCACAACGCCCTCCATTAATGTTGTCTATGCATGGCATGCCCGCATAAAGTACCTACCGGCCTGCTTCAAACAAACATTTGAAGAGATGTTTGTCACCGGGTTCTGGGAATATCACTCAGAGATCTTCATTCCCAGGCCCTCACATTTATTACAATTGTTTGCAGTGGAACAAGCCCTTCACTCAGAAAAGTTACGAATGCCACATCCAGAGGTTCCCAGGCCGGTAGATTGGGATGCTCTACTAACCGATTTGGCCAAAGGATTGAGGATTGCCGAACATCACTTAGCGCAAGATGTTGTCGAATACTACATTCAACGACCCTCCCAACAAGGGTCTGTCAGGGACGACAGACGCGAGAGAGGGGGGAGTGTTAGCAGCAGACAAGGGAGTCAACGACGATCTGGCAAGTAGGCCAATAAATTTCTTCATGGAAAAGCAAGTATGAGCATTCACGCAGATCTAGCACTAAGGCAACCTTTAATTTTTCCAACCCTTACACCAATTAAAAGTGATTCTCATCACTAACAACCCCTGTAAATACCATTTCATATTTTTGTAGCTCCATTTTGTGCAAGCCAAGGAGTCTTTGAGCTTGAGGAGATTTAGAAGTACCTACATATCAATTTTCGTATTTTTTAGACTCCGTTTAAGCCCTCAAATTGGCCCTGGAACCTAATTTTTAACTAGGCCGGACACTAGGTCTGGACAGGGCCAAAGCTAGTCAAAAACTATAAAAGGAGCTAGAGAGCTCATTTTTGAGGTAGATTTTAATTGAAACAAACTTGTAAGAGCTTTTTGAAAGTAATCTAAGAACTCCATTGCTTCTCACTCTTTGTCTTGCTGTGTGTGCGCGTGTGTGTGTATGTGTGTGCATGTTGGTGTGCTTCTCACTCACGCACTTGTGCTTCCACTTGCTCGAGGTCTTCATACCATTCTCACGTCTTCCCGGATTGACATTAAAGGAGGTGCTACTCATCACTGAGCTACAGCAGCCAAGCCCAAGTTTTCTATGCAGTAGAGGCAAAGGCAAAAGAGGTGGATAAAACTCCCAAGGTAGAGGGGGAGGAAGGTCAAGTTCAAGCTCAAGCAACCAAGCAGGCTCCAACCAAAGCTATGGATCAAGAGGAAGAGGAAGGAGTAGAGGAAGAGGAGGAAGATCACATGAAAGAGAAGCATCCAATGGAGAATGCTACAATTGTGGAAAACTGTTGAGATATCAAGCTCAACATGTGATGATCCAGGATGAAACGTACCAGTTTTTCGTTTCTCTGACATGTATAGTGGTCACGCCGGTATATGTCACGGATACTTCATTGAGCTTTATTAGTTTTATCTACCGAGAGTGATGGCACATTTGTTTCTTGCCAGGTCACTCATTCGCGGACATTAGGTTTTTTCCTTATGTACTGGTCTTTATATATTGCACTTGTTGTATTCTTGTTTTTAGGTCATTCTTGTGCATTCCTTTTATGTAATAGAAGAAGAAGAAGAAGATTATTCTTCCCTGTCTCAATTTGTGTGTGTGCTTCTCCTTGAGAGTGAGAGTGTGTGTGTGAGCTCTCTTCCTTATCTCCTTCCTCGTGACATGGTATCAGAGCCAGCGTGGCTGTAGAGAGCTCGTGGAGAAGGCGACGGTGAAGACTACGCGGCAAGACATGGAGAAAACGCAATTTCACAAACAGCCTCTCTTTGCTATGAAAATCGGCGTGAAGTTTCGGAGCCATCTCAACCTTCATTTCGAGCCTACAAGGTGGGGCCCACAGAAAAACTAAGTCAGTTTCAGAAACTGTAACTTGTGTTGTGTTCGGCGATACTCATATATTCCAGATCTAGAATTTCAAGCGATTGCGTGTACTATTGATACATGAAAACTATGTTTTTCTGAGATCGAATTGTCACGTCATAGTGCGATAGCGTTCAAGCAGAAGTGCTGCTTGTAGTGTGTTGCGGTGTTGTGAATTGTTGCAGAAATGGCAAACGCAGATGGAATGAGTCAGCTTATGAGCGATAAGCTGGACAAGAACAACTTCCATGCTTGGAGATTCAGAATGACGAATTTCTTGATGGGAAAAGGCTACTGGAAGTACATTGAAGGAGAGAATGAAAATGCTCCACAGTTACCAGAAAGGAGTCGTACTGCAGAACAGTTAAGAGCATATGAGGAATGGAATCAAGGAGCACGAAAGGTAATGTATTGGCTATCTGTTAGCATACAAGATAGGATGATTGGACACATATAGGATGCCAAGACTCCAAAAGAGGCTTGGAACAGTTTGGTCACTTTGTACGAGACCAATACAAAGGCACGGAAATTGCAAATCAAGAACGAGCTGCATACATTGGAGAAAAAGAGCATGTCGGTAAGTGACTACACTCTAAAAATAAAAAGCATATGTGAGTCACTTGCATCTATTGGCGTGAATGTAGATGATGATGATAAGGTGGAACTGTGCCTTCGTGGTTTAGGAGCTGCATATAAGCAGTTCAGAACTTCTATACAGACCAGGGAAAATATTTCAAATTTTGATGATTTGGTATCTATGCTGATTATTGAAGAAAAGAATCTTGGTGAGGATTCAAACTCTGAAGGAAAGCCCAGTTCTAAGCAGGTATTCTACTCTGGCAGAGGAAGAGGCAGAGGTAGAGGTTTTGGAAGTGGAAGAGGAAACAATAACCAAGACCAAGGTCAACAACAGAATCATGCAGGAGGAAGAGGACAGTTTCGAGGCAGGGGGAGTCAAAGAGGTTGTAGAAATTTCCAAAGAAATGATTCAGGTAATAATAGTAAAGGATGTTGGAATTGTGGTAAACCTGAACACTTTGAACGTGATTGCAGGTTGAAGAATCAAAATAACAGAAGGCAGCAAAACAACTATGCATCCACAAGTGCAGATGATTCTGAGAAGTTGTTTATGGTTCAACATCACATGATGAATACGATGTCTGCTGGTGTTTCAAAATCGAATGATAATGTCTGGTATGTTGATTCAGGTGCTTCAAATCACATGACCAGTCATGCAGAATGGTTTAGTAGTTTGCAGAAAATGCCAGTTCTCGGATATGTTGAAACACATGATGATACATTGCATCCTATTGAGCATACAAGAAACATAGCATTGTCTATGGAGGACGGAAAGGTAAAACATCTCGCTGATGTGTTGCATGTTCCAAATATAACAAAGAATCTGGTTTCTGTTGGACAAATGGTTGACCAGGTATTACAAGTCAGGTTCAATGCTGATGGATTATATGTAGAAGAGTACAAGCAGGATGGACGATTGGTTGCCAAAGGAAACAAAGTGGGTAGGATGTTCACCTTAAATGTGAGGATTCCTGAAATGAATGCAGCCATGTTTGCAAAAGGTGCAGGAGTTATTGCAGATATAGAGATATGGCACAAACGGATTGGACATGCAAACTTGCAAAGGCTGAAACTGATGCAGTCAAAGGAGATTGTCCATGGACTACCAAATTTCAAAGTTGCAGAAATGCAAAAGGTATGTGCAGCATGTCAATTTGGTAAACAGTCAAGAGCATCATTTCCACATGACAAGCATGTTAGTGAGAATGTACTAGAAGTAGTACATACAGATGTTTGGGGTCCAGCAAAGACCACATCTATGGGTGGTTGCAAGTTTTATGTTACTTTCATTGATGACCATACATGCAAAGTATGGGTATATTTCACGAAAGAGAAGAGCGAGGTGTTTACTCACTTCCAGAATTTTAAAGTTATGGTGGAAAAGCAGACAGGGAAGTACATTCAGACATTAAGATCTGATGGAGGAGGTGAATACATGTCAAATGAGTTCAGCAGTTTTCTAAAAAATCATGGAATTCGGCGTCAGTTTTCATGCAGGTACACACCACAACAGAATGGTGTTGCTGAACTCAAAATCAGACATATTGCAAAAATAGCAAGAGCCTTAATGGCTGAGAAGAATATGCCTCATTGTTATTGGGCAGAAGCTGTGCATACTGCTGTATACATCATGAACAGAACTTCGACTGCTGATGTACATCAAGTTACACCTGAAGAAAAGTTTACAGGTAAAAAGCCAAACTTATCACATCTGAAAGTTTTTGGCTGTATTGCATATGTACATGTCCCAGATGAGTTGAGGATGAAGCTTGATCCAAAAGCAGAAAAGTGTGTCTTCATTGGATACTCCCTTGAGCAAAAGGGATATAAATGTTATAACCCACTCACACGACAGGTAAACGTGAGCAAAGATGTGGTATTTGATGAAATATCAAGCTTCTATGCAGATGCCAAAGAAGGACTGAGTCTTGAACCAAATGAAAAAGAAAATGCTGAAAAATCAAGTGCAGAATCTCAGGTTTTGAGTGGACCGGATGCATCACCAAGCAATAGTTCCAACTCAAATCCACAGAGTGGAAGATTACGTGGGAATTTCAATCCAGCAAATTCATCAAATACATCCAAAAAAGGTAAAGAAAAGCTTTTTGCTGGTCATAAAACATGTGCAGGTTTTGAAGACGTTGATGGAGATTCAAGCGGTTCAGAAAAGAGTCTTGATGAGGAACTTGGATTGCCCTCTGTGAAGACTCCAGGAGTAAGAAGGGCACATGCAAATGATACAAGGAGAAGTGAACCAGGACCAAGAAGATCTGGGAGGATGCGTAATTCAGTGAAACGATTGACATATGATAGTTACATGGCTCGCCATTGTGCCTACATGACAAAGGTAATTCAAGATGCTGAACCTTCTTGTTTTGAAGATGCAATTGGTAATGCAGATTGGGAAAAATCTATGGATGAGGAGATGGCTGCACTTTATGGAAATGATACATGGAAGCTGGTTCCATTGCCGCAAGGAAAGAAACCCATAGGCTGTAAATGGGTTTACAAGGTAAAGCATAGTGATGATGGTAGCATAAGCAGGTATAAAGCACGATTGGTAGCTAAAGGATATGCATAGACATATGGCATTGATTATGAGGAAACATTCAGCCCTGTAGCTGAAATGTCTACTGTTAGGACACTTGTTGCATTAGCTAGAGCAAAAGGATGGACTTTGCATCAGATGGATGTGAGGAATGCTTTCCTACATGGTGAGTTACAGGAAGAAGTATATATGGACCAGCCACAAGGGTATGAAGATTCAAAGCATCCAGAATATGTTTGCAGGTTGCAAAAGGCTTTGTATGGGCTGAAGCAGGCTCCACGTGCATGGCATGCAAGGATTGCTGATTACTTAACCAGCATTGGGTTTTCTATGTGTGATGTAGATCACTCACTATATGCAAGGAAGGCTGATGATGGCATCACTATTGTGGCTATTTATGTTGATGACCTGATTGTAGGTGGTGATAATGAAGAAAGCATCAAAGAGGTAAAGAAACTTCTTATGCAGGAATTCGACATGAAAGATCTTGGTGTGTTGTGCTATTTCTTGGGCATTGAGTTTATACATACAGAAACAGGTATATGGATGGCACAAAGGGAATATGCCTTGAATATGCTGCAAAAGTATGGTATGGCTGATTGTAAGCCAATTTCTATGCCTTTAGATCAAAATTTGAAATTGGATGCTACATCAGGTGAAGCATTGGAAAATGCTACTATGTACAGGAAAATTGTGGGAAGTCTTATATATCTTACAATTACAAGGCCTGATTTAAGCTACACTGTTGGACTTGAAAGTCAGTTTATGCAGGTTCCCAAGAAGCCATATTTGGATGCTCTGAGACGCACTCTACGTTATGTGAGTGCTACTTTGGATTATGCATTGTTTTATGAAGCTGGTGTAGATTTGCAGGTTCATGGATACACCGATGCAGATTGAGCTGGTAGTACTCCAAATAGAAGATCTACTAGTGGCTTTCTTTTCTCACTTGGAGGTGCATCTATTACATGAAGTAGTAAGAAGCAACCCACTGTTGCTTTGTCGAGTACAGAGGTTGAGTATAGAGGTGCTGCAATGGCAACATGTGAGGCATCATGGCTAGAGATGTTACTTGTAGATTTAGGTGTGGAAGTTCAAAAGCCTATCACTATCTATTGTGATAATCTTAGCAGCATACAGTTAGCACGGAACCTTGTTTTCCATGCTAGAACAAAGCATATCGAGGTACATTATCACTTCATCAGAGAGAAGGTATTAGCAGGAGGTATTGATCTTGTTTATGTGAGAACAGATGAGCAGGTTGCTGATATTTTCACCAAAGCACTTGGAGCTGAGAAGTTGAAGAAGTTCCGGAAGATGCTTGGATTACAGGATATGGCGTTGAGCTTGAGGGGGAGTGTTGAGATATCAAGATCAACATGTGATGATCCAAGATGACACGTACCAGTTTTTCGTTTCTCTGACGTGTATAGTGGTCACGCTGGTATATGTCAGGGATACTTCATTGAGCTTTATTAGTTTTATCTACCGAGAGTGATGGCACATTTGTTTCTTGCCAGCTCACTCATTCGCGGACATTAGGTTTTTTCCTTATGTACTGGTCTTTATATATTGCACTGGTTGTATTCTTGTTTTTAGGTCATTCTTGTACATTCCTTTTATGTAATAGAAGAAGAAGAAGAAGAAGAAGAAGAACAAGATTATTCTTCCCTGTCTCAATTTGTGTGTGTGCTTCTCCTTGAGAGTGAGAGTGTGTGTGTGAGCTCTCTTCCTTATCTCCTTCCTCGTGACAAAAACGGGGCCATTATGCAAGAGATTGTTGGTCCAAAGGAGGAGGCAATCCTGGAAACAAAAGGAACCAAGGTAATTATGCTAGTACTTCAGCAAATTCAGAAAATGAGAACTTGCTTATGATGTATGGTTCAAGTGAAAGAGTCGATTCAGATTTTACATGGTACATTGATAGTGGTTGTAGCACCCATATGAGTTGGAATAAAGATGTTTTCTTTAATTTACACTCACCCATAACTCAAGGACATGTAGAGACAAGGGATGACACTGAGCACAAGATTACATATGTGTGACATGTTGCACTAAATGGATCTTAAAGCTCGAAGGTGTTGAAGGATGCATTGCATGTGCCAACCATCACAAAGAACTTGGTTTTAGTAGGTTAAATGGTTGAAAGAGGTTATGAGGTGAGGTTCAATGATCAAGGATGTTTTTTTGAAGACCCCATGCAGGACTAAAAGCTCATAGCAAAAGGAAAGAAGCAAGGAAGAGTCTTCACCATGGAGGTAAAGCCATCAACCCCTCACACTGTCTACTTGTCAATTGGAAATAAACAGATTGCAGAAATCGAATTATGGCATACAAGAATTGGACACATAAACTTACAAAGGATGAAGTACATGCAAAGGAAGGGCTTGATGAGTGGTCTACCTGATTTACATCTCCGAATATGCAACATTTGTGCCATGCTTGTTAATGAGGGAAACAAAGTAGATTGCCATTCAAGAAGGAGCACATGTGAGCAATGAAGTGTTGGATTTCATACACACAGATGTATGGGGACCTACAAGGGAGCCATCCATTGGAGGTAATATATATTTTTTCTCATTTATAGATGATCATTCAAGGTTTGTTTGGATGTATTGCATGAAGTCAAATTCAGAGGTGTTTTACCACTTCAAGAGGTTCAAAAACCTAGTGGAGAAGGAAACAGGGAAGTATATAAAGACTCTCATATCGGATGGAGGGGGAGAGTCTTTTTCAAATGAATTTTCAGATTTTTTACATGATCATGGCATCAAAAGGCAATTCACTTGCAGGTATACTCCTCAACAAAATGGGGTGGCAGAGAGGAAGAATAGATACATAGCAGAAGTGGTTAGAGCTTTGTTGAATGAAATGAATGTTCCTAACTCTTATTGGGCTTATGCAACAAATACAACCATATACATTATGAATAGGTGTCAAACCTCACGAGTACATGGAATTACACCTTATGAAGCTTGGTGTGGTAAGAAACCCAACCTTTCACATCTCAAAGTATTTGGTTGTGTGTGTTACATTCACATACCTCAAGAATTGAGACACAAGTTAGACCCGAAGGCAGATAGGTGTATATTTCTTGGATATTATTTAGAGAAAAAGGGTTTTAGATGCTATAACCCTTGCACCAAAGAGCTTAAGGTATCTAGGGATGTAGTATTTGATGAGTTGCTACCTTGGTATGGTAGCAAAGATGTGTGATAGGTTGATGATGCATATGAAGCCGAGAAGAAGTTCAAAGAGCAACAATAAAGCATGGAGATAAGTGGTCTAAACACTTCAAGCACACCATCAGAGGAGAGTAATACATCAGCTTGGCATGGAAGTACAAGGAATGAACCTCATTCAAGTGAAGGAAGAAGCAACAGAAAGGAAAAGGCAAATGATGAAGACCATCCATGGGTAGGCATGGAATCTACAAGTGACAAAGATATGGAAAAATTAGAAACTCCAGGAGTTAAAGCATCTAAACCAAGGAGGAGGAGGTTCCCACCACCTAATGGTAAGATAAGGTCATCCAATAAGGTTAAAAACGTTGTTCAAAGGTTAAGTTATGATTCATTCATTGCAACACACTATGCATACATGAGCCAAGTTATAGCTTGTGAAGAACCTAACTTTCTTTAAGAAGCAAATAAGCATAGGGAATGGATTGAAGCTATGGAGGAGGAAGTCAAGGCACTTGAAGAAAATGATACTTGGTCATTGGTGCCAAGAACAAAGGACATGAATGTCATTGGCAACAAATGGGTGTACAAGGTAAAGAGGCATGCAGACGGGGGCATCTCTAGGTATAAAACAAGGTTGGTTGCCAAAGGTTTTGCTCAAACCTATGGCATTGGCTTTGAGGAAACATTGAATTCAGTAGCTAAGATGTCCACCATCAGAAGTTTGATTGCAATTTCAGCCTCAAAAGGTTGTAAGATGTTCCCGTTGGATATGAAGAATGCTTTCCTAAATGGAGAACTTTAAGAGGTAGTCTTCATGGAGCAGCCCCAAGGCTTTGAAGATGAGAGGTTGCCACAACATGTATGCAGGCTAAAGAAGGATCTTTATGGACTCATGCAAGCCCCAAGAGCTTGGAACCAAAGACTTGTTGACTACTTCACAAAATGAGGATACAATCAAAGTCATGCAGACCCACCATTCTTTGTGAAGAAGGAAGGTAGCAAAATTGTTTTCATTTGTATATATGTTGATGATTTGATCATTATAGGGGATGATGAAGCCAACATCAAGGACATAAAGAGGAAGCTTGGATGTGAGTTTAAAATCTCAGATTTAGGGATCTTAAGTTACTTCCTTGGGATTGAAGTACTATATAAGGAGGAAGGTATATACTTGATGCAAAGGAAATACATTCTAGATCTTTTGAAAAAGTTTGGCTTGTGTGATTGCAGGTTGTTTGCAACCGGTGCGGTCAAACTATTCTTGTAATCATCATTCTTATGTAATAACGGAGATATCAGGAGTTTTCAAACAAAATTGTAATTTCCTTATCTTTTCTATTTTGGAGGTTCAGAACGGTGCGAAGCCTTTAACCTTCTTTCTTACAAAGTACGGTGTTAAGTTATGCGGAAGCAAACTCCGGAAGTGACGATTATGGAACGAACAAGATATGCAAGATGGTGAAGATTGAAGTATGGAAGTAGAAGTCAAATTGTAACCATGATACTGTAATATAATCCATGGTTTATTCCGAACTCAAAGCTTATTTATTGTGAAGTTAAGATTCCGAATACATTGTCTTTATGGATTGTTCGGTATGCACTCATTTACATTGAAGTAAAGGAACAAAAACACATGTTTACGAGTATTCATATTTGTAAATCCCCATTCCCGAACCTGTATATTGTGTACTATTAGTCTATAGGTGATAAGTGCACAAAAATATGGCGTCCACGATGGGATGGGGTAACAAAGCACTGCACAAAGTAGATTGATGCCGGTACGAAGTGGCAAGGAGTACTTACAAAAGCCTCATCATCCCAATTATCTAGATGAATTTGTGCAATAGACACTCGCAACATTGACCTTGGAAGATATTCCTCTTGAGGAAACAATCACTATTATAGAAGAAGTATAGTTTTTGGTGGAAACTAGAGTTTTATCGCCCAAGCTTTTGAAGGATCTAGTCTTTGAGTAGAAGGATGGTAAACTAGCTAAAGTATTGTAGCACAGGGAATTCAGTGGGACTGACCAGCAGAACCACCTGCAGGAAGAAGAATACCCTGTAGAAGAAGGTCAAAGTGGCGGCAACATAACCTTGCCAAAATTATAGTTAGCTTTAATACCCTTACCTCAAAATACTAGCTTACAGACGCTTGGTAACTCGATGGCGAACAGGCATCCACTATTAGTGCTAAACTATATTCATTTTTATGGGTGAGTGGATGAAGATCCGGATGTGCATGTACGGACATTTGAGAATGAGTACTTATGTAATCATAGTAATCTACATGATAATCGGCACAAATATTCAAGTGTTTCAAGCCACGTTAGTCGGCGATGCAGTCAAATGGCTTATTGAATACGCTATTGATTACTTTTCCACATATGGTGAGTTGAAGGCAGCATTCTTGGAACAATTCTAGACTGTGAAGAGTATTTCGGAGTTACATTCTTCACTTCAATATATTTTGCAGAAAGGGACGGTCGAGCAGTATGCATCAGATTTCAGATCTACACTGTGACAATTCTCGAAAGATAAGTGTCATACAGAAGAAATGTTAACAAAATTCATTTTTGACGGTTTGTAGCCACCCTCAAAGAGAAGATCTATATGTACACGCTTGGACAATCTCGTACGCTAGATCAGATAATTGACTTAGAAATTTGTATGGATCGGAAGATGCAGTTTGCCAATTTGGGCTTCAAGAAGTCAAATTTGGTATTCAGGAAGGATGCCACCCCAGAGAAGCAGTTGTATTGCTTATGGTGCAAGAATGCGGACTATATTACGACTGATTGTGTGCTTAATTAGGTCTTTTGTCCTATTTGTAACAAAACTAATCATAGTCTGGAGGAATGCTGCTTTAATGCACGAAATACCTTGGTGGCTACTGTGCAAGTAGAAGGACCTTCTTGGAAAGATAATAGTAATGGGTATAAGCCCCACGTTTTTAACAAAAAATGGTTGAATAGTTAGGATGCTAGACTCGGAGGACCATCTCAATATTTGGATTCACAACAATTTTCGGAGCAACGGTGTGGTTTCTGCCAGAATAGACAAGAATTTGTTAGAGGACGGAGATTCCAACAACCTAGGCTTGTTAATCATCCAATTCAGTGTCAGTTTTGTCTCCAATACTTCATAGATGGTGGGAATGTTAGGCTTGTTAATCCTGGTAATCATCCAATTCAGTGTCAGTTTTGTCTCCAATACTTCATAGATGGTGGGAATGTGAGGAAGCTAAGGAATACGATTAGCGGAAGCAAGAAGAGAAGCTCAAGGCACCGATGGCCAATGTGGTGATTTTGGAATGTTGGGAGCCGAGAGCATCAGTAGTCACCTGATCTCAGAAAGAGTATTCCAGTGGACCAAAAATGGATTACTTACCTCTTGCAGATAAAAAACAAACTTTGATGAAGGCAGTACATTGGGCTACGTAGTACCCGCTGCACTATGTGAACTCTCCATTGTTTCTAGGGGAACCTTCCGGAAAGGATCGCATAAGAAGTGCAGTTGGTACGGAACCAGAAGGGAGCTCACAAGAGCCATCAATTAGTATCGGCCTACATATAGATCTTGCATAGAAATGAAGTTTAGAAGGATGAAAGCAAGGGTATAATGATTACGAATCATCAGTGAATTCGGAGTATTGTGAAATTCTACAAGAATCACACATAAAATTGTCTTTAGGGGCATTGTTGGAATTAGTCCCCGCACTTTGGACACAGTTACTACAACAATTGTGGAGCAAATATATACCTTTCGAAAATCTGGAACCCTTAGTTTCAATGGTATGGCATGTGTTGGACCGAATCGTGGATTATGTGGTACCAATGATCACAGTGTAGTATAAAAATAAAGTTTTTCCAGAAGTTTTGATTGATGGGGGTTCTAGTATTAATATTCGACTACATGTAAGCAAATGGGTTGGAATAGTATTGACCCTGCTCCCTTCTTTGTTCGGATGGAAGACCAATCACGGGTCCAACTAGTAGGGCTGGTTAAAGATATCCCTATTCGGATTGCACAAGTTCTCTTTAACAGTATCTTTGTTGTACTAGAGCTGAAGGGGAACAATTTAGATTACAACTTACTATTGGGCTGGCCCTGGTTGTGCAATGCTAAAGTTCGTCAAAACTCGAATGAAAAGACAATTATTTTATGAAGAGGGAATGCTAAGTTTTCCGTTTCGTTGGATGACGAGCATCATTGTCTTCCGGAGCAGAAACCAGTGTTAGCAGAGCCTCCGCATATGTTGGATGGGCTCAAGGAAGATGAGGAACAATAGTTTTTGGAAGCCAATTGAGATCTACTCTCATTTGGGGTTGTTGATGTGAATTCCGTCATTAGTTCCAAATGGGAAAGTAAGGCAGCAGTGGTGTGTATGAAAACTCCGGAACTGCAGGAAGAGGAGTACATAGAGCCGGTACTCAAAGATCCTATGGAGGATGGCCGAATATGCGTGCAAGAGGATTCCTTAGAGGTGGTCAATTTGGGAACTCCAGAAGAGCCTAAACCAGTCCGAATTTGTTCAAAGCTTGCTCCAAAATTTTGGACGGCCTTGATTTCCTTGTTGCAACAATATAGGGATGTTTTCGCATGGACATATTATGACATGAAAGGTCTGCATCCTAAGCTTCATCATAATCCAATATTGCTTAAACCGGATGCTAGCCGAATGCTGCAACAATAGTACAAAATGAACCCAAATTTTGCAGAATAGGTCAAACATGAGTTGGACAGATTGATAAAAGTTGGTTACATTGTTCCGATTGAGAATCTGGAATGGGTGTCCCTCATAGTGATTGTTCCGAAGAAAAATAAATAGTTACGAATCTATGTGGTCTACAGGAAGCTAAATGCGGCCACTGTGCTAGATCCGTTTCCCTTATTGTTTCTGGATAGCATGCACGATGAGGTTGCAGGACGAGAAATGTATTCATTCCTCGATGGATTAAGTGGCTATAATGAGGTCCGGATGGTGGATGCAGACATCCCAAAAACTGCTTTTATTACAAACTGGGGAGTCTTTGCATGCACTGTCATGTGGTTCAGATTACAGAATGCACCAAGTACTTTCCAGCACTGCATGCAACAAATCTTTGCCCCATACCTTACTTCTTTTATGCGTATCTTTCTAGATGATCTCTCGGTTTCGGGCACAATGGTAGCTCATCTGGACCATTTACGAGCTTGTTTTTACTCTTGTCATCAAGTGCACCTTTGTTCGAATACCACTATTGCAGTGAAATGCGGCAAACTATTCGGCCATGTAATTTCGGCAAAAGGGCATTGTAGTGGATCCAGAGAAGGTCAAAGTTATCCTCAAAAATCCCGCTCCAAAAACTCCTAAGGAGGTTTTACGTTTTCTAGGTAAGGTGTGACATGGTAGGCACGTAAGGGGTCTTGCTCATATAGTCATCCCATTATTAAACAAGTTGACACATGTGAAATCAGCAGATATTTTCTGGACACCAGAGGCACAACGAGAGTTTGAGTGCTTACAAAAAATGCTAGCCACAGCACCGGTACTGAAAGCTCCGGATTGGATGCAGTCATTCCATGCCTTTATGGAGGCTTTAGATCGTGCTATTGGAAGTGTTTTAATGCAGAAGGAGGATAGAAGTTGGTTCCATCCGGTGTACTATGCGAGTCGGTGACTCACTACGGCTGAAGAGAATTATTTGATGACAGAACGTGAATGCTTAGGACTCATCTATTCCATCAAAAAGTTTCGGCATTACTTGTTCGGTCGTCCCTTCACTTTCCATGTCGATCACAATGCATTGTTATATTTGGTTAAGTAGATGAATTTGGTAGGCTGTCTTGCTCGATGGGTTTATAACTTGCATTGCGTTTGGCAACACTCATATATTCCAGATCCAGAATTTCAAGCGATTCAGTGTACTATTGATACACGAAAACTATGTTTTTGTGAGATCGAGCTGTCACATCATAGTGCGATAGTGTTCAAGCAGAAGTGCTACTTGTAGTGTTTTGGAGTGTTGTGAATTGCTGCAGAAATGGCAAACACTAATGGAGTGAGTCAGCTTATGAGTGATAAGCTGGACAAGAACAACTTCCATGCTTGGAGATTCAGAATGATGAATTTTGTGATGGGAAAAGGCTACTGGAAGTACATCGAAGGAGAGAATGAAAATGCTCCACAATTACTAGAGAGGAATCGGACTGCGAACCAGTTAAGAGCATATGAGGAATGGAATCAAGGAGCACGAAAGGTAATGTATTGGCTATCTGTTAGCATATAAGATAGCACGATTGAGCACATATAGGATGCCAAATCTGAAAGAGGCTTGGAATAATTTGGTCACTTTGTATGAGACGAATACAAAGGCATGGAAATTGCAACTCAAGAATGAGCTGCATACATTGGAAAAGAAGAGCATGTCGGTAAGTGACTACAATCTGAAAATCAAAAGCATATGTGAGTCACTTCCATCTATTGGCGTGAATGTAGATGATGATGATAAGGTGGAAGTGTGCCTTTGTGGTTTAGGAGCTGCATATAAGCACTTCAAAACATCTATACAGACCAGAGAAAATATTCCAAATTTTGCTGATTTGGTATCCATGCTAATTATTGAAGAAAAGAATCTTGGTGAGGATTCAAACTCCCAAGGAAAGCCCAGTTCTGAGTACATATTCTACTCTAGCAAAGGAAGAGGCAGAGGTAGAGGTTTCGGAAGTGGAAGAGGAAACAATAACCAAGACCAAGGTCAACAACAAAATCAAAAGAGAAGAGTGAGGTATTCACTCACTCCAAAATTTTAAAGCTATGGTGGACAAGCAGACAGGGAAGTATATTTAGACATTAAAGATCTGATGGAGGAGGTGAATACATGTCAAATGAGTTCAGTAATTTTCTTAAAAGTCATGGAATTCGATGTCAGTTTTCATGTAGGTACACACCACAATAGAATGGTGTTGTTGAATGCAAAAATAGACATATTGTAGAAATAGCAAGAGCCCTGATGCCTGAAAAGAATATGCCTCATTGTTATTGGGAAGAAGCTGTGCATAAGGCTATATACATCATGAACAGAACTTCAACTATTGTTGTACATCAATTTACACCTGAAGAGAAATTCATGGGTACAAAGCCAAACTTATCACATATGAAATTTTTTGGCTGTATTGCATACGTGCATGTTCCAAATGAGTTGAGGACAAGCTTGATCCAAAAGCAGAAAAATGTGTCTTCATTGGATACTCCGTTGAGCAAAAGGGATATAAATGTTATAACCCACTCACACGACAAGTGAAGGTGAGTAGAGATGTGGTATTTGATGAAATGTCAAGCTTCTATGCAGATGCCAAAGAAGGATTGAATATTGAACCAAATGACAAAGAAAATGCTGAAAAATCAAGTGCAGAATCTCAGGTTTTGAGTGGACCGGATGCATCACCAAGCAATAGTTCTAACTCAAATCCATGGAGTGGAAGATTACGTGGAAATTTCAGTCCAGCAAATTCATCAAATACATCCAAGAAAGGTAAAGAAAAGATTTATGTTGGTTATAAAACATGTGCAGGTTTTGAAGATGTTGATGGAGATTCAAGCGGTTCAGAAAAGAGTCTTGATGAGGAACTTGGATTGCCCTCTATGAAGACTTCAGGAGTAAGAAAGGCATATGCAGATGATAAAAGGAGAAGCGACCTAGAACCAAGAAGATCTGGGAGGATGTGGAATTCAGTGCAACGATTGACATATGATAGTTACATGGCTCGTCATTGTGCCTACATGACAAAGGTAATACAAGATGTTGAACCTTCTTGCTTTGAAGATGCAATTGGAAATGCATATTGGGAAAAATCTATGGATGAGGAGATGGCTGCACTTTATGGGAATGATACATGGAAGCTGGTTCCATTTCCGCAAGGAAAGAAATTGTTAAAATAATGTTTAAACTGTTTATCAAATCTGGGTTCTTGGGATGGTTAGGGGTTTGTAAAATAGAGGCCTTGTTTGTATTTTCCCAAATCTACAGATTCAATTCAATTATATGCTACTACACCAACTTATCGCTCAGAATTAACTATCCTTCAAATACGTATCTGTTCTGCACATTATAATGTTCTTCACCACAATATGCCTAACGTGCACTTCATCACTTTACCGAAATGTATGGAGATTTCACCCTTTGGATCTGTCAAACATGGGTTTCATAGTTATCATGCCAAGTACTCGTAACCCATA
This sequence comes from Ceratopteris richardii, assembly GCA_020310875.1. Lineage (NCBI taxonomy): Eukaryota > Viridiplantae > Streptophyta > Polypodiopsida > Polypodiales > Pteridaceae > Ceratopteris > Ceratopteris richardii. The sequence continues at coordinate 45,052,189 of CM035406.1, read as the reverse complement.
ATGAATTATGGGTAAGTGTGTTACTGCGTGGGTTGAAGAAAATATGTGCCTTGTGTTAGGCCGTAGGTTGGCCCTATGTATTATCTCTCTATCTATCTCTCTATCTATCTATCTATCTATCTATCTATCTATCTATTCATAGTCTTTTTGCATTACTTTGGTGAAACACCATAAAAGGCTGAAGTGATGTAATTTCTATTCTATTAATATAAAAGGGAATGTGTTCGTGTCGCTTAGTATCACAGAATACGCATGAAAGATCCTTGCCAGACTGCGCATGGCAGAGCGACTGAATATAGCCTAGGTTGATTCATACTGTGGGTCTAGAATTCCATTTGGTGTGGTATTATTTAGTGTCAGCTAAGTTCTATGTTTTAATTGAAGTAATTAATCATATAGTAAGTTCGGTTAAGAAGTTGATGAGCACCACAATCTTATGGATGATAATAATGTTTATTGTCTTGTACATATCATCTACTGTAAGTAAATTGATGTTGGTGGATGTGCACTCGCAAATTTGGTAGTACACACATTGTAAGTAATTTGCCTTTAGAAGACTGAAGGTGATAATATAATCATGTAACCTAATTTTTGGTAATGAGAAGATAGCACTCAGTAACCTGTATCAGTAATTAGAATTAAGTAAGGTGTGGAAAAAAAAACATTAAAGGGCCTCTGTTTCCACAGACCCCTATCCAACCCAAAAACCTTATAGGAAATCTTTGTTATTACTGCCTTAACTGGAAATAGTCAAGGTAGGACAAAGAGAGACTTTGACACTGGCGTCGACCATGGGGCTTGGAATATAAACCTTGTCAAAAGAATATACCTTGCAAGACAGAATTCGTAATACATGCTTGTAATGTGTTTCGATGAAAGTTATCCGAAAAATTGGAACAATAAACACCCTTGGAAAGTGAACAATCTGCTCGGGACACCACCACGTGGTGATAGTGAAGGCCAAACATCTGAGGGAGGAGGTGTGACATGAACTAGTGGAATCACGACATAGCACTTTCTTACTTTTGGGTTTCAAAGCATAACGAAAGTGAGCCTAGTACAATTCAGTGAGAGTTTAGTAAGTAGCCTTGGTACCGAACTCCATGATAATCTAGTACCATTCGGTGGAGGTTCAGAACTCGAATTGGTGTCCAATGGTAGTGCTTTGGTGCTTGGTGGAACTATCAAGTCTGGTGAGGTTTTGGTGGAAAATCAAGCGACCGGAGTCTTTAGAGAGGGAACCAATTGACCTGTTGGGATTCTTGAGCAGGTTACGATTGTAACCCTAAACCAAGAGCTTCTATTGAGCAACTTGTGCACGACAAATTCTTTAACTTAGGGAGTAATTAGAGAGCCTTGCTTGTTGATTATTTGTCAAGAGAATGGGATCGCACATGTTTCTTTGAAATTTCATTTCTGAAAGGTTTGTCTCTCAACCATAAATCAACAGAATTAGGGAATATTAGTGAGTTGGTACCACTTGGGAGGTCAATGGATAGTAGTGTAACAAGTCATCCTATAGAAACCTTTGAGGCACGAGAGTCTGAACAATCGATAGTTCTTCATCTCGATGATATGGAAGATTACCAACAACAACAACAACAACAACAACAACAACAACAATAACAACAACAATAGCAACAACAACAATAGCAGTAAGGTGGTTATCAGAGACACTCCACTGCAGGGGTCACCTATGCAAAGTTTGGGGGTTTCCCTTGCGATGATCTAGATGCACACATACGGAGTTTCGATATTAACTATGTAGTGTTGAATAACCCGGTGGACCCAGCATACAAGGCTATTGTGTTCCAATCGACTCTAGTGAATCAAGCAGCTCGATGGCTAATGGAGTACGGTATTATTCATTTTAGGATATATGATGACGTGAAGAATGCCTTCTTATAGCACTTGAGATTGAAGAAAAATGCAACAAAGATGTTTGATTATTTACAAAATAATAGGCAAAAATCGCATCAGAGTGTATAGGAGTATGCAACCCTATTCTACACCCATTTACGATAGCTGCCACCCGCTCATGCAAATTTTCCAAATGATGTAATAACCCAATGGTTCATTAATGGATTGAACACCCAATTAAAACATGTAATGATTATTCCTTGTAGTGGGAGAATGACCCTCAATGAGGTAATCACTACGATGCTCAAATTAGAACACAAAGCATCTTGCACTCAATTTGGAGCTTTGGAGAGAGAGCAGCAGCCTCTGCAAGATTACTATTGGCAAGGAAGATGATGCAGAGACTTGAAGGAGCAAGTTAATGATGGTCACAAGTGTATGTATATTGCTTCCATGTATTGTACAAGTGATTTCAAGTCTTTATATAGACTCTAGGAGTGTTCCACGACTTCTACAAGTGAAGTTTGAATTCAAATGAAGGTGGGAATGGTTGTTGGAGGGAATCAATTCACTTTCCTACAATCTAGGAAAAGTGAAGATCTAATTTGATCTACTTTTAGGTGATTGATTGCTTGATTGAATGCAACTTCAACCACCACAAATTCGTGGGATTTGGGCTATATCATTATACCTTTACATGTCTAAAGCTCAAGGCTTTTACAATGGTAAATGAACCATCAAAAATCTCTCAAAAAAATACAATAAATGAGCATAAGAAAAAGAACTCTCCAACGGATATTCTTTCGACGCGATAGCCTTTGATGTAAATCAAATCCACCTCAAGCATAGTGTAAGCTTGATGTTTCCAACAACTCCCCCTCAAGCTAATGTCTGCTTGAGTCTTCATTCTCTGATAGGTTGAATACCTGCCCTAGCTTTGAATCTACAAAGCTTTATTCCATCAAGTGCCTTCATCATCATATCTGCTACTTGCTTTTCAGTTGGAACAAAAGAAATGTCAATCTCCTTCGCCATGATCTTCTCCCTGATGAAGTGGTAATGGATGTCTATGTGCTTGGTTCTCGCATGGAAAATAGGATTTGCCGCTAGATGCATGGAACTTACATTATCTCCAAATATGTGAGGTTTGGAACTCACAAGTCCCAAATCTGTATACAATGCTTTTAACCATATTGCCTCTTGAGTTGCTATTGTCAAGCCTCTATACTCAGCTTCAGTTGAGGATAAAGCAATTGTTGGTTACTTCTTGGAACTCCATGAAACTAGCTTTGAACTTGCAAATGCTAAGTAACCATATGTACTTTTTCTATCATCCTTAGCTCCTGCCCAATCTTCATCTGAGTAGATTTTGATATCCAAATATGAAGAGTAAGGATAGAATATACCTTCATTGATTGTACCTTTGAGATACTTAAGTACTCTCTTAGGCGCATCCATGTGTGGTCTTCTCGGTGAGTGCATGAACTGACTAAGCACTCCCACACTATATGAGATGTCTGCCCTTGTATGAGTAGCATATATCAAGCTACCTACCAAGCTTTGATATTCTTTAATGTCTTCAATTTTCTCACCTTCATAAACACTAAGTTTATGATTCATCTCCAAAGGTGTACCTGCAGGTTTAGTGTTCTCCATTTTGAACTTGAGAAGAAGATCCTGAATGTATCTTTTTTGAGTCAAATACATTCCTTTATCTGTGTATATCACCTGCATACCTAGGAAATATGTGAGCTCACCTAGGCCACTGATTTTGAACTCCTCTTGCATGTGTCTCTTGATCCTTTGAATGCCATTTAGATCATCACCTATCACAATAATATCATCTACATATACACATAGATAGATAACCTCATTGTGATCCCTTTTGATGCATAGAGAAGGATCTGAGCTGCTAGCTTTGAACCCTTGATCCTGACGATATGTAACCAAACTGTAATTCCAAGCTCTTGGAGCTTGTTTCAATCCATACAGTGCTTTCTTAAGTCTTCAAACATAAGATGGATGATTAGGGTTTTTAAAATCCTGGTGGTTGTGACATGTATACCTCTTCACTTATCCAACCATTTAAGAATGCATTTTTCCCATCAAGTTGGAGGAGTCTCCAATTCCTTGCAGCAGCTACACTTATCAATGTCCTGATTGTAGTCATCTTTGCAACTGGTGAGAATGTTTCATCATAGTCTATACCATGAGTTTGTGAGCATCCTTTGGAAACTAATCTTGCCTTGTACATGCAAACTGATCCATCTGAATTTTGTTTAACTTTATATACCCATTTGCAACCAATTACCTTTTGATTCAGTGATATTGGAACCAAATCCCAAGTGTCCATATCCTTCAATGCATCTATCTCTTCGTTCATGGAGTGCCTTCCCAATTTGACATGCATCACACCTGTTGATCATGTGTTGCTTTGATATGTTCAACAGTCCTACAACACTTTGATCCCTGCATATATCCTTCAAGGTTCTTTCATTCACATGAGCAAGTCTCTTATGCCACACTTCAAGCTCACTTAGGGTTTGAGACCCAAAGTTGAATAGAGCTATGTTCCTAGTTTCTCCTACTTCAAAAGTAAAGAGCCTACCATGCTTCTCACCTCGGGCTATCTTTTTGAAGCTCCATGTTGGGTGAACCTAACTTGCAAGCCTTTTTCAACTATTTGGCCTACACTTATTAGGTCTTTAGTGATAGTGGGTACATAGAGAACCTTACTTAGAATGTTTGACCTGCCATTGGAAGCTTTGACATTACCAATCTTCTCCACATTGTGCATTGTGTCATCCCCTGTTTGCACTTCATGTCCATGCTTTGGACTTTCCAAGTCAGATAGAAGAGCAATGTGACCTGCAACATGATTCGAACATCCTGAATCTATGTAGAACAAATGATCATCTTCTTTACCTTCTTTGTGGCTTAGATTCATAAGAAGCAATGAGTCTTCATGTGGTTGATCTTCTGAATAATTGTTGTAGTCCCTTCTATTATAGCTTCTATTGTTATTATTGAAGTTGTGTCCACCTCTACCTCTATTGCTGCCATATCCACCTCTTCCACTTCCTTTCTGGGTCTTCCCATTGAACCAACAATTCTGAGTGGTGTGGTTGGTCTTATCGCATATGGCACAAGGTTGAACATTCTGACCTTTGGTTTTTTCTTGATTTGGTACTTTCTTCTTCCCTTCACTTGCTCTTGCTTGTAAAGCTGGCTTGAGAAGTCTCTTCTTCATCTTCTTCCTTCTTCTTGCCTTTCTGCTTCTTATCCTTCTTATCTGCATATAGAGCACTAGTTGAATTACCATGATAAGAGTTACCTTCCTTTATGCTGTTGTTTGCTTCTTGATTGAAGAGTTGTCCAAGAAAGATGTTGAAGTCTGGAGTTTGCACATCCATGATGAGATCATAAGCCGTCGTGAAGGATTGCCATTGCTTATCACTATGAATGCCGTTGAGAATTTGCCTCATGATGACCTCTTCTTCAATCAGCTCTCCAATGGATGCTAAATGATCCACAACGTCCTTGACCTTGGTAACAAACTCTATGATGGTTTGTTTAGGTGTCTTCTTCATTTGGTTGAGCTCGTTCCAAAGATGATTCTTTCTTGCTTTGGTACTAGCAGAAAAGAAAGTGTCGAGGGCATCCCAAGTCTCTTGAGATGTCGTGCATCCTCTAATATGTGGTAATAGAAAGTCAGAGATAGAGTTTAGTATGTACGACCTTGCTTGAGCATCCCTTGCGCACCAAAGTGTGAGCTTATCTGTCTCCTCTTGTGTAGGTCCTCCTTTGGATCTTGGAATAGGCATAGCTTCATCACCTACTACAATTCCATAAAGATTTCTACCTTGCAAATAGGCCTCCATTCTGATTTGCCAAGCTGCATAGTTGTGTTGATCAAGCTTCTCAATCATTGAGGGAAAGCCATCACCCATCTTGATCTAGCTCTGATACCACTGAAAGAACTTGGAGAAGCTTGTAGAAGGTAGAAAAGTGCGTTTTGAAGCGACGAAGTTTGGTCTAGCCAACCGGCACAAGACCAGCCTTTGAGCTTATGGAGACTCAAATAGACCTTATAGGCATCCGATAGGTGCAAAGAAACACACTATGTACTTTGGAGCATCAAGGAGAATGAGTTGATACAAAACAGATAGGTTCGTGGGTCGACTAGCTCAAAAAACTTACTATCTATGGAAGAGACAATGAACTTCAAATGCCCATAGCGACCAACATGATTACAATTAGAAAAAATCATTTTATGGGAGTGATAGAAATAGGGTTGAGTGTATAGAATGCACAAAAGTATAAGAAATAGCAAAATATACTATAGGAATGAATTCGACATTCACCGGTGGTACTTCCTATTTTTCAGGAATACATAGAGATTGACCCCGAGCCAAAAAACTCCGATTTCTCCCAATCTACAGAACCACATGCTATGAAACTTTATAGGAATAAAATAGACAATAATACCTTTTCAATGAGCTATCTTGCACTCAATTTGGAGCTCTAGAGAGAGAGCAGCAACCTCTGCAAGATTACTATTGGCGAAGAAGATGATGCAGAGAATTGAAGGAGCAAGTTAATGATGGTCACAAGTGTATGTATATTGCTTCCATGTATTGTACAAGTGATTTCAAGTCTTTATATAGTCTCTAGGAGTGTTCCACGACTTTTGCAAGTGATGTTTGAATTCAAATGAAGGTAGGAATGGTTGTTGGAGGGAATCAATTCACTTTCCTACAATCTAGGAAAAGTGAAGATCTAGTTTGATCTACTTTTAGGTGATTGATTGCTTGATTGAATGCAACTCCAAGCACCACAAATTCGTGGGATTTGGGCTCTATCTTTATAACTTTACATGTGTAAGACTCAAGGCTTTTACAATAGTAAATGAACCATCAAAAATCTTTCAAACAAATACAATAAATGAGCATAAGAAAAAGAACTCTCCAACGAATATTCTTTCGATGCGATAGCCTTTGATGTAGATCAAATCCACCTCAAACATAGTGTAAGCTTGATGTTCCAACACACACTACCATTTCTGCAGGGAAGTGGGACACATTCGAAGGCACTGTAAGGATGCCGAAGATTATGATAAACAAAGAAAGGAGTGGCAAAACCCAATGGCAAGCATGGTTCAAATTTCAGTAGTAGACACGTAGGGAGTGATAGTTGAGACACATTCCGATAAGACGCTTCATCTGGCTACTGAAATTTTTGAACCAGATGTAAAGGAACAACAGCGTTAAGGCAACTCAATGGGTTAGAGAAGAACCACTAACCTTTCTTGATCTTGTACTAGTTACCCAACAGAAAGCTGGGCCATCAAAATCCACATCGGATTCGGTTGAAGCTCGATAAGTAATTTCATCGGAATCCACAACTGACTTGAGTAGTTCAAGTGTTGCCTCATACATTTTTTCCAAAGCTTTGATCACTAACCCATTGGGAAATTTTTTAACATTGGTACCATGAATTAGATAGCAATTTCAACAGCACATTGATCCAAGCTCAATTCGTGCGCCACTCACTACAATCATCCAGAAATTGACTCTATGGTAGATCATGTTGTACCCTTAATCATTGTGTGGTTCCAAAATCATAAGCTTTCTCAGGTATTAATTGATGGAGGGTCAGGAGTGAATATTTCCATAGCATCACTTTGCAAGAAGTTGGGATGGAATCATATCGAACCTGTTAACTTTTTTGTGAGTATGACTGATTAGTTCGGATTTCATCCGGTTGGGTTGGTATGAGATATCCCTATTACATTACACGGGGTGGTATTCAAAATGCCCTTCATTGTTATGGAATTTTCCATATCTATTTTAGACTAAAACCTCTTATTCGGGAGACTTTGGCTAAAACAAGCTAAAGTGTTACAAGATTGGTCTTCTCAAGAGCTTATTTTTAAATGTAACCACCAAAAATACGTGGTTCCCCTTGATGATGTGAAGCCTTGTGATTTGCATGCATGAACTTATGTTGTCGAGCCAATGCATATGCTAGAGGGCTTGTCAGATGATGAAGAGGAAACATTTCTAACTGCTAATTAGGATTTGTTATCCTTGGGTACAATTGATTTACAACAGGTGCTAGATAATTGGTCTCCAGCGGCCTGTACAATGCAGCCACTCATGGCTGATGTTGCTAATGACATTGAGAATTTCTTAGGCTCCAAGGATATGCGGCAATTTTTTCCATTCACGGAAGGCTTCTCTCTGCCTTGGAAATTTTATGTGCCAGAAGATCAATTAGTCACTTGTAATTTAGGAGATGAAGCTAACCCGCACCTAGTAAAGATTAAAGCCGGATTGAGTCCTACATTCTAAGAGGAATTGCTTACCCTATTAAAAGAATTTACTGATGTTTTTACTTTGGATTATGATGATATGAAGGGCTTGCACCCTCGTATTTGATGGGGGAAGATTCTAATACTCCAACACAACAATGGAAGATGGCTGCCCTCCACTAGGTCCACAAGCAGTGATATATATTCCCTGTTCTAAACTTTTCTCTGCACTAGTACAGAGACTTAAAATGAAATTTTTGATACTTACAGTAGACTATAAGAGCTACCTAACAAGATTTAAATCATCCAAAATGGATATTCCAGTTGGGAGAACCACCCTCTCCAAAACAAGCTACCTGTTTGCAACACTCTTTGCCTATGTGCAAAGATATACCTTCACAAAGTTGGCAATTTCTCACAACTCACTCAGCCAAATAACTTGCAACTTACTTTGGCAAATTCAGGGAACTATATGAGAGACCAAATGAATCTTGAAATCAATGAAAATTAGTACAATGAGAGATCAAATAATTCTCTGCAATTTGGTACAATTAGATTTGGAAAAGCCTAACTACACCTTTAGATAGAGAGGAGGAAAATCATGCGAAAATGAGGTAAGCAAGCAAGGGGGCTGCTTGCTGGAGTTTATGGCTTCACTAAACTAAGTGGGAAACTCATGGAATGCATAAAACTCAAGAAATAAAGGTGGGATGATGCTTATATATAGTTTTACTTTTCTTATAATCTAGCTAACCACCCACCAATCAGTGTAGGTGCACTTTTTGGTGGCTTATTTGATGAGATTTAAATTTGATTGAGTTTGGTGGAGCTTCTAACTTTATTCCACAACTTTGGGTCCTCCTTTTTATTGGTCCACTTGAAAAAATCATGGTTGAGCCTTTTTGCATGATTGAGACTTGATTTTCAACACTCCCCCTCAAGTCTCAATGCCTAGGTCCTTCATTCCAATGCATGCCTTGAAGTGTTGTAGCTTTACTCCATCCAATGCTTTGGTAAACATATCTGCATATTGGTCCTTTGTATTGACATGCTCCACCTTGAGATCCTTTGACATGATCTTCTCTCTAATAAAGTGGTAATGCACTTCTATATGCTTCGCCCTTGCATGGAACACCGGATTTTGAGCCAAGCATATGTTGCTTATGTTGTCACAAAAAATAGGTACTTGCTTAACCTGCAAATCAAGATCAAGAAACAACTTCTTGAGCCACATAAGCTCACATGCGACTTGTGCTAAGCCTCTATACTCAGCGTTGATCGATGAGAGAGACATTGTTGGTTGTTTCTTTGACATCCATGAGATGGTCTTCTTCCCTAGCATGATAACATATCCACTAGTGCTCCTCTTGTCATCTTTGGAACCTGCCCAATCAGCATCACAATAAGCTTGTACATTTAATCCATTATCAAACGGATAATATAGACCTTCATTCACTGATCCTTTGAGGTACCCAAGTACCCTTTTGGTTGCAACAAGATGAGGTACTCTTGGTGCTTGCAAAAATTGAGATAACACTCCAATTACATGTGCAATATCTGGTCTTGTCATAGTAATTATCAACCTATACATGGTGACATCCTTCACCTCTTCACCTTCATGAGCACCTAGTTTAACATTTACTTCTAATGGATTTGAAATGGGTTTTGTTTGCACACTTATCGCTGATAGACTAAGAGTACACAATATACCAGTTTGAGAACGGGGATTTACGAATATGAATACTCGTAAACATGCATTTCTGTTCCTTTACTTCAATGTAAATGAGTGCATATAGAACAATCCATAAATACAATGTATTCAGAATCTTAACTTCACAATAAATAAGCTCCGAGTTTGGAATAAACCATCGATTACATTACAGTATCATGGTTACAATTTGGCTTCTACTTCTAGACTTCAATCTTCACCGTCCTATGTATTTTGTTCATTCCGTAATCATCACTTTCGGAGTCTGCTTCCCCATAACTTAACACGGTACTTCGTAAGAAAGAAGGTTAAAAGCTTCGCACCGTTCCAAACTGAAAAGATAGGGAAATTACAATTTTGTCCGAAAACTCCTAATATCTCCTTTATTACATAAAAATGATGATTACAAGAATATTTCGACCACATCAGCTACTAACACTGGCAAGCATGGTGGAAACGAACCCACAAATTACCGAATATATGAAATTACAGATCATCATCTTGATTCTACATTTCCTAAATCATAATCCTGTCTAGGTCATACCGCAACTCATTGAACATTTCCCTAAGATTTTCTTTGGCTAATAATATTTCTGCTTCAAAAAACTCTTTAGGATCTAATAGTTTCTGACTAGCACTTCTATAACTAACACCAGAAGCTTGTAGTTTGGGGATCCCCTGCTGGAAACCTTCTAGCAACCCATCAAAAGATAAAGTGACATCCTATAATTTAGTTATCATTTCCGTAGTAGTCTTTGTCATTTCTTCTAACTTAGTCTGAAAGGTAAGCTCCAAAATTGAAGCAGCTTTCCGAAGCTTTTCCACTTCTACTTCTTTATCTTCCAATACCAAATTTTCATCTGCACAATGTTGCTTCCATTGCTCTACCTGTCGTTCCAACTCGGGTATTCCTGCAATCTGTGCTTGTACTGTGTCTAAGTTTTCCTAAACAATCCGGAGCTTTTCTACCAAGGTCGTAAACTCTGAATTCTGGACTACCATGTCACGAGGAAGGAGATAAGGAAGAGAGCTCACACACACACACACTCTCACTCTCAAGGAGAAGTACACACACAGATTGAGGCAAGGAAGAATGATCTTCTTCTCCTTCTTCTATTTCATAAAAAGGAATGTACAAGAATGACCTAGAAATAAGAATACAACAAGTGCAATATATAAAGACTAGTACATAAGGAAAAAACCTAATTTCTGCAAATGAGTTAGATGACAAGGAACAAATATGCCATCACTCTTGGTAGATAAATCTAATAAAGCTCAATAAAGTATCCCTCACATATACCGGTGTGACCACTATACATGTCAGAGAAATGAAAAACTGATACGTGTCACCCTGGATCATCACATGTTGAGCTTGATATCTCAGCACTCCCCCTCAAGCTCAATTTCATGTCCTTTAATCCAAGAATCTTCCAAAACTTCTTCTATCTGAAGTACCACCAGCCCAATTTGCATCGGTCTATCCATGAACCTGCAAATCTACACGAGCTTCATAAAACAAGGCATAATCCAAAGTAGCACTCACATAATGTAGAGTGTGCCTCAAAGCATCCAAATGTGGCTTCTTGGGAACCTGCATAAACTGACTTTCAAGTCCAACAGTGTAGCTAAGATCAGGCCTCGTAATTATGAGATATATCAAGCTTCCCACAATTTTCCTATACATAGAAGCATTTTCCAATGGTTCACCTGACATAGTATCTAACTTCAAATTATGATCTTATGGCATACAAATTGGCTTACAATCAGCCATACCATACTTTTGCAACATATTCAAGGCATATTGCCTTTGTGACATCCATATACCTATTTCTATATGAATAAACTCAATGCCCAAGGAATAGCGCAACACACCAAGATCTTTCATGTAAAATTCCTGCATAAGGAGTTGCCTTACCTCTTTGATGCTTTCTTCATTATCACTACCTACAATCAGGTCATCAACATAAATAGCCACAATCGTGATGCCATCATCAGCCTTCCTTGCATAAAGTGAATGATCTGCATCACACATAGAAAACCCAATTCTAGTTAAGTAATCAGCAATCCTTGCATGCCATGCACTCAGAGCTTGCTTCAGCACATACAAAGCCTTTTGCAACCTGCAAACATATTCTGGATGATTTGAATCTTCATATTCTTGTGGCTGGTCCATATATAGTTCTTCCTATAACTCATCATGTAGGAAAGCATTCTTCACATCCATCTCATGCAAAGTCCATCCTTTTGGTGTAGCTAATGCAACAAGTGTTCTCAAAGTAGACATTTTAGCTATAGGGCTGAATATTTCCTCATAATCAATGCCATCTATCTGTGCATATCCTTTAGCTACCAATCATGGTTTATACCTGCTTATGCTACCATCAACATTATGCTTTACCTTATAAACCTATTTGCAGCCTATGGATTTTGTGAGCTGTCGAAATGTAATTCTGAAAAGTCGCAAGCATACTGAAAGGGCGTAGCGCAAAAGTTGTAACTTTTTTATTGATAAAAGAAGCGTGCGTAAGACAGAGGTTAAGGTCATTGGACTGTGGTCTGGGCGAATGCCTGAAGTGGAGCGCAGCGCACATTGCAGATATTCTGTGTACTCTGAGTGTTTTTGTCTCTCTGTAATTAAGTTCAGTAATGTATTAAGTTTGATGAAGTATTAAGTTAAGCGACATTTCGGTAAAGTGATGAAGTGCACGTTAGGCATATTGCAGTGAAGAACATTGTAATGTGTAGAACAGATACGTATTTGAAGGATAGTTAATTCGGAGTGATAAGTTGGTGTGGTAGCATATAATTGAATTGAATTTGTAGATTTGGGAAAATACAAATAGGGCCTCTGTTTTACAGACCCCTAACCATCCCAAGAACCCAGATTTGATAAACAGTTTAAACATTAGTTTAACACTGGCACCATCTGTGGGAAATAGAGTAGCCAGTTGAAGAAAAGATTAAAGACCGACGAAGAATCCTTTGATATATGCTGGTAACACGTTCCAGTGAATCATATCCCAAATATCGAAGTGATCCACATCCTTGGGCAGTTCCGAATTTGTTAGGAACACCCTCTGGTGGTAGAAATGAAGAACAATCAAGTTCAGTTGCAGAAGGTTAAGTCCAACAAGCAGTGGCAACTTCAGTGGCAGTTCGGTGCTATGTAGAAGCAGTTTGATAGAGTGCAGCGATAATCCGGTGCATTCTAGTGATAGTCTGATACATTCTGAAGACAGTACGTTAGTTTCTGGTTGTATTTTGATGCTGACCAATGATAGTTGAGGGTTACCCAGTGACAATTTGGTGATCTTCGATGACAATTCGTTATTGTTTGGTGACAATTCAGTGATCTCCCGTGACAATTCGGTGCTCTCCGGTGACAATTCGGTGATTTTCAATGATAATGCGCTATTGTTTGGTAGGAATTTACTACATTCACCGTTTTTAGGTGCAAGTTTAGCCAATTTTGACACTAAGGTTGAGAAAGGGCTATTAGATTTTGAGCTAAGTAATCGGCTCAGAGACATTTTTGGACCAGAAATTTGGCAAAGTAACCATACGGTCCACGAACATCAAGAAATCCGTCCCCAAAGTTCAAGCAACATGAGTAGTTCATAGCAACAACAACAACAGTAACAACAACAACAATAGCAACAACAACAACAACAACATATTATTCCACCATGTCCGGTGTCAGTCGGAGTCATGTACACAAAATTTGGAGGTTTTCTAGGAGATGATCCCGACATGCATGTGCGGACATTTGAAATTAATTATGCAATTTTGAATTGCCAAGCAGACCCTACTTATAAAGCCGTTGTGTTCCAGTCAACCTTGGTTAATGATGCTGCTTGCTGGTTAACCGAGTATGACTTGAATCATTTCCGGCAGTATGATGATGTGAAGGAGCATTCCTATAACGATTCTGATAAAAAAAAAACCCAGCAAAAATTTTTGATTACCTGCAGAATAACAGGCAGAAGCTACATCAGAATGTACAAGATTATGCCACTCTATTTCGGACTCACTTACGATAGCTACCGCCAATGCATGCCAATTTACCAGACGACGTCATTACTCAATGGTCCATAAACGGATTAAATCCCCAATTGAAACAGATCATGATCATACGATGTGTGGGAGGAATGACCTTGGATGCCGTAATCGCTATGGCTTTACAGTTAGAAAATAAAGTGGGTGCATTCACTGAAGATTTAGAGTGGTTGAAGGCATCCAAACATTCCCATGAGGATCCTCTGAAATAAATTTACTGTACTAGATGTATAAACACTGGACACAGCAGCTCAGCATGCGCTTCGAACTAGATGTACTGCGCCATTTTCCATACCGCGGACCACGCTACGGAGACCTTCCCTTATAACGCAAAGGTACAGAGTAGAGCGGCTGTCAATGCTATCATCTAGGAACAAGGGCAACCGGCCAGTCATTACGTACCACCACAAATGAGGAATACTCCTTACCAAGGATACAAGAATGATTGAGGAGTATGATCAACAAACTTTGGACAAACGCAGTGGAATGCAGGTCCATCAGGTGAAGGTGCATCTCCTCCACCACCTAAATGTCATTTTTATGGTGAAATAGGGCATATCCATAGGTACTGTAAAGATGCGGCTGAGTACAATAAAAAGAAAAAGGAACGAAAACACCCGATGGCGAACATGGTGTACATTTCAGCAGTCGACACTCACACAACAATAGTGCAAACATGCTTGGGAAAGCAATTACAGCCAACGGTGGAGATTTTTGAACCTAGAATTCGCGAACAACAGAAGGTGTTTAGTAAAGCAAGCAAGTGGGCAACCCAGGAACAAACTATTTTTTCTGACCCAGTTCCAGTGACACAACAAAGTATACCAGAGGCAGTACCGAAAGGAAGAAATCGGACCCAAACAATATCAGAGTCCCCATCGGACACGATACCGAAAATAGAAAAATTTGATCCGGTGTGGGATGTCTTATCTAAGGGGTCCATTACACTACCATTGGAACAATTATTGGCTTTGGTTCTTGGCGTGCGCCAATAGTTCTAGTAGCAGGTCAGTCCAGGACCTTCATGTGCCCCTTCGACAGCAACAATCCAGCTCGAACTTGATCCGACGGTGGATCATATGGTGCCCTTGATTACGGTCTGGTATAAGAATCATAAAATCACTCAAGTATTAATTGATGGCAGTTGTGGTGTAAACATTGCAACAACAAAACTTTGTCAACGGATGGGATGGACACAAATCAAACATATCCAATTTTTTATCCGAATGGTTGATCGATCCCGAGTTAATCCAGTGGGATTGGTGCGAGATATTCCTAGTACTCTTCAAGGAGCTGTCTTTGAAATGACCTTTGTTGTTCTGGAATTATCCAAATCCAGCCTTGACTATAACCTGCTCTTTGGACGACCCTGGTTAAAGCAAGCTAAGGCAGTTCAGGATTGGTCAGCACATGAATTGATTTTTAAGAATAACCACCGTAAATATGTCATTCCATTGGACGACATGAAGCCTTGTGACTTGCATGCATGACCATATGTAGCCGAACTTGTACACATGCTGGATGGTCTTTCAGATGATGAAGAGGAAGCTTTTCTTAAAGCCAACAAGGATCTAATGGCACTCAAAATTATGGACTTATAAACATTTGCAGATAACGAGGGTCCGATGCCTGTACGGTCGTACCACTGACTGGAGCACCTGAACAAAGTGCAGCACAGACCTTGGATGATACGACGCTCCAACAATTGCTTCAGCCAGTTGATGATTTGACCATGTCCCGATAATTCTATGTACCGGAAGACCAACTGGTTACCTACAACTTAGGTGATGAAACTAATCCACAGCCAGTGAAGATTAAGGCAGGACTATCAAAGACCTTCCAAGATAACTTAGTGCAGTTACTACGTGAATTCTCTGATGTGTTTTCTTGGGATTACCGGGATATGAAGGGGTTGGACCCGCGTATCTATCAACATAGGGTTATGTTGAAACTAGATAATCGGCCTATTAAACAACCCAGCTATAGAATGAATCCTCACTATGCGGCCCAGGTCAAAGCAGAATTGGATCGATTGCTGAAGGTTGCATTTATTGTCCCTATCGAGCACGCGAAGTGGATTTCCCCTATTGTCATAGTTCCTAAGAAGAATAAGCAATTACAGATATGTATGGACTATCGAAAATTAAATGCAACAACAATACGTGATCCATTCCCTCTGCCATTTCTGGACACAATGTTAGATGATGTGGCAGGTCGAGAGATGTACTCCTTTTTGGACGAATATAGTGGTTATAACCAAGTACGAATGGCAGAGAAGGACATTCCAAAGATAGCATTTATAACAAATTGGGGCGTTTATGCATATACAGTGATGTGATTTGGTCTGCAAAATGCTCCAAGTACATTTCAGTGCTGTATGCAGGAAGTTTTCTCTCCTTATCTAACCACATTTATGAGAGTTTACTTGGATGACTTCTCCTTATCCGATGATACTTCGGTGCATTTGTACCATTTACGGTGCTATTTTTCAAAGTGTCGAGAATAACGCTTGTGTTTAAACCCAAATAAATCTGTATTCTTTGTATCTTGCGGCAAGTTTCTAAGGCACATTATCTCAAAACAGGGGATTCAAGTTGATCCAGATAAGGTGAAGGCAGTACTGGAGGCACATGCTCCCAAGACACCCAAAGAAGTGATGCGCTTCTTGGGACAAATCCGATGGCATGGGCAACATTTGCAGTGGCTTGCTCATCTGTCCACACCACTCAATCGACTGATAATCAGTACTCCTCGTCAGTTTGAATGGACTAAGGCATGTCAACTCTCTTTTGATCAGTTGAAATCACTGTTAATGCAAGCTCCTATTTTACAAGCACCAAATTGGGAATTACCATTTCATGTCTTTGTGGATGCATCCGACATTGCAATTGGTAGCGTGTTGATGCAGCAAATGGAAAAATGGTTCCATTCAGTGTATTATGTGAGTCGTAGATTAGCTCCACTAGAGCGTAATTATTCATTTACCAAATGTGAATGTCTTGGATTAGTGTATTCGGTGAAGAATTTCTGGCATTATTTACTGGGATGCCGCTTCACCTTTCATGTCGATCATGCAACCTTGGTGTACCTTGTTCGCCAACAGCATCTGGGAGGAAGGTTAGCAAGATGGGTATTGTTTCTTAAATATTTTGATTATTCAATAGTACATCGACCAGGTCCGTGCATGCACTTGCCGATTTTCTATCCCGGTTGGATTTTGGTGAACTCCCGGAAGGAGTTGATGATATCACACCTGCTATCTATGCAACTGAGACTCTACAGGATGATCAACAAGAATTGTCAGTAAAATCCTCCTATTATGACACTTTGATGCTTTTCTTGACCAATGGATGCCCTCCCGACACGACCTCTCCTGTTGCTCGACGGAAATTGGCCATGTATAGTCGACGATTTCGGTTAATTGTAGGGCAGTTATATTACTTGGATCACTTGGGAGTGTTGTTAAGATGTGCTCCACCACACGAAATTGCTTCAGTAATCACAGCGGCTCATTCTACCCCAGCTGGAGGTCATTTTGCGGTTAACTTAACCCACCGGATGATTTTGCAAAGTGGCTTATGGTGGCCTACTATGTACCATGATGTGACTAAATATGTGCGACAGTGTGATGAGTGTCAACGTTCAGGTCAACCTTTACAGAGACATTACTTTCTGCTCCAACCAATTTTGCCTCTCGAACCCTTTTAGAAATGGGGCTTGGATTTTATCGGACCAATAACACCTCCTGCTACACTTACTAGTAACAGATATATTCTTACTTGTACTGATTATGCGACTCGGTGGTCAGAAGCTTGGGCTCTACGGTTAGCCATAGCTGCTGCGGTCGCTAAATGTTTGATGAAAGATATTTTTCCATGCTATGGTCTACCTTTGAGATTGTGACTGATCAAGGTACGCACTTTGCAAACACATTAATGCAAGTGCTTACTAAAACCTTCCAGATTGTGCATAAGTTCAATTCTCCCTACTATCCATGAGCGAAAACACTCACCGAGAGCACCAACAAATCTCTGTTGAACATCTTAAAGAAACTGGTATTAGATTGCCCGGAGATATGGGACCAATTCCTACCTGTCGTATTATGGGCTTACCGTACAACATATAAAGTGGCGACAGGAACAACTCCTTTCAAGTTGGTCTATGGTTTGGAGGCGATTGCTCCTATGGAACTGGTGGTTCCTAGTTTGCGAGTGGCATTAGAGTAGAAATTACTACCGGAAGAATCATTCCCTTTCCGATTGGATGCTTTACGGTCTCTGGATGAGCAGTGCCTTGAGAGTTTTTTGGTGCTGCAAGAATTTCAGCTCAGACAAGCAAGAACTCATGATCGTTTCCTTAAGGAAGAATCATTCCCTTTTCGATTGGATGCTTTACAGTCTCTTCTAGATGAACAAAACCTTGAGAGTTTTCTGGTGCTGCAAGAATTTCAGCTCAGACAAGCAAGAACTCATGATTGTTTCCTTGAAACCCTCATGTTTACCATCAACCAATTAGTGCTCTTTTATAATGCTAAATCTAACCGATCCATCGGAAAGTTTAAAGTGCGCTAGTTCGGTCTCTATCGCATTGCCAAACAAGTGGGACCAACAACTTTTCGGTTATCCACCTTAACTGGTACCCTTCTTCCTAAGGCGATCAATGGATCAAAGCTTCATCCCTATTATCCACCACCTTCATCCTCATGATGCGTGATCGTTATTTTTACTTTTTGCTCATTTTTCCCCACTATTCTGATTCGACAATCCTTTCCTTTATGTGTGATTCCGGTTGACTGATTGACCATAATCTTTCAGTTTTCTTACCTAACCATGATTAGTAGCCGCCTTCTGTGTCTTTGATTCTGTTACTGCATGCATGTCGCCATTATAACTGTATATTTCCAACATTGCATGATGATAGGTTTCTTTTCATATGATTTTTTCAGTGTTTCTACTTAATCCTGTTCTTCATGCTGTTATTCGCTATTGCGTCCTTGTGTGCTTGCGACCCCTGTACTACCTATGTTCTTGTGTGTTCTGATTGTGCCATGGAAGGTATAGCGAACATCGTTACCTTTCGTGCTGGTCTCGCTCCGGATGTGAGCGAGTTCCTACGTGCTCGAGGTCTCCTGGCCTTCGCTGAATTGCCTTGGCATTCAGTGGAGTGTCATCCATTTGTTGCTCAGATAATCTCTGCCATAGCTGCTACGCTGGCTACAGAACAATGCTGGCAGCTAACATGTTTGAACCCCTGCGTCATTGTTACACTGAGCACAGTTGCTGAGGGATTCCATCTCCCTCAAGAGGGTCTAGTCGATGGACCTCTCCTTCCTATGGTGACAATGAAGGAACTCTTCCCCAGGCACTCGTCTAACAAGTTTGCCATTTTATGTCATCCCAAACAAGAGCGCACCATACTTCAATTCCTAGTAACTGCCCTAAATCTCCAAAAATGCACTTATGGCATCTCTTGCCCATTTTACTCCATGATCAATATTGTAGCATGAGAGGCTATTAATTTCACTTCTTTCTTTTTCCGATGCATTCACTGCAAATGCCAAGCTGTTTTGAAGCAATAAGCCAAGAATGAGATCCCTAGGACTCGTTTGTCGCACCTCATCATGTTCTTCCTCCCCGACAATTCAAGCCGCACAACCCTGAAGAGTCTACACAAATGCTAGAGGACTATGATGATGAAGATCTTCTCCACTTCTTCCAGTGCAAGCGCAAACGCATCAATCCATCCCAAAGTCAAGTGCAGGAATCAACCGTTGTACAAGAGGTTGAAGTCTTCCATGATACCGCAACATCATTACAGGTAGCATCTGCCCAATCTTCTCCTATTAAGTAGCAGGATACCGATGTCAGCATGGAAGATGTGGCTGAAACTTCACAGTGGGATGAAGCAAAACACCTGGATGATACGGTTGTGAAGCATACATTGGATGATTGCACTATCATTGTTTGTCATCCATCATCCCCACCATTAGTAGATGATCAAACAAGCACGACAAAGCCACAGCCAAGCACTGAGGAGGCAGTTATCAAAATTGCCATTGTTTTGTCTTTACTTCAAAACGAGACAAGCATTGTCCTCGTTCAGACCCATGTTCTCCCTCTTCCCCCTCCAATCACACTTCTTGTCGCTGCTGCTGCTTCTCCCTCCTTGCCTCTAGCTACAATCTGTGAGGCCGTGCCCAAAGTTCCTTCTTCTCCCCACTACTCTCCACCTTCGTCTCCACACCTCCTTTCTTCCCAACCATCGTAGCCTACACCTTCTATTCCCACCCCGGTTATGTTCATGGAATTGGCATCCATGGGCCAGTTTTTAATTCAGTTATTCCAGCAGTTACCCCTTCAATTGCAGACGGCACAACAAACCATTTGTCAGGAGCTACAAACTCAAGTAGACATCTTGGAAGCCGATATAACACCTCTCCAAGAAGAACTCCTTGAGACAAAAACTAATATTCACTCCCTACAAACCCAAATTCAATGATTGCAGGAACAATTGACAGAAAAAGATTCTATTATTGCTAATTAGGACGCAAAAATTAAGGGATTGAAGCAAGAAGTTGCAGATAAACAAGATTCCATGACTGCGTTAGGCAATGAACTTCATGATACAAGGGATCAGCTCAATATATTAGAAGAAGCTTCTTAGACACTATCTACTAATGTCATAAACACTGAGAGAGAACTCAAGCAAGTCACCGAAGAGCTTTTCAACAAAAGTTGTTCTTTGGAAGAAGAGATTGGCCAGAACATTAAATTGAAGAAGGAGATTGAAGCAATTCAAAAGGAAAGAGAAGATTTTTACAAGACAATGCAGTTTCAATCTGAAGAACTTGAACGCAGGGAAAAGCAATTAGGCATTCAAGCTAATAGATTATCCAAAATCGATGCTGACATTGCAGAAATGAAGTTGCATAGAGATGCTGCTCTTGCCAATGATTTCTACTTACAAGAAGCATTTTTGCAGACTCAGGCTGAGTCCTTGATAAGTCAAGTAGTCGTTGCCAGTTCAGTTAGAACTGATGCGGAGCTTATTGAACCCGACATTTTGCGGAATATGTTAGAGTCTTTGAAACAAAAAATTACCCGTACCTTTAAGTTAGCCCGCTCCATGTACATACAAGGCACTATAGATGAATCTTGAACTTTGCATTCACCATTTTTTGGGTTCGAGTCCACCATGCGTGCCAGTGTGAGCCGTCGGAATGTAATTCTTAAAAGTCAGATGCATACCGAAAGGGCGTAGCACAACAGTTGTAACTTTTTGATTGATAAAAGAAGCATGCATAAGACAGAGGGTAAGGTCGCCGGACTGTGGTCTAGGTGAATGCCTGAAGTGGAGCGCAACGCACATTGCAGATATCCAACAATGTGAAATAGTGAAGTGGGTGCGATTGTACGAGGTGGGGGGTGCAATGGTGTTGTGAGAGGTGAGTGAAGTGGTGTGATTGGTGGCCACAAGAAAGGAGTCTATGAACATAATTCTTGTGAAGATGTTATAGATGGAAAACGGGAGGTTTGTGGATATAGAAAATATGTGAAAGAGGGATAGAATGAGGGTGGTTGTGTATGCGATGTAAAGATGCACAATGGATTGGTGGTGTACGATGGAAGTGTGGAGTTGGGGAATTGTAAAGATGCACAATGGATTGGTGGTGTACGATGGAAGTGTGGAGTTGGGGAAATGACTGGTGGCATAGGGAAAGGTGGAGTGAAGATAGATATAATGGGGGGGTTAGTTGTAATCGGGCTGGCGATCAGGGGCCAAATGGAAACATGTGATGGAATGCGAATTTCAAGACTTTCTACAACATCAATGGAGGGTTGGGTTGGGATGAGGGAAGAAGAAGTGGTGATTTCACTAGTGGTATATACAAGGGTAGTGTCTTCACTCACAATTAGGTCAATGGTTGAAGAACTCACTATGGGTGCAGATGTCATAGGTTCCATCGGTACACAAGTATATTCGCCAGGCCATTTGAGTATTTTGACTCACCAAGAATCAAACTTGGGAAGTGGTTTCCACTTCAAGTAACGCAAAGCTTTTGGTACACCCACTGATTGGACCAATTCATTCATAGCTGAAATGAATGTCTCCTCAAAGCCACTCCTGGCCAATTCTTGTTGCAAAATGGCTTGACTCTGTTCCTCACTCACCCTACCCCTTGCCCAAACCTTATTCATTGTGTCATGTAGGTGTCTGATGGCTATCCTATATGCAGCTGCTTCTGCTAACTCCTCTTCATATGGGCTGGTGTCCCCTTGAGCTTTGTCTTGTGTCTCTGATCAATGTTCTTCTCTATCACTCTCTTCAGTGTCATCTGCACCCTCATCGGTCATAGTGTGCTCATCATCTTCTTCTTTAGATTCAGAGTTTTCACCTCCTTCTAATGGTGTGGTTGGGTAAGCGAGTCGTTCATATTCCTGAGAAACAAATTGTGTTTCCGAAAAATGGAAGTCAGTGGACAACACCTCTGGTATCTCGAAGTCAAATGTTATATTGATATCTTTTGTGCCCAAGCTAGCGATCAAAAAAGTAAAAGATTCAAATACAAAAGTGGTAGTAACAATGGGAACCTCAACTATTGTGGTGGCCATGATGGGGATGGCAGTAGGAATAGTGGTTGTCACCTATGAGACCTCAATCATTGTAGTGGTTCGATTCAAACGGACGCAAAGTGGTGGAATTAGTGGTTGCGATTGAGCTGGAGATCGCTGTGGGGAGGCCTCTAGTGTGGGTTGTGGTGAAGGCGAGTCCGCAACTTGTAAACAGGAATTGTACCATGCATTTGCTTTACTCTCTTGACATTTGGAGGTCACTTGGTTTTCTTTGAACCCTTGTATTGTTGTAACTGTGTTGCTGGAAGAGCTTTTTCAATGGTGATATCATAAGCTAAGCACATATAAATAATGCGTGTGAGAGCACAACAACCATGGACAACCTTCTTCTTCTCCCAATGATGTCCTGCCAGTACGAGCTGGTCCTGGATGTAAGTTGCAATGTCAATCGTTTGAGGGCTCATAGTAGCGAGGTATTATCCAAACCATAAGCGCTTGTGGGGAATTGTAAAACGATCCTTTGTTGGAAAATCAAAATGCTAGAGATAGATCCTCAAAGGCGTAGTGATTTGAGGAGTGATTGTTGAGATAGCAGGCCATTTGTCCATGTCACTTCTCTTCATAGCCTCGAGAATGAGGCGCTCTTTCTCCATGGGCATATGATTACCATGAATCTTAAGAGTTGTTCTTATTAAATCCAAGGACAAAGTGAATTTCTTGAATGGGGGGTCATTTACTAAGGAAGGCAGTATGAATACTAGATCCAACTCCTTTCGCTCAACCATCGACAACCTTCGTCTTTTCCCAACGATGTCCTGACAGTACAAGCTAGCCGTGGATGTAAGTTGCAATGTCAATTGTTTGAGGGCTCATAGTAGCATGGTATAATCCAAACCATAAGTGCTTGTGGGGAATTGTAAAACAATCCTATGCTAGAAAAGCAAAATGCTAGAGATAGATCCTCAAAGGAGTAGTGAGTTGAGGAGTGATTGTTGAGATAGCAGGCCATTTTTCCACGTTGCTTCTCTTCATAGCCTCAGGTATGAGGCGCTCTTTCTCCATGGGCATATGATTACCATGAATCTTGAGAGCTGTTCTGATTAAATCCAAGGAAAAAGTGAATTTCTTCAATGGGGGGTCATTTACTAAGGAAGGAAGTATGAATACTAGATCTAACTCTGTTTGTTCTTGTTCCTTGATAGATGCGACCAAATAATAGCACTGATAGAAGGCAGGTTTAGGAAGTGGTGCACTGAAATAGGTTGCAAATCCTGCTCTCTATCAAATAGGCCTGAGTTTTGCACTATTCTGGAGGGTTTCAAACCCTTGAGAGAAGAACTGATATCGTCGCCAAACATTGGCTCCGTATGTCAGATTAGCCTCGTAGATAAAATCTGCTTCACCCATGTTGATATATTTAGGTAGTGATGTGTGTGAACATGTTGGAAATGAGGTAGGTCCATAGCTCATATCACAGGTCCATGGTTCCATAGGTCCAGCATATACAACATAGAATCTATCAATCTTCTTACATTGACGAAACATGAACATACCACAACTTAATCATACAGATGATGAGACCAAGATAGAGAGAGACTAGACAACATGTGTAAAGTGTTACGTAAGCCAACGCTTACTCACACTATCATATATACCAATGTTCAATGTACAATGTGGGAGCAAACTCTCAACCATTCTATGTGAAGAGAAATAGATGGATGAGTGAATGTACAAATGTAACAAACATATTCAGATGTATGGACAAAAATCTGAATATACACAAGATGTGTGACCTGATAGGTTATAGAAGAGTGAATATGAGTGACTGAAAGAGGAAGGATCAGTGTGAAACTGATAATCAACAAACCCTCATCTAACCTTAGGCTATGGAAGACCCTAAATCAGATACATGTGTGAAAAGATCACATACTTAAAAAGTAGCAAAGAATGCTAACAAGTTTGCTGTCGGAAATCCTCAAACTCATATGAACATATCTTCTCTAACACCGCATCCAAATATGCATAAAGAATATACGTACTAATTCTCTTGTACCTATGCCGAATAGGATTCCTCCTGATATGGATGCTACTTCCTCCATAAACTTCAAGTAGTCCCTGAGTGCATAAAGAGAATATGTACCTGAATACTTAACATAAGATGCAAATCTTATGTTAACCACCATCCAATGTCTTTGAAGTAACCAAAAATCTTCATGTAGAAGACAATCTTCAAATACACCATGTAGATGGCCGATCCTCACCATCAAGCTGCTAATAACCAAGTCCTCTTTCCATGAACAAGAGATAACCTCCTCTTCATGAGCAAGAGTGTGAGCACACTCTTCATCTCCAAGAAGAACTCCATAGCCGCTCCTCAACATGCTTCACGTTAGCACCATGGCTGCCCCATGTGCTAGAAGAAACACCACCTCTATTGAGGTCCAAGCACCAAGGCTTGTGTTGAACGCTAGGTGAAGGATGAAAGACAATGAGCTAATCACTTTCTTTTATAGTAGTTTGTCCATCTTGAAAAGCTTCTCAAAAACTCCACGATCGCATAAAAAACTCTATCGCTAAAGCTCTATCCTCCGTTGTCGCCATTTGTTTGCTTTTCTTTCCTAAAAGCATGATAATCAAAATAAACGCTGCCGCACACTGTCTCTGGGAGGTTCGAACCCTGGCGGGTAACATGAGAGGTTAATAGACTAACCATCACACTACGAGGATAATAGACTAACCATCACGCCACGCGCTGTTGTTGTACAAAGGACTAAGTAGAACAACTAATTATGTTATAAACTATGGAGAATCTTGACCAATTGGGAGATTGTTTCCAATAGAACACTCTAGGACTACCGGAGCACTTTTTTCCCTCCTTAGGAGGTTTTTTTCCCCCCGCTTGTATATACATCTATTTCCCTAATGGGCTACTTATCTTTGTACATTTTCTAGTAATACATTCAGTATTGTGTGTTGTGCTCCAAGCTTCTTCTTCTTCCTTGTGTTGTTCACGTGCTTCCGCAGACTTCTAACTCCAACAATTGGTATCAGAGTAGGTCATAGCTTCATCTAGGGCATCGTCGACACTCCTCCGATTGTAGTCTTAGAATCCCAAGAATTTTGGTGTGCATACTCATCGTGTTTTCCATATCAAAACAGCTTCGCTGTGTGGTGCCAAAATCGCAATCTGAGCTCGTTTCGACCTCCAAACGCACTATTGTAGCGGAATTCATCTCGGCAGTTCTATTCAACTTTTTTGAGATACAGTCAATTTTTTGCATCAAGGTATTTTAGTCACCGACCATGGCTAAAAGTAGTGATTTATTCTGTATGTTGGTTGTTGAGGATAAGTTGGATGGTACCAACTACCCATTATGGGCTTATATGATGCGACATGTGTTGGTTGCAAAAGGACTGTGGAACATTGTGCAGGGTGTCAAAAAACTTCCTATCACACCTACAACTATTACAACTGCAGGTACTGAAGCTGATGCAGAAGGTGTCAAGGATGATATATGTTCGTGCTGCGGTTTCTGATGCACCTAATATAGAGCAGATTTGCTAGGATGGCAGAGATGCCCAGGCACATGCATTAATAGCTTTGTCTGTCAAACATGCCATTATTCCTCACATTCGCTCTTGCGGAACAGCTAAGGATGCCTGGGATACACTTAGCACATTGTACCAAGCTAGGAATGAGGCTCATGTTGCTTACCTCTGAAAACAGTTGGAGAGTGACATGAATGAAGGTGATTCTATGGACAGTTTCCTAATGAAGATCAAAGACTTGAAGGAACAATTGATTTCTGCTGATGAGGTTATAAAAGATAGCTCACTTGTGCAGACCGTTCTGAATGGTCTTCCTGATTCATATCAGAGTTTTGCTTCTACTCTTCGGTTGATGATGAAAGGCAATCCAAATGCCTTATCATTTGAGGATTTAGTCTTTGTTCTGTTGCAAGAAGATCAGTCCAAGCAGAATAGGTACATTATGCGAGTTGTAGATCAAGCTTTCCTGGCTAGACAGAAGGGCAAAGGAAAATGGATCTCTTCAACTAGTAAGCAGAAATTTGCTAATTCTGCATATTCGAAGAAGGAAGATAAAGATGAGAAGTAATCAGAAAAGCAGAAATTGTTTTGTAAGTACTGTAAAGGGAATGATCATATCATAAAGAACTGTCCAAAACTGGCTACTAAAGAGGCAAAGAAGAAAGAGGCTAGAATGGTTGTTGAAGAGGCCTTACACCAAAAACAGATTCTGCTAATCTTGTGCAGGAAGAAGAATGGGTGTTTACTACTGTCTGCAGTTTTGACCCATCTTCTCATGAGCAGTGCATGTCTACAGTAGACTCAGATGTTTGGTATTTTCAGAGTGGGGCAACCAAACATATTACCTCGGAGTGCAGTTTCTTCTCTTCACTCGAGCTTGCCCCTACAAGGAATATTGTTACATGCGCCAACAACTCCTCTTATCCTGTTATGGGAGTTGGTAAGATCATTTTGACTACTCCTGATGGTAGTTCTTTCACTTTGTGAGATGCTTTATTTGTGTCAGGGATCAAGAAGAACCTGTTATCAGTTTCTGCATTAGCCAAGATTGGCTTGCTTGTGAAATTTGTTGATGACAGGTGTACAGTTCTTGATCTCTCAAATGGCGATATGATTATTGCTTCAGGAATTTTAAGTCGTGGGCTGTATAAGCTCATAGACTATGAAAGATCTGTAAATGATTTGGCATGTGCAGTAAATGATTCCTAGGCTATGTCAGATGCAAAGCTTTGGCATGCATGCTTTGGTCATCTGAATTTTGCTAGTTTGCTATGCCTACAGAAATCTGAAATGGTGTCCTCTTTGCCCAAACTTGAGACACCTAGAAAACATAATTGTGAAGGTTGTATTTTAGGCAAAATGCAGTGTTCATGCTTTCCAAAAGATTGTTCAGTTTGGGCTACTAAAAAATTGTAGCTTTACATAGTGATGTTTGTGGTCCTATGCAGACACCTTCTTTTGGGAATTATCTTTACTTTGTGACTTTCATCGATGATTTTTCCTGGCATGCATGGGTATATCCATTGAAGGCAAAGTCCGAAGTATTCATGTGCTTCAAACAGTTTTTGGTTTTGATTGAAAATCTATCAGCATGTAAAATGGGCACCCTCCGTTCTGATCGAGGGGGGAAGTATATGTCTTCTGATACATTTCTGGCTGAACGTGGGATAAAACACCAGTGTACACTTCCGTATACACCTCAATAGAATGGAGTTGTTGAACGAAAGAGCAGGTCACTCGTGGAGATGGTGATGTGTATGGTCAAGAGTCAGGCTTTACCACATAGTTTTTGGCTTGAGGCTGTCATGTGTGCAGCATATGCACTGAACAGGTGTCCCACTAAAGCGCTGTAGTCTATCACTCCATATGAGGCTTGGCATGACTGCAAGCCATCTGTTGCTCATCTACATGTTTTTGGTTGTTTGGCATATACATTAGTGCCTGAACAACATCATAGAAAAATGGATGATAAAGCAGTAAAATGTATTTTTGTTGGGTACAGTTCTAAAAGTAAAGGCTATCGTCTGTATCATCCACAAACTAAACGCATTCTGGTTAGCCGTGATGTTGTTTTTGTGGAAGATGCTATTCAGCCATTGCTTTCATGTACTAAGCAGACATCTATTAGCTCCAAAGATATGTATGATACTTTGCTGCCTCTTTTTACAGTTGGACAATCTAGTGCTAGTCCTAATGAGGCAACTTCTTAGCCTTTGTAGGTTTCATGTGATGATGTAGATAATCCAATTTCTGATGGAGTTGTACATGATGCACTTATTGATGAGAGAGCTCATATTGAGTAGGCAAGAACGATGCCAAAATGGCTGGTGCACACCTTGCATGATAGCAAATTAGATGCACCTCTATCATATCGTACTCGATCAGGCTCTCATAGTGCCTCTTTTGCATCAGATTGCTATGCTATGGCTACATCTAGTCTCTGTGATGAGAATGAGCCTGTTTAATTTGATGAAGCACAAAATTCAGAAAATTGGATGGGTGCTATGCAATCTGAATATGATGCAATAATGAAGAATGATACTTGGTCTTTATGTGACTTGCCTTTTGGAAAGAAGGCCATTGGCACTAAGTGGGTATACAAGCTGAAGCGTAAACTTGATGGTACTGTTGACAGGTATAAAGCTAGGCTTGTTGCAAAAGATTATGTGCGGGAAAGAGGCATTGATTTTGATGAGACCTTTGCACCTACATGCCGTATGACTACTGTTCGGAGCATTTGTGCACTTGCAGCCCATCATGGTTGGAATGTACATCAGTTGGACATTAAAATTGCATTTCTAAATGGTGACTTGCATGAAGAAGTGTATGTTTTTCAGCCTCGTGGCTTTGTGCAAAAAGGGCATGAAAACGAGGTGTGTAGGTTAAAGAAGGCATTATATGGTTTAAAGCAAGCACCACGTGCTTGGTATGAGAAGATACATGCCTATCTGTTTGCACATGGTTTTGAGAATAGTCCAACTGAAAGCACCTTATATGTTAAGCGTGCTAATGATGTGCTTCTGATCATTGTTGTCTATGTTGATGACATGCTGCTCACTGGTCCTATTGAGAAGCATATTGCTGATTTTAAGGCTGATTTGCATGCCTCATTTGAGATGTCTGATTTGGGGCATTTGCATCACTATTTGGGCATTCAGTTTATGCAAGTTGATGGTGGAATGGCTTTGTGTCAAATGAAATATATTGACACATTATTGCAGTGTTTTGGTCTTGAAGACTGTAAGCCTATTGCCACTCCTATGGAGACAAGTTTACGATTGAGTCTTCATGATGCTGGAGATGCATTTGATGCTGTCCTCAATCAGCAAGCCGTTGGATGCCTGATTTACTTATGCATTACTAGGCCAGATATTCAGTTTGCTGTCTCACAGATGAGCAGGTTTATGCATTGCCCAGGTGTCAAGCATTGCCAGGCAGTTAAGCGCATCTTTTGCTACTTGAGTGGTACTTGGTTACTTGGGTTGTTTTACCCCAAGGGGGGATCACTACCGCCAGATTTGCATGCTTTTTCTAACTCAAACTAGGCTGGTTGCTATGACAGTCGTGTGCCCACTAGTGGCTTTTGCTTCATGCTTGGTAACTCATGTATATCTTGGTTGAGCAAGAAGCAGCCTGCTGTGGCCACTTCTAGTTGTGAGGCTGAGTATAGGGCAGCTTTCACAGCTACTATTGAGTGTGTGTGGCTCAGACGCCTTATTGCTGATTTGGGTGTTGGTCAGTCTTCTACCACCACCATCTTCACTGACAATCAGAGTGCATTGGCAGTTGCGAGGAACCTTGTGTTTCATGCTCGCACTAAGCACATTGAGGTGCATTATCATTATGTTAGGGAGAGGTTCTCTACTGGGGAGACCAGCTTGGCATATCTGCCCATGCAAGAGAACATTGCAGACCTTTTCACGAAGGCTCTGCCCAAGGAGAAGTTTGAAGCTTTCCGCAAAGCTTTGGGCTTACTTCCTTTTGTGGTGTGATTTCCACATAGCTTGGCACTTCCTTATACATGAGTGCCAGCTACTTGTCCACCGCATCACTCCCAGGGGGGATTTGTTGATATATTTAGGTAGTGATGTGTGTGAACACTCTAGGAACGCCGGGGCACTTTTTCCCCTCTTTAGGAGGTTTTCTTCCCCCGTCTTGTATATACGTCTATTGCCCTAATGGGCTACTTATCTTTGTACATTGTCTAGTAAGACATTTAGTATTGTGTGTTGTGCTCCAAGCTTCTTCTTCTTCCTTGTGTTGTTCGCGTGCTTCCGTAGATGTCTAACTCCAATAACCCAGTGGTCTGGTGAGTCCCTAGAACCAATGTGTTTTAGTGATCACTTTCTTTGTTTTACCCATGGGTGGGTCTTCAATTGACATGGGGCCTGTGAAAACTTGTAATTTTGGTGGCACCACTGTTAAAAATTTCTCAAAATGAAGGGCTGAGAAATCGACCATCCTATGGAGTGTGCATGGTTTTAATGATGTGTGATTATGAAGTGAATGTGAGTAGTGCATGATTTGACTGTGAGTGATTGTATGTGAGGTGCATGGTTTTACAATTGAAGTCTTGTGAGCACTGCCTACTCAGTTAGTGTAAGTTACAAGCTCAGTAGTTAGATGATTTAACACAACTGGAGATGGATGGAGTAGTCAGTGTGTGCTTATTATCACAAGGTTGTCGGTAAGGATTGTCTTGGTTAAGTGCAGTCATGGTTAGAAAAGTCTTGGAAATCCATTTCTGTACAATATGATGGGGTACAAAAGTTGAAGTGGGATATATAACAGAGGGTTTGTAGGGTGTCTGGTTACTAGCAGCAAAGGTTTTCCTCCTGTTTACTAAAGTTGATTTATATGTTGCATAGTTCCTAAGTATCCAAATCTGGCAAGACTTGGATTCTGCTTTCACTAAGGGCTTTGGCACCCAAATCTGTCGAATGCACTGCCACTGTTGTGAGGGAAATTGACAAGGTTGTTGAAGATCTAGAGGGGTTGACTCGTTTGATGGTGTAGCTTTTTGTACCCACCTTTTGCATGGGACTGCCTGAGTAGTCAATGCGAGGGGTCATCTTGATGTGCTGGTCCTTTGAGTACGTGGGTGATGTGGCCGTGCTAGTCATTGAGGGTGAGATGTCGAAAAGAAGGTAGATCCAATGCTAACGTGTCCAACCCCTTAGAGAATGAGGCATTCTGTACTAGAGATCTAGGTGGACTACATGTTAGCAAGGGTGACCCGATGGAGGTTCCTGAATCCTCCCATGTGTAAGTTCCTCATTGTGGAAATCTTGGTGGCCTCTCAAGGTTGCGTGGAGCTTGTGGGGGTTCATGCCCAGATTGAGGTTGAGCCTTCCAACACCATAATTGTTTGGATCTTATTTGCTTACTCGGTTTCACCTGCTTGAGGGGTGGTGTCTCCCACTTCTGTTCATTAGAGCGAGTTAAACCACTCATAACCGGAGTTAGGCCACTCATAATTTGAGGGTCTTCTGTTAAGTCCAATACTTTGAGGCACTAACCTCTGAGTGGTAGTTCATGGCATTGGCATTGTCCTGTAAGTTCCAGCTCGATCAAACTCATGCGAATATTTAATTTCCTGTATAACCATTCCTGACCTAGGATAATGGGTTCTATTAGGTCTTTGTCATGGGAAGCCAAAAGCTTAACTATCATGGTCACCTCCTCAATCGAGATTGGTAACTCCACCTTGCCTATGCAAGGGGTTTCTAATCCACCTAGTCCTATGAGATGGGCCTCAATAGGCTTCACCTCCTGTTCTTGTCCTTGATAATGAGAGAACCTAATTGGATTCGTTGCTGCACTAGAATCGATTAAAGTCCTAATTTACATACGCATGGGGTCATGACCTAGAGTGATGCTAATTCTCCTATCAACAATATTATGGATATCCTTTCCTTTGATTTGACATATGGGAGCTCGATATCATGGAGCATCCTCCAGTTGAGGTTCTCTACCTAGTCCTTTCCTCCTTAATCGCATGCACCTAATGCGTTCTAAAGCTTCTTATTAAGCTTCTAGTTTGATGTGTTCCTCTTCTTCCTTTCGCTTCTTGGCAAGAGTTAGTTGTTTAAGCATATCCTCAGTCAAGGGTTCTTGATATAGCTTAACTCTGCACCCACTGATATAATTAGGCATTACCTCTCCTTCTCGAGTTGCTAGTTGAATAGCATCGCTAGTCAATATCCTATTGATAATCATGGGTCCATATCCTTGTTTCTCTAACTTACGGGCATGTTGTTTCAAGGTGTAAACCAACACCAAATCTCCTAGTCGTAACCCTTTGTCCCTGATATGAGCATCAAACTAGGCTTTCTATATCTTCTTAGCAGCACAAATTCCTACTGTTGCACGTAGTCTAGTCTCTCCTAGTGGTTCTAAGTCAAGTATTCTCGAGGAAAGTTCATGACCTATCCACTCATGCTCCTGAGCTATCTTGAGGGTGGGTTTCAAAAAATCCAATGGTACCACATCATTCTCACCAAATACCATCTGGAATGGTGTGGCATTAAGCACTATTTTATATGCCACTCGATAGGCCCATAAGGCATGGTGCAATTGATGATCCCTATTCGAATGCTTATTATTCACAATCTTGGTCAGTATGTTGCACAAAATTTTGTTAGTACTCTCAGCCTGTCTGTTGGCTTGTGGATGATACGGTGCAGATTTCTTGTGTATTACCATGAGATCCTGTAATAAATATTCAATAACCTCATTCAAAAAATGGGTACCCCTATCACTTACAAGCTCTATAGGAAGCCCATATCTTGTGAAGATATTCTCGAACAAGAATTTTGCAGTTGTGCATGCATCATTCTTCTTTGTGGCCTTGGCCTCTACCCATTTAGTGAGATAATCTGTGGCAACTAGGATATCCTTGGCATGGGAGTTCTTTGCAGGGGGTTATTAGGTCCAACAAAATCTACTCCCCATTTTGAGAATCGGCACCCTCCCATCATGGATCATAGGGGCATCTCATCTCTACATATAGGATACTGCCCCCTTTGACATATGTCACATCGTTTTACATATGTGTGGGCATCCATATGGAGAGTGGGCCACCATAAGCCTAAAAATAGTATGGCCTTAGTAACACGGTCAGGTCCAAAATGGCCTCTTGCCCCACCTTGATGGGCAGCTTCCAAAAGGTGGAGGTACTCACTCTCGTGCACACATATCCTCATATAACCGTCTCTCCCTCATCTATAAAGATTATCACCAATGAGCTTATAATCTTGAGCCTCCTGCTTGAGACTTTGTTTACATGCCAGAGTCGTGTCTTTGGGGAAAGTCTTTGTCCTCAGATAGTTAACCAAAAGTTCACTCGAATCTGGCATTAATGCCACATGGTATAGAGTGGCATGTTCTATCGGTGGTCTATTACAACACATTGGACATTCATCCCAAAGTTGTGGGATAGCTTTTTCGATTGAGGGCCAATACACACCTAACCTTTTCAAGTTCAATAATGTCCCGTATCTTGGATGATGTTGCGCTAGTGCACCTACATGTGCTAGTTGTAACCAATTGTCATATTGTTGTTCTTCTACGCAACAAGCAAGGATATTTTGATGATCCTGCCTATAGATACTACTAGTGAGGATTTGGTATCTCTGCGCTTTGACTATCTCATTCTCTTGGGTTCTCACTTGAGAATTCTCAGGTCCATATGTCAATAGTGGAACTAATGGCTTTGCCCATTCAAGAACAATCTCAACATTAAACATGTAAGCATCTGGTAGCTCATTTGCTACTCCAATAGCTGCTTCTCTTGAAGTTATCCTCGAGAGATGGTCTGCTCTCAAGTTCGTTTTACCCTTCTTGACTACGACTTCAAAGTCATACTCCATAAGTAGTAGAAATCAACGTATTAGCCTAGCCATGTTGTAGGGTTTTTTTCACTAAATACAAGAGAGCCTGATGGTCTGTAAAGAACTTAAACTTATTTGCCAATAAATAGTGACAAAATTTCTTGACGGCATAGACCATTCCTAGCCCCTCTCTCTCCATCATGGTGTAATTTCTTTCTACGACATTCAACTGCCTACTGGCATAAGCAATCGATAAGTCAATATTCCCTTCGTCTGTGGGTTGTGCTAGCACGTAGCCCATGGCATAATTTGAAGCATCTACATGTACATGAAAAGGTTTGTTCCAATAAGGCATGGATAGAATAGGTGCAAAACACAATTATCGTTTTAATTCACTAAAGGAGCTCTCACATTCTTCTATCTACTCAAAATTAGTTAGCAGGTTGTATAGTGGTTTAGCAATTATTGCATACATATGTATGAATCATCTATAATATCTGCAATGGACCTATGCTTGTACCTCCTTTATGTTCTTTGGCCTGGGTAATTCATTGATCACTCCTACCTTATCGTAATCTGTGGAAATTCCATTCTTCGAAACTATGTGATCAAGTATCTTACCTTGTCTTACCATAAATTTGCAATTCTCATGGTTTAAACAGACTTGATATTCCTTACGCTTGTCAAAGATTCCTTTGAGCTCAGGGACATGATCGGGTCTAAGCATTGAGTGAGCACACAGATCATCTACGTACACCTCTAAGTTCTTTCTTAGAAACTCTTTGAACACGTGGCACATCAACCTTTGGAAAGTTGTAGGTGCATTTGTCAACCCAAAAAGGCATCACATAGAATGCAAAGATACCCCATTCAGTGCCAAAAGCCATCTTATGTTGATCCTTGGGGGCAATGGCGACTTGGTTATAGCCTGAAAATCCATCAAGAAAGCTATACACTTCCTTGCCTGGGACTCTTTCCAATAGGTGTTTTGTAATAGGCAAAGGGTAACTGTCCCTAATGGTGGTGGAATTGATTTTCTTCAAATTAACACACACTCTCAACTTATGGTTCTTCTTAGGTATGATGAAAACCCATCCGGTATGTTCTATCTCATAAATTAATTTGGCTTCAATGAGTCTATCTATCTCTTCCTTGATCTTCAACGCGTAGTTATCATTATACGTATAGGGTTTTTGCTTGGTGGGTTTAGCCTTTGCTGTCATGGGTATCCTATGAGAACATATATCTAGATCTAAGCCTTTCAGGTACTTGTAACTCCATGCAAACACATCCCTATACCTTTTCAGTAAGGCGATCAAACTTTCTTCCTCTTCGTCTATCAGATCGTGACCTATGTATGTACATCATTCTTCTCCTCTCTCGATTGCCACTACTACTTTCTTTGTAGTCTCCTTGCCTCATAGGCTTCCTCAAAGTTTTTGTGTCTCTTAGGCATTGTTATCATGATCTTTCGTTCTTCAACTTCGTATTTTTTAAAATTTTATGGCACTTCCATTAACGGTTTGTCTTCTTCTTGTCTCATAGTTTTATCCTTTCTCACCTTTTGATTTTGTTGATTAAAATCTAAATTATCCTTTCTCTTCGTAGGGGTTGTGTGGTCGGGGGAAGTGGCTTCTACCCAACCTAAAAGTTCCTCTTTAGATGAACATTCAGGTCTATTAGAGTCTACTTCCCATTCTTCCTCTCTCACTTGCTTGCTCCTCTCTGAAATCTCACATTTGAGTTTATCCCCTTCAGTTTCCTCCCCTATAAGGTTTACAGTAAAGATTGATATATCATAGCCATCTTCATCGCAATGCGGGTTCCATTGTTCTTCATTAATTGCTACCTCCATCATCGCAAGAATCTTTGCCCAGCCATAGGGTTCAAATTCCTCGTTTGGAAACACTACCGGTGCATATGTTGGGTCTTCAATAGGTCTAGAGGTTTGTCTCGTTCTTGACATTCTTGCTTTCATTTGCTCTTGCTCTTTTGCTACAACTTTACACATCCATAAGTGTGTATCCTCATGCAGCCATGATGGACTTGATGCTAAGGAATGTACCGATTCCTCCTCACCTTCATTCCTATGTACAATATTCCATTGCAAGGGTGGTACATCCCTATGTGAGTAGTCTGAGAGGTTCACTTTAGTGGTCACTCCTAGGTGTTGCAAGTACATAGAGTTGGTTCCCCAATCTTGTACCGCTTGCAATTGTCACAAGAAAGGTCTACCTAGAAGCATTTCATATCCTTGATTCTTCCCAAAATCACATATCACAAAAGTGTGATCAAATTCTACCTCGCAGGTGGATAGGGTAATTCCTTCAAGTAGTCCTAAGGGTCTTTCTATGTTCCCGTCAGCCATTTGCAACTTCATCCTAGTAGGTCTAAGGGTTGCTTTTCCCCAATTCTTCCACAAAGAAGTGGTACCAATAGCAACTCCTGCACCTGTGTCTAAGATGGCTTTGGTAGTGTAACCTTTGTAAGTGATAGGCAATTAAGCATTACCTTCCTCTCCTTCACTCATATCTCCCACTTTCTCTATAGGTATTTCAGGTACCTTTCCTCGTGCTTGTGGTCTAGAGGAAGTTGTAGCTATCTCTGGAGACTGGTTTGCTACATGTTTCCATAGTTTTGGTTTGATTTTCAATAGCTTCTCCAAAGTCAAATGGCATTGAACTCTGGTGTTCTTAATGGCTTCTGTCTTTCCAGGAAGAACTGAGTCTTCTCCCTTAACTAGAATAGTGGGGGCTCTCACTTGGATTGATCTATCTTCCCAAGTCCTATGAATTGAGGTAACTCTTGCAAGGACGTAGATTCAAACCTCGTGCGCTCACTAAAACTATCATCTATGTGCTCTCCATAGATAGATGGGATGTCCACAGGGAACTATTCTCTTGAGTCATCAATCTCTAGTATAGGTGGCCGTGTTTTCTGTTCCTGCCTCCATCTTTCCTGTTGAATATCTCTTAAGATGGTATGTGTATCCATGTAGCCCGTTTGATGATCTTCTAAGTCCGACCTAGACCTTTTGGATAGAGGTGTCTCTAAGGGGTCCTCTGGGCTAGTTTGGGTGCTAGAGCTAACTTTTGTTGTGTTTGATACTAGTTTCTCTAACCTTTCCAGTAATCCTTGGAAATGTAGCTCGGGTTTAGCCATAGCTCCCCAATTGAGGTATTGGGATGCCTCAAACATTTTCTGGGCTAATTCTACCATTTTCATACACAGTTTGGTTCTCTCTATTTCCAAGCCGACTCTAGGGTAGTTCTTGCTCGATTCTCCTACGTGGGGTCCTTCTTGTATCTTATCCTGATAACATTTGAGCATCATGTCAAGGTTTTTTGGGGTGGGGTCTGCTAGTACTGATCTTGGCTTTGGGGTTACCACATTCGGTTCAGTCTCTTGTGATGCCATTTCTAAAATCTTGGCTCTAGTTTCCCTCATGCTTTTTGCTAACTCATTAATTTTAATGCTCCATTTTCTCTTATGTCACTCTCTTGACTCTTTCGAGGTTCTCATCTTCTTTCCTATTGATTCTCCTACATAGCTGGCTTTAGCTATTCTTCTCGGGGTCTCCGGTTGCATCTGCCTTTGTGCTTGGGCTCTAGTTACCACCTGGATGGGTATGTACTGGGGTATGGAACCTTTGGTCTGTTGCACTATTCCTATCATATTGATGGGGGTCATTTTTGTGGGTGTATTAGTGGGGTTCTTAGGGAAATCTCTTGTAAAGTGATCCTTCCCAGATTCAGGACAAAATCCTTGAATATTGAAATATTGTGGCTGCGCAGCGGGTGCAGTGTGTGGGCAATCACGTATGAAATGGTCTCCCTGACATTTAGAACATGGTCCTTTAGGTCCCTGGGGTCTTGGTTGTCTAGCCTATGGTCACGGCCCGGGGTTGGTGTACATGACCTAGGCGTAATCAGGTTCCCAATTCGGCTCGTACATAGGACTCTCATGATATGGATCTAGGATTTTCAGTGACTCTGTATAGTATGTGAGTGGGTTGTCTACATGGGTGGAGTCAAAATTGTTCACATTAGGGTCATTTTCTATGATCAAAGGGGTTGTAGGTACTAATGCCCTATTTGAATTCTCTTCTAGAGTGGCATACTTCAGAGAAACTACATTGGCAAGGGGTGGGGGTTGTTGCCCTAGGACAGGTTGGGGTCTAGACTGTGCTTGATATGGAACTTGATAATGAGGGGGGACACGATAGTATTGTTGTGGTTGGTATTGCCCTTGGTATCTACCTTGCTGATATGGATTAGGATAACTCTTTCTAACCACCTGTTTATTATATGGACAATCTTGAGCTGTCTGGTTAGTGTATCTGTGCTCTATGGTACAGTATAGGCCATTTGAGTTTCCTATGGGTTGCATTGCATTTGCACACATGTTTTCCATGTGATCCCCTCCACAAGTGTAACACCTTTGAGGGGGGGCTAATTTGATGCCAGGTTTACTAGAGACTCCCAATAGTTTTCCCACTTGTTCCGCTAAGTCCTCTATAGAATTGGAATGTTTGGACAAGGCCTCTGTTGTGTTGTCCAAATCCTTATGCACCTTAGAGAGTTCTAGCTCCTCCCTTAGGTTATCCTCTATGTCTACACAGATGTGCAAGCATTGATCCAAGGTCCTTGGTTCCTTCATGAATACATATGACCTAAGCTTAGCACTCAATAGGCCGTTGATGAACAAAGCTATCAGCTTAGCTTGAGTGGGTAGTACCAATGGGAGGCATCACTCTATGGAGTGTCTAAATCTACATCCAACCATCATCACTGTTTCTTGAGGTGTTTGTTTGAACGTGTGTATCAATGATGATGTGTTGTGCCTGATTCCACTCTTGGAAAAATCTGTGATGAAGGCCTCCATCATATGGTGAATGTCTTTAAATTGGTGTTGGTGCAGTGGTCGAGACCAATCCAATGCATCACCCTTCAGAGTGAGACCAAAGGCATTAAATTGTGTGAACATGTCTTTGACTTGTTCAGTCTGTAACACCTGTTTGAATTGAGCTACATGCTCATAGGGATCTCTGGATCCGTCAAAGAAATTCTTCATAGCCTTCACTAGTTGAGTGGGCCTCAAAGTCCTAGGGTTGTCTCTAGCCATTCGTAGGGGAAAATCATCCCTACCCCTTTGAGGTATATGGTCCCTAATTTGAGCTCTTTCTGCTCTCCCACCTTCTCTAAATGGTTCTTTTTCTCCTTGTGCGGTTCATGAAACTATTCTCTAGTCCTTCCTTGTTCTTCTCTTTGTGTCCTTGGGATGTGCCCATACCCGAATTCTCCTTAGACACCTGTGATCTCAACAGTGGAAAAACTAGTTCTCCTCCCCACGTATATGCATGAAGACCATGTTCAATGACTTTATACACCCTTTCTGAAGTGTCATCTAAGTATACTATTTTCTCTAGGACCTCAAGGTCCTTCAACTCATAAATTAATGTTGGTCCCACACTTGCAGGGTGCTCTTGCTTGTATCTCCAAAATGCTTCATCGGTTTCTTTATTCCAAAACAGCTCTATGCTCCTATTGTCCTGGGGCATCCAATTAGGATTCAACACTCTCATTAGCATGGATTTGACTCTAAGCATACTAGGTTCTTTGACTTGTTTCCCTTGTCCTTCTGCTCCTAATTTTGTAGTTTCTACCACCTCACCAAATTCGTTCGTTGAGTCGGGCTTACCTGTGACTATGAACATGGTTCCTTCTTTGTCTATGTAAGCCTCGTTTTCAAACTTCACCACTGGATGTTCCAATCCAATGGGTTGGTCAGGGTTATGCAACTGGATTACTGACTTACAAAGGCCATCTTCATATACTCGGAAACCCAATCTATTCATGCGGATGTACTTCAACTCAGTCTTGTAGGGTCCCTCTGTCTTCTCTTGGTGGGCTACACTAAACAAAACCCCTGGTCTCCCTGTGTTGAAAGACATTTCTGAGTCACGCGTGTCTGAACTAACCTCATATGGATAACGGTCTAACTGTTGAGCCCACGATTGTGCTTGTAGTTCTCATGCTAGCCTCAGAGGATCGAACACTCTACTTATTAGTTTTCCCTAAGTATTTCCCAGATCTAAGGTTCATTAATCCTTATTTCACCTTTTCAACCTCACCCTTCTGATTAGGCCAATCACTTAGTTCTTTTGATTTTCCTTTTGAGTTTCTTGTCTTTTCCAAATTTTTCAAGAGGAATCGTTTTGGTATATTCAACTTTGATTTGTTTTAGCAATGCATAATCACGTCACAAGATTCTTTTGGGGCTAGATCCCTATACCCACTTGCACAATCACTCTAGTCAACCACTTCTCACTTTTGATGCTAGAGCGAATCCTTACTACTATAGGAGTCCCAAGTCGCTCTGTTTATCACAAATTTTATTCACCCAAAGAAGTCACCAAATTAGAACTTAAATTCCACTTACTGCATTCTCCTGGACTTTTGAAGAGGCTGTTTTAGTTTTCCCAAGAATTCTCGGTGCTTGCCGCTTCTCACCTTGCCCTACGCCAAGCACACAAGAGTTCAAAACTAATGGCAAAAAATACTCCCAAAAATTTGAAAATTTTTGAAAAAACCCTAATTTTAGTGTTCTGCCTGACTGTTGTGATGGTCAGACACAATCCCAATGTTGTGTCACTGTCGTGATGGCATGAACATGATGATCCATCATGATGGCATGAACACAATCACGATGATGAATCAATGATGGTCAGAGACTACCATGGCCAAGCCATGTCAATTAGTCAAAGTCGCGATGATCAGGGAAAAGCACAATAGTCAAGAAATCAGTAATGATCAGCCAACGATGGTCAAGCCACGATGATCAAGGCACGATGGTGTGTCACCATCGTGATGATCAAGTCATGACTGTCAACTGGCAACGATCATGAGAGGATGGTCAAGTTGTGATGGTGAGAGTACGACAATGAGTCATAGTCACGATGGTCAGACTGCGATGATCAAGTGGCGATGGTCTAAGTGCGACGGTCAAGAAATCCATGATGATCAGGTGAGACAATCGCCATGACGGTCAGTGATCGTCGCGATGGTCAGACATAGTTGCGATAATGAGTCACCATCGTGATGGTATCCCAAATGTATGATTTCAAAAAACTGAGTTTAGATATGTGAGAGCGCTTACCTTAGCTCCTCTTTCATGCAACAATTTCAACCAAATACCTACCTTGTCTGACAGTCGCAATGGTTAGCTTCTATGGCAATTTCTCACAAAAAATTGAAGTTTTTACCTGTGTTTCTTGCAGATTTGTGATGTCTTGAGGCTGGCCTACCATGTTAGTGCACCAAAAAACGTGAGGAAGTGCCTGTTAAATCTCTCTCTCACTCTCACACACACGCAAATGAGGAAACCTGAAGGGAGAGAGGGAATATGACATATATTTTTGGTATTTTTTGGAGTTTGAGATGATGATGAGAAATGAAATTAGAGGAAAAGTAGAGTAAAAGTGCGCAAAAACTAACTAAAACTAAAAAAATAACAAGAAAATTTTACCTTCCAATGATTTTCTCCAACACACTTACCATCACATGCTCAACCTAGAGCTCTTCCCCGGCAATGTCACCGAATTTGGCATCACTCCAGTACAATGGTGAGTACCAACAAGATGATTTTCACCTCGTAATTGTCAATCCGTTGAGAGGGTAGGCCAATATGAAGATCCAGAGCAAGTGAAGTGCACAAAGGTGCTGGTGAGAAATGCAAATGCATACACACACATGCACACACACACATGTGGAAAATGGTGATGGAGATCAATGAAAGGCAAGAAAGGAACTCATATTCATCACAAAATAATTACAATAGCTCTAGTAACTCAATATTCACTAGTTTCAAAAGTTCAAAAAAAGTCCTCAAAATGAGCTCTCTAGCTCTATTTATAGTTTTTGCCTAGTTTTGACCACTTTCACATCTAGTGGCCAACATAGTTAAAAAATAGGTTCTACATCTAATTTGAAGTACCTAACGGCTTCCAAAAATTATGAAAATTGGTATGAGATACCTACTTAGACTCCTCAAGCTTGAGGACTCAGCTTGCAAAAAATGGAGTCGTACATGTAGTAATCGGATGTATGTACATATATTACATTGTTTTAGTGATAAAAATCACTTTTTGGGTTATGAATTGACCTATGTGCTTCCTCTGCATATGTGACAAGATCCTGTACTTTGTCCTATGCCATGAACAAACATCATTTATTCTATCAATTTTTTTTTGGCATTATTTATTAGGTCGTACCTTTACTTTCCTTGTGGACCATTCAAACTCTCTTTATTTGGTGAAGCAACAAAATTTGATTGGCCACCTTGCATGATAGGTATAACTCCCATAGGGATTCAATTATGATGTTATTCATCGACACGACTCTTCACATGTTATAATTGATTTCTTATCCCGTTTGGATAATAGTGAACCTGCAATAGGGATTGATGATTCATTCCCCTATGTAGAGCTTTTCCAAGTTACGAAGGCTCATAATTCCATGGTTGGTGATCCTACCTAGTATGAGGAAATGATGTCCTTTTTGGTTACAAGAGTTCCCCCTACACACTTAGCGTCTACTTCCTAAGGAAAGATTGCCTTGTGTATTCGAAGATTTTCTATTATTCTAGACCAACTTTTTTTCAAAGACCTAACATGTGGTTGGATCCATTGTGTAGTTCCTCATGGTGTCTACGTATGGTTATTCTAAAAGTGCATGCTGGTCATACTAGTAGTCCTTTGGGAGTAGAGCTCACAATTCAGAAGATTATTTCAAGTGGTTTATGGTGGCCCACTATGCAGTGGGATGTTTGAAATTATGTACATTTGTGTGACCCTTGTCAATGGATGGGTGAGCCTCGCATGGTGCATCCGTTCCCTCTCTAGCCAAGCCTTCCTTTTGAACCTTGCCGAAAATGGGGTTTAGATTTTTCAAGTCCTATTCAACCCCTTGTTGATCATTCTATTGATACTTTTACTTTTGTTAGAGGAGATGGTGGATAGTCTTCAGAGATGAAGTGGTCCTGCAAAATCTTGCTTCACACTAGCTAAGAACAAGTGGTGGAAAGTGTAGTAGGCCTTTTTAGCTTCCTAATGGTCACAAATAATCACTTATGTGCTTTGGAACATGATCCATTAATCAATCAATCAAAACAGATGAGTAGGAAGTTGATACAAGATCATAGGCTTGCTATATTAGTCTCTACACATGTTCAATAGAATGAACACTGCTCTCAGCCTGCTAGCAATTAGCCAAATTCCTTTTGGTGGTATCTAATTAATTTAGATAGCTACCAACCATGAATTATTTCAATAAAAAACTACACACTGAGAATGATGCTTAACAAGTTATAGGACTTGC
Source organism: Ceratopteris richardii (assembly GCA_020310875.1). Taxonomy (NCBI): domain Eukaryota; kingdom Viridiplantae; phylum Streptophyta; class Polypodiopsida; order Polypodiales; family Pteridaceae; genus Ceratopteris; species Ceratopteris richardii. The sequence goes on along the minus strand of CM035406.1, from coordinate 45,008,921 downwards.
TCGACATTTTTGGGGTGCTTCAAACTACATACTAGAGAGTAATGATATGAAGATATTAATGATTCAGTGAAACAATACCAATGGAACTTTGTAGCTATGAAGTAGCTAATATGATGATTCTATAGCACTTTAAGTCACTTCAAATGATCACCCATGCACTGAGAACAAGCTCTGAGAAATTCACTATTCTAAGATGGTCATAGCAGAGAAGTGAGGTAGAGATATGATCAATGTATATGCATTAAGTCACATAGTAATACAATGTCATTGGCAATGTTCAATTGCACAATGTGAGGTTACTGAAGTGGCTATGGGGTGAGCACACTAATCACTTAAGTCCCTATCAAAATGATCTCATAATCGGGCTCTTCTAATCTCTCTCATCGCGAGTCTTTTTTATCTTCTTTTATAGTTTAAGTTGAAGCCAATCTTTGAATTCAAATTCAAATGCTCACCTAAACATAATTCCTAAACTATAGGATTTTATTCTTTCATCAAGTAACTTGAGATTTGATTCCATCTATCGCCTCATGGAATTAGTGCATCTAACATATGCACTTTTACATGGGTAAAAGTAATTGATTTTACAAGGGAATGATCATATGTGATTATGTGGAATACATGCTGATTATCCAAGTATGAAGGCTTGGATTCTCTTGCACCAACAACTCCCCCTCAAGCCCAACATGATTGGTCTTCATTCCACCTTGATCTCTTGCAAACCAATCATCAACTTGAACCAATTCATCTTAGTTCCATATGTAGACTTTGTGAGTATATTTGCACATTGCAAATGAGTTGATACATAGGACAAATGAATATCGTTTCTAAGCAATTTCTCTCTTACATAATGATAGTGCATGTCAATGTGCTTAGTCCTTGCATGATATACAAGATTAGTAGCCAGATGAAGTGAACTAGTGTTGTCTCCAAAAATCATTGGAGTGTAAGAATGTAACCCCAAATCTGTGTAGAGTTGTTTGAGCCACATAGCCTCTTGTGTTGCATTGGCTAAGCCTCTATATTATGCCTCTATAGATGAAAATGCCACAGTTGATTGCTTCTTTTATGACCATGATATTAGCTTTGAACCTGCAAAAGACAAGTATCTTGAGGTGCTCCTCCTATCATACTTGGAGCCAACCCAATCTACGTCAAAATACATCTTTATGTCCAAATCAGAAGTGAACGGGTAATAAAGACCTTCATTTATGGTACCCTTTAGATATTTTAGGATCCTCTTGGTAGCTTTCAAGTGAGGTTTTCTTGGTGTATGCATAAACTAACTTAATGTACTTACTCTATAACATATGTCTACTCTTGTTGGGGTTGCATAATTGAGACTCCCAACAAACTTTTGGTAACCTATAACATCCTCAAGGAGTTCTCACTCATGAGAACTAAGTTTGTGATTGCGCTCCATAGGTGTACCTGCAATTTTGGTGTTCTCCATCTTGAATTTTATCAACATATCATGAATGTACTTCCTTTGAGTAATAAACACACCATAATTTGTATGCACAAGTTCTAAACCAAGAAAGTATGTTAACAAACCAAGGTCACTGATTTTAAAATCTTCCATCATTTGAGCTTTGACCTACTTGATGCCATTAGCATCATTCCTTGTAATGATAATGTCATCCACATAGACACATAAGTAAATAACTTCTAAGTTGGTCTTCTTTATGAAAAAAGAAAAATCTACTTTGTTAGTAACAAATCCTTGATCTTGCGAATGTGTAACAAGCCTATGGTTCCAAGCTCTAGGAGCTTGCTTTAGACCATAAAGTGCCTTCCTTAGCTTGCATACATAACCTGGTTTATCCTATCTTCATACCTTGGTGGTTGAGCCATGTAAAGTGATGAGATATCAAGCTCAACATGTGATGATCTAGGATGACACGTACCAGTTTTTCGTTTCTCTGACATATATAGCGGTCACGCTAGTGTATGTCAGGGATACTTCATTGAGCTTTATTAGATTTATCTACCGGGAGTGATGGCACATTTGTTTCTTGCCAACTCACTCATTCGCAGACATTAGGTTTTTCCTCATGTACTGGTCTTTATGTATTGCACTTGTTGTATTCTTGTTTTTAAGTCATTCTTGTACATTCCTTTTATGTAATAGAAGAAGAAGAAGATCATTCTTCCTTGCCTCAATTTGTGTGTGTGCTTCTCCTTGAGAGTGAGAGTGTGTGTGTGAGCTCTCTTCCTTATCTCCTTCCTCGTGACATGATATCAGAGCCAGCGTGGCTGTAGAGAGCTCGTGGAGAAGGCGACAGTGAAGACTACGTGGCAAGGCGTGGAGAAAATGTGATTTCACAAACGGCCTCCGTTTGCTACGAAAATCGGCGCCATCTCGACCTCCATTTTGAGCCCGCAAGGCGTTGTGTTCGACGACACTCATATATTCCAGATCTAGAAATTTTCAAGCAATTCCGTGTACTGTTGATACACGAAAACTGTAACTTGCGTTGTGTTCGACGACACTCATATATTCCAGATCTAGAAATTTTCAAGTAATTCCGTGTACTGTTGATACACGAAAACTGTGTTTTTTTGAGATCGAACTGTCACGTCATAGTGCGACAATGTTCAAGCAGAAGTGTTGCTTGTAGTGTGTTGCGGTGTTGTGAATTGTTGCAAAAATGGCAAACGCAGATGGAATGAGTCAGCATATGAGCTATAAGCTCGACAAGAACAACTTCCATGCTTGGAGATTCAAAATGACGAATTTCCTGATGGGAAAAGGCTACTGGAAGTACATCAAAGGAGAGGATGAAAATGCTCCGCAGTTACCAAAAAAGAATCGGACTGCAGAACAGTTAAGAGCATATGAGGAATGGAATCAAGGAGCACAAAAGGTAATGTATTGGCTATCTGTTAGCATACAAGATAGCATGATTGGACACATACAGGATGCCAAGACTCCAAAAGAGGCTTGGAACAGTTTGGTCACTTTGTATGAGACCAGTACAAAGGCACGGAAATTGCAACTCAAGAACGAGATGCATACATTGGAGAAAAAGAGCATGTCGGTAAGTGACTACACTCTAAAAATCAAAAGCATATGTGAGTCACTTGCATCTATTGGCGTGAATGTAGATGATGATGATAAGGTGGAAGTGTGCCTTCGTGGTTTAGGAGCTACATATAAGCAGTTCAGAACTTCTATACAGACCAAGGAAAATATTCTGAATTTTGCTGATTTGGTATCTATGCTGATTATTGAAGAAAAGAATCTTGGTGAGGATTCAAACTCCGAAGGAAAGCCCAGTTCTAAGCAGGTATTCTACTCTGGCAGAGGAAGAGGCAGAGGTAGAGGTTTTGGAAGTGGAAGAGGAAACAGTAACCAAGACCAAGGTCAACAACAGAATCATGCAGGAGGAAGAGGATAGTTTCGAGGCAGGGGGAGCCAAAGAGGTCGTAGAAATTTATGAAGAAATGATTCAGGTAATGATAGTAAAGGATGCTCGAATTGTGGTAAACCTGGACACTTTGAACGTGATTGCAGGTTGAAGAATCAAAATAATAGAAGGCAGCAAAACAATTATGCATCCACAAGTGCAGATGATTCTGAGAAGCTGTTTATGGTTCAACATCACATGATGAATACGATGTCTGCTAGTGTTTCAAAATCAAATGATAATGTCTGGTATGTTGATTCAAGTGCTTCAAATCACATGACCAGTCATGTAGAATGGTTTAGTAGTTTGCAAAAAATGCCAGTTCCTGGATATGTTGAAACACGTGATGATACATCGCATCCTATTGAGCATACAGGAAACATAGCATTGTCTATGGAGGACGGGAAGGTAAAACATCTTGCTGATGTGTTGCATGTTCCAAATATAACAAAGAATCTGGTTTCTGTTGGACAAATGGTTGACCAGGGATTACAAGTCAGGTTCAATGCTGATGGATTATATGTAGAAGAGTACAAGCAGGATGGATGATTGGTTGCCAAAGAAAACAAAGTGGGAAGGATGTTCACCTTAAATGTGAAGATTCCTGAAATGAATGCAGCAATGTTTGCAAAAGGTGCAGGAGTTATTGCAGATATAGAGATATGGCACAAACGGATTGGACATGCAAACTTCCAAAGGCTAAAACTGATGCAGTCAAAGGAGATTGTTCATGGACTACCAAATTTCAAAGTTGCAGAAATGCAAAAGGTATGTGCAGCATGTCAGTTTGGTAAACAGTCAAGAGCATCATTTCCACATGACAAGCATGTTAGTGAGAATGTACTAGAAGTAGTACATACGGATGTTTGGGGTTGCAAGTTTTATGTTACTTTCATTGATGACCATACACGCAAAGTATGGGTATATTTCATGAAAGAGAAGAGCGAGGTGTTCACTCACTTCCAAAATTTTAAAGTTATGGTGGAAAAACAGACAGGGAAGTACATTCAAACATTAAGATCTGATGGAGGAGGTGAATACATGTCAAATGAGTTTAGCAGTTTTCTAAAAAATCATGGAATTCGGCGTCAGTTTTCATGCAAGTACACACCACAACAGAATGGCGTTGTTGAACGCAAAAAATAGACATATTGTAGAAAGAGCAAGAGCCTTAATGGCTGAAAAGAATATGCGTCATTGTTATTGGGAAGAAGCTGTGCATACTGCTGTATACATCATGAACAGAACTCCGACTGCTTCTGTACATCAAGTTACACCTGAAGAGAAGTTTACAGGTAAAAAGCCAAACTTATCACATCTAAAAGTTTTTGGTTGTATCGCATATGTTCATGTCCCGGATGAATTGAGGACGAAGCTGGATCCAAAAGCAGAAAAGTGTGTCTTCATTGGATACTCCCTTGAGCAAAAGGGATATAAATTTTATAACCCACTCACACGACAGATAAAGGTGAATAGAGATGTGGTATTTGATGAAATGTCAAGCTTCTATGCAGATGCCAAAGAAGGACTCAGTCTTGAACCAAATGACAAAGAAAATGCTGAAAAATCAAGTGCAGAATCTCAGGTTTTGAGTGGAGTGGATGCATCACCAAGCAATCGTTCCAACTCAAATCCATGGAGTGGAAGATTATATGGAAATTTCAGTCCAGCAAATTCATCAAATACATCCAAGAAAGGTAAAGAAAAGCTTTTTGTTGGTCATAATACGTGTGCATGCTTTGAAGATGTTGATGGAGATTCAAGCGGTTTAGAAAAGAGTCTTGATGAGGAGCTTGGATTGCTCTCTGTGAAGACTCCAGGAGTAAGAAGGGCACATGCAAATGATACAAGGAGAAGTGACCCAGGACTAAGAAGATCTGGGAGGATGCATAATTCAGTGCAACGATTGATATATGATAGTTACATGGCTCACCATTGTGCCTACATGACAAAGGTAATACAAGATGCTGAACCTTCTTGTTTTGAAGATGCAATTGGTAATGCAGATTGGGAAAAAGCTATGGATGAGGAGATGGCTGCACTTTATGGAAATGATACATGGAAGTTGGTTCCATTGCCACAAGGAAAGAAACCCATAGGCTGCAAATGGGTTTACAAGGTAAAGCATAATGCTGATGGTAGCATAAGCAGGTATAAAGCACGATTGGTAGCTAAAGCATATGCACCGACATATGGAAATTGATTATGAGGAAACATTCAGCCTTGTAGCTAAAATGTCTACTGTTAGGACGCTTGTTGCATTAGCTACAACAAAAGGATGGACTTTGCATCAGATGGATGTGAAGAATGCTTTCCTACATGATGAGTTACAGGATGAAGTATATATGGACCAACCACAAGGATATGAAGATTCAAAGCATCTAGAATATGTTTGCAGGTTGCAAAAGGCTTTGTATGGGCTGAACCAGGCTTCACGTGCATGGCATGCAAGGATTGCTGATTACTTAACTAGCATTGGGTTTTCTATGTGTGATGCAGACCATTCACTATATGCAAGGAAGGTTGATAATGGCATCATGATTGTGGCCATCTATGTTGATGACTTGATTGTAGGTTGCAATAATGAAGAAAGCATCAAAGAGATAAAGCAACTTCTTATGTAGGAATTTGACATGAAAATTCTTGGTGTGCTGCGCTATTTCTTGGGCATTGAGTTTATACATACAGAAACAGGTATATAGCAATATGCCTTGAATATGTTGCAAAAGTATGGTATGGTCTATGCCATTAGATCATAATTTGAAGTTGGATACTACATCAGGTGAAGCATTGGAAAATGCTACTATGTACAAGAAAATTGTGGGAAGTTTTATATATCTTACAATTACAAGGCCTGATTTAAGCTACATTGTTGGACTTGAAAGTCAGTTTATGCAGGTTCCCAGGAAGCCACATTTGGATGCTCTGAGGTGCACTCTACGTTATGTGAGTGCTACTTTTGATTATGCATTGTTTTATGAAGCTGGTGTAGATTTGCAGGTTCATGGATACACCGATGCAGATTGGGCTAGTAGTACTCCAGATAGAAGATCTACTAGTGGCTTTCTTTTCTCACTTGGAGGTGCAGCTATTACATGGAGCAGTAAGAAGCAACCCACTGTTGCTTTGTCGAGTATAGAGGCTGAGTATAGGGGTGCTGCAATGGTAGCATGTGAGGCATCATGGCTGGAGATGTTACTTGCAGATTTAGGTGTGGAAGTGCAAAAGCCTATCACTATCTATTGTGATAATCTTAGCAGCATACAGTTAGCACGGAACCCTGTTTTCCATGCTAGAACAAAGCATATCGAGGCACATTATCACTTCATCAGAGAGAAGGTATTAGCAGGTGATATTGATCTTGTTTATGTGAGAACAGATGAGCAAGTTGCTGATATTTTCACCAAAGCACTTGGAGCTGAGAAGTTGAAGAAGTTTCGGGAGATGTTTGGATTACAGGATATGGCGTTGAGCTTGAGGGGGAGTGTTGAGATATCAAGCTCAACATGTGATGATCCAGGATGACACGTACTAGTTTTTCGTTTCTTTGACATGTATAGTGATCACGCTAGTATATGTCAGGGATACTTCATTGAGATTTATTAGATTTATCTACCGAGAGTGATGGCACATTTGTTTCTTTCCAGCTCACTCATTGGCAGACATTAGGTTTTTCCTCATGTATTGGTCTTTATATATTGCACTTGTTGTATTCTTGTTTTTAGGTCATTCTTGTACATTCCTTTTATGTAATAGAAGAAGAAGAAGAAGATCATTCTTCCTTGCCTCAATTTGTGTGTATGCTTCTCCTTGAGAGTGAGAGTGTGTGTGTGAGCTCTCTTCCTTATCTCCTTCCTCGTGACATAAAGTGCTTCTGAGATCCATCCATTTAGAAATGCATTCTTAACATATAATTGATATAGGTTCCAATTCTTAGAAGTAGGAACACTTACCAAAACCCTAATTGTTGGCATCTTAGCCATATGTGAAAAATTTTCTTCATAATCCACTCCATGGGTTTGAGCAAACCCCTTTGCCACTAGCCTTGCTTTGTACCTGTTTATAGAACCATATGAATTCTTCTTAATTTTATATATCCACGTGGATCCTATTACCTTCATGCTTGACTTCTTGGGAACCAAATCCCAAGTATTGTTTTCCTGAAGTGCTTCAACTTCTTCCTATATGGCTTGTCTCCATTCTTTCTTCTCATTAGATTCTTCAAATGAAGAAGGTCCTTCTTTCATAGAGCCTTTAGTGATGTAATAGAATTCTTGGTGACTAATGATATTTCATAGCCATACCTTATGGGTTTTTTACTCTCCCTTTGAGATCTTATGAGTGCTTGGTTGGAGGACTCAGGAATGTCTTCCAATTTCTTGATCTTGGTCTTGCCTTTTGACTTCCAAGCCTTGAAGACAATCTATTCTTCATCCTCTAAATTGACATCTTGTAGTATTTGTTGATCTTCTTGAGTGAGAATAGGAAAATCACTTTCCAAATCATAAGGTGATTTGATCTTCCTTCAATCATCTTCAAACCATGAATTATTTTCATCAAACACTACATCCCTACTAACTGTAAACCCTTTGGTAGTGGGATTGTATAATCTATATCCCTTCTGGTTTTGGTCATAGCCAATGAATATACACTTTTCAGCTTTTGGATCAAGCTTCCCTCTAATTTGTGAGGGAATATGTGCATAAGCAATGCACCCAAAGATTTTGCAATGGTTTAATGAGGGTCTCCTGCCATTCCATGCTTCATATGGTGTCATTCCGTCCAAAGATTTGGATGGGAGCCTATTAATCAAGTATGTGGCTGTGGAAATAGCCTCAGCCCATAGGTAATTTGGTAGTTTCTTTTCATTCAACATTGATCTTGCAGCCTCTACTATCAGTCTATTCCTCCTCTCTGCTACTCCATTTAGTTTAGGAGTGTTTCTAGTTGTGACCTCTCTTTTTATACCTCTCACCTCTAAGAATGAATGAAACTCATGTGAGAAATACTCACCATCTCCATCAGATCTGATCTTCTTCAAGCTTCTACCTATCTGGTTCTCAACCAACGCCAAATACTTTTTGAAACATGTAAATACTTCATCTTTATGATTCATGAAGTAAAGAATTATCCATCTATTGTAATCATCTATAAATGAAACATAGTACCTTGAACTTGAGATTGATGGCTCTCTGCTAGGACCCCACACTAGGGAGAGAGAGAGACTAGAGAGAAAGAGAGAGAGAGACCATTGAAAGTGATAAAAATAGAGAGATACAAGGTAGAAAGAACATAAAAACCTTCAATGTTATTGTATAAAGTGTACTTAAAATGCCAAAGGAAGAAATCCGCTTTGTTTTGACTTCTTTGGAGAAAGATAAAAGGGAAGCATATGTGTACATGAAGAAGAATGTCTATTTTTCTACATAATTTCCTCAAGTACGTGAACTTCTGTTGGAAGAGTATATACAGAAATTTCTAAATTTCTGTTTCATAGAAGATTGAAATTTTCTCAATTACGTGAACTTCTGCTCGAAGAGTATATACAGAAATTTCTAAATTTCTGTTTCTATATGAAAACCAAAATGCGTGTGCAAATCACTCCCTTCACCACTCTCTCAATTTTTCAACCCTAGAGATGATTCAATTGAAACGCATATGCATGACTTTTTGTCCCTTTATTTGCCTGCTTTTCCTACAAAACCAAGGACCTCAAAGAAGACATAATTTTTTGAGAGCTTATGGATACAGTTGGTACACTTCATAAAACATTCCATGGTTAGTTCCCTAACTTTATTCATATTCTAGAATGAACACCCTATGATGCCTAAAGGGGGATTTCTTACAATCACAAATCCCTCTACCTAAATAGCCTAGGGATTTCTTAATCGATCACTCTTTGAGAAGCTTGCTACAGTTGACTGCACATCTTTTCTTGGAAATATCTCGAGTACTTCACTCCTAATGGCATTCGAGAGAGCAGAGGAACAACCGATCTCTTTACCAAGTAGAGCTTGCTTCTAGTTAACTTGATGAGGCAAGAGAAAGAGCTTGTTGAGGCACTTCAAAGCCAAGATGCTCATAAGAAAAGAAAAAAAGAGGTGACCGAAGTCTTCCCTACCACTAGACCATCGTTTGCACCATGGTCTACCAGGAGGGCTGGAAGAGTAACATCAATTAGACATGCATGAATTCTCCACACATAAACCTTGAGTCCTTGAAGACTGGATCAAGAATAATATCATTGACTCTTGATTCCTTGAAGAGTGAATTCTTTACGATGGTCTACCTAAAGGGTCAAGTCGAGGAGTGCTTGAGGAGTAACGACATACACGAATTCTCCACGCATACCATTAAACTTGCATTTGGTTGACCTCCATTTGGTTGACGTGCATTTGCTTGACTTGCATTTTCCAAACTGATAATAAACGATGAGGAGAGGAGTTTCTCGGAGCTCGCAATGAGGTTCATTGCAATGATCAACTCTGACTTTTTTCTGAAGTTCGGTCGTCGATCTTAAATTTGAGGAACTCTCCACCGCATTTGTATTCCTAACCTGTAACCTACCATCGTAGATCTCCATGAACACCATTCTCCGTTTGAAGAAGACGAAGAAGTTCGGATCGGCCTCTTCGTCTTCCAGCCCCAGCGAGCCCTCGCCCTCAGATGTAGCTGAACCAAGCAACCGAGCGCCGCCGGAGGTCGTCATTGCTGTGGATTTTGGAACCACGTTCTCTGGCTTTGCCTACGTAAGGACAAACGACCCGAAATTGGAAATAAGCGACAATTGCACTTGGCCGGGCAGTAATCTAGCAGGAGCAGCCGCATACTGCAAGAACCGGACCTGTCTTTACTACGTCCCCAAAACCTCTACAGATGGACGCCTTCGTCTAGAGCTCAAGGAATGGGGCTGGCAAGCGTATCTTGCATTTCAAAAGGCTGTAACAGATTTCACCATCGGTCACAATCATTCACAAAGTCTACGTGGCCCCTCAGTCCATCCCATTTCCAGCCTTTCAGGTCCAGGTACAGCAGATCCGCTACATGCATCCGAAACACTGGTTACGAATATAGGATTCTTTGCAGACAGGTTCAAGCTTCATTTTGCATCCCAGGAACATTCGAGATCGTTGCCGGTACTCCCTGGAGATCTTTCCCCAGAGAAACTGGTGGTGGATTACCTACGCTGCCTGACGACGTTCACCATCGAGCAACTGCGTATTGCGACAAGGGATGACTTCAGCATGAAGAACGTACAGTGGTGCCTTACAGTTCCTGCTATCTGGGACGAGGAAGCCAAGCAATTAATGCGACTATTTGCCGAAAAAGCTGGAATGATTCAGGGTAATCTATGTCTGAGTAATGATGAAGCGAGCCCTTACCCTCTGCGTATTATTTTAGAGCCAGAGGCCGCTTCTGCGTATTGTCAGGATGAGGCCCGTCGCAATGTGCAAATTTCTCAAGGCGACAAAATTCTTATAGCAGACATCGGTGGAGGCACCATTGATATTGCTGTCCACGAAGTGCTCGAAATAAACGCATCATCCGGAATAACCAAAGTAAAAGAAGCAGTGCCGAGCTATGGAGCGCTAGGAGGAGGGACTTTTGTGGATCTTCTGTTTTTTCAACTGGTCAACAGGAGAATTGAATGTTTCTCTGATTTCTGCCGCAACTCCAATCAGTCGTTGGGCCTCGACATCTCTTCTTGGTGGCAGCGTCTCAAGGCAGATTATGATGGGGGTGATTACAGCGGACAGTATTACCTTATCAATTCAGGCCTCACGGACGCTTGGAAACGCTACGACAGGGAAAGGGGCATACAAAAGGCAGACAATGAGTATAGCCATCTTCATCTCGCCCCCGCCGATTTCACAGAAATTTTCGACCCTGAAGTGCGTAAAATCATTGATCTGATTGAGCAGCAAATACGAGATGTGAAAATTCTGATGATCGTGGGAGGATTCGCGAACTCCGCATACCTGAAGAAGAAGATTCGAGATGCATTCAAGGGCAGAGTGAAGGAAATTATAATACCATTGGACCCAGGCAGAGCTATCTGCCGGGGAGCAGCAAGTCTGTATATGAAAAGGGGTTACATTGAATCAAGGATATCAAGAAGGACGTACGGGATCTGCGCGAGGAGGGATTTCCAGGTGGGTGATCCCATCGAGCTTGAAGATATTGATGATGATGGAAAGCGAAAATGTACCAGGACTTTCTCTGTATTTGTTAAGAAAGGTGCAGAGGTAGAGGTCGACAGCAAGGCGAAGCGCACATATTATCCTGCATTTCATGGTCAGCAGAAAATAAGGTTCGACCTATACAGCTCACCAAGAACAGATCCGCGCTACACTACTGAGGAAGACGCCAAAAAGGAAGGCAGCTTCGAGATCGACATATCTCGAGGAAAGAGCAAAGGAAAGGAGCGTGAAATTGAGGTGACGATGCTGTTTGGCGATTCCGTCATCACTGTAAGCGCTGCAAGAAAAAATTTTGGCAAGAGCAAAACGGTGGACTGTTTAGAGGTACGCTTTGACCGTTCATAGTTTATACCTTCTTATCTTGAGGAAAGCCATGGCATTGGCTGCTCCGACATTGTCGTCGACGAATGGTGCCTCAGAACTTCGCCCAGAAAGTATGCCTGTCTGTTCTCTCCATCATAAGTCGTCGACAAATTGTTTGAGATGCAGCATCATAAATCGTCGACAAATTGTTTGGGGTGTAACATCATAAATCGACGATAAATTGTTTGGGATGTAGCAGCCTCTTCTGAGGAGTTTGCTCTCTTTCCGTCCTTCAATTCTGTTTGATTGAATTTGTTCGTCCATCATTCTCAGCAGCCTACCCATTTATCTGAATGCTATCTATGCATCTGCACAATAGTACTCACACATTCACAATAATATTTGTATCTATGCATCTGCACAATAGTACTCACACATTCACAATAATATTTGTATTCCTGAAGGGCTTTGTAACGCTAATGTACTTGTGAGCATAATAATGTAGTTGTTAGCATAATAAAATTCAAAATAATTCATGTATTATTCAAAGGCTTTTGAATGCTTTTGTTTTTTTGTTAATCTTGATTTTTCTATCATATTTGAAATATCAGCTCACGTTCATCTACAATAATTTTAGGTTTGTTGGGGGATTCTTGGATAAGAAGGGATTTGAGTGTTTGTAGGAGAAAAGGGAAAGACAAGAAGAAAGATACACACTGGAAGCCTCTTTCGATTGATTAGAAGAAGACAAATACAATGATGATGCACAATACAATCCAACAATACAATCCAATGGTTTTGTGCAAAATTCCATAGAGTGATCAATCACAAAATACCAAATACCCAAGGGTCATGCATGTTGCTGCCGGCCTTCTCTGCACCAGACCTCCACCTTCTCCAAGCCTGCACTTGTGCACACCTTGCACCAAGCTTCCAATAAGGAGGAGGGTTGGACACCTTCTGTCGGCACACGCACAGCTTCAATGAGACCTTGGGATCCTTGGGGTGAATAGCTTAGTCCTTCTCTGCACACTTCCTTGGTCACTCTTCATGCACACCTTGCACTTCACTTCTCTGCGTCGCACCCTGTGTGTTTTGTACTTCTCTCTCTTGCCTAACTTAGACTATGCTCACCTTGCTTAGTCTCTCTTACACTTGCTTAGTCCAAGAATAGTCCTTGCCTTGATTTTGAGTGTCGATTCACGTACGCTCCTAATTGCAAGAGTATCTTGGTGCTCACTTTGATGTCCAAAGATTGTGTCCAAAAGTGGGCAGCCAACGAATCCCTATTTTGTCCTGTAGTGACTTTAGACTAAAAACAAAAAGTTTAATTGGGGGGCCATACTTTACTTCTGCGTACACTGCTGCTTCACATACATTTCACATTTTGCCTTTTCACATACCTTCACTTCTGCACCTAAGAGAGGGTTCACCTGAACCTTCCAAAACACTTAAAAAACACTTTTGAACCTTAGGGAACTTAGAGAAATACCTCTGCAACCTGCAACCACTTTCTTCAATTCACCCTTTGTGGACAATTGTGCACTACCTGTGCACTTTGACACTTGAACTTCAAACACTTTGACTTCACCAATGTTGACTTTGACCTTGAACCTATTGACTTTGACCTTGAACGTATTGACTTTGACCAATTTGACTTTGATCTTTTGACTTTGACTATAGTTGACTTTGACCACATGACTTTTATGGGCTCAACAAGGTTGAATGACCAAATGTAATGTTTCCATTGTCATAGTTCACGATAAAAAGAATGTCATATTCACTGCAATACTTTAGGTTGAATGCTCAAATATAATGTTCCCATTGTCATAGTTCACTATAAGAAGAATGTCATATTCACAATAAGAAGAATGTTATATTCACTGTAATAACTTTAGGTTGAATGACCAAATCTAATGCATTTCTGCATGTGATAAAGTTCCTCTAGAGATTGTGCAAATCGTAATACGTGATCATGCCTTCGCACAAGAGGTTCGTGTTGCACGTCATTGTGATTCGGCCTCAGCCGATATCGAGATGATGGAGGACATAGTTCCTTCTTCATAGATGACGCAACCTGCAACTAGTGCTAGTCGGACTCGGACTTCATCACAAAGAGCGAGCACTATGAAGAGGACTCCTCCACCCCTCCTACACAATGTCCTAGGCAAGGACTTAGTGCCTCATTTATATCGTCGACCATACAAAAACAGAGACAAAAGGCCACCGAGATACAAACTACGAGGTGTGTTATTGAATGCAATCTTGCATTCAATGTGGTATGTACTGAGGCATGGAAACACATGGTGCAGGCCATTGCTCAGGTCAGTCCATGCAATGATTGGTATATTTACTATAAGGGATTGCATACTACCATGTTAGATGAGGAAAGGGATTGCATTGAGGTATAGTTAGAGCCTATTAAAACACGTTGGAATGATGTATGGATGGTCCATCATTTCTGATGGATGGAGTGACACATGTCGATGCCATATTATAAACATTCTAGTGTCATCTTGCCTAGGTACCTATGTCCTCCGTGCTGTGGATGCTAGTAGAGTGGAGGTTTGCATTACAGGTGAGTTTATCTTTCAGCATATCAAATCTACCATTCTTGAGGTTGGAGCTGAAAATGTAGTACCAGTTATCACAGATAATGCATCCAACTCTAAGAGAATGGAGGAAATGATTGAACATGAGTTCCCCAAAACATTTTGGACACCCTGTGTTGCACATTGTGTAGATCTCTTATTAGAGGACATCAAGAAATTATCATGGATAGAGCCCATTGTGAATGATGCCAAACACATTGTGAATTTTATACGTAAAAATCATTTGGCATTATCTATATTCCGTTCTCATAGCACCATGGAGATGATTCGGCCTACAGATACTAGATTCACTTACATATATTTGGTGTTATGCAGACTTCAACAAGTCATAGATACATTGCATGTGGCCATCATAGATTGCAGATGGATAAACGTACCACACTCTAAGATAGAGCTTGCATGTTACGTGCAAAGTAAAGTATTGGATCAGAGCTTTTGGAAGGAAATATATTCTCTTGTACATACTTTCAATTGAATCTCATTTATATCTTGCTTCATATAGTGGACAAAGAGGGTTGTGCACTTGGACTTTTCTACCATTTCTATATGCGGATGAGACAAGCTATCATGCGAGGAAGGAAAATTTCATTGGCAAGGTATGTGTTTGAATTTTGAAATTTATGTATGTTTCTTTTATTTAATATATTTGTATTAGAATTCAAATTTGACATTGATTTTACTTTGAAGGAAATTTGATATTTTACGACTAGTGGACTATCATTGGTCTTTCCTATCTAGACCTATACAAGAATTTTTGGCATTTTAAGAGTCCGCTTTATGGGCAGAAGGCCAACTACATTAGGGGGAAAAGGGAGCCTTGCATGGGCCTTGTAAGGATTCCTAATTTTTAGCGATTAAAGATGTTAATCTATGGGATTTAGGGAGCATAGAAAACCACTAGTGGCTTGCTCAAATAAAATATTGTTTGATACACCCTTATATTTGAATTATGAAATGGAAATATTTATAGCCATTGGATATCAAAGTTGAATGGCTAGGATTTAAGTCATTGGAAATCTAGAGAGAGATTGATTTGATAAGTTGTGGGGTTCTAGAGTCTCTCATGATTGCATTTGCACACTTTTGCAGCTTTTTCGGCCGTTAGATGCTCATCAATCCAATGGTTGAGCGCATTTTGGGCTGATCTAAAGAGAGGAATCATCCGTAGCCATCCGATAGAGTCTTCATCTGATGGCATAGATCAAAAGGCGCTTTTGAAAGTTGGATCCAAAGGCAGATTTGAATATGAACTGTAGGATCAACTTTAAATCCAATGGAGGAAAATACAAGGTGCATTTTTTGATATGGAGCTCATCTCAGCCATCCAATCCGCTTAAAGATCTAATGGGTAGCAATGAAGGGCATCTTTTGAAGGCCCATCCAATCTTAGCCATGCATTTCAAAGCAATTCAAGGGCTCAAATCCAATATTGCCTTGAATTTTGCAGTTAAACCTCAACCTTTAGATCTTTTAATCAATCCAAGGGCTCTAGTTCATTCGAAAGGCTTTCAAAACTATTCAAATGGCCAAAACCACGAGATCTAGGTGGTTTTCTCCTCTTTGACTACACAAAAACAAGGGAAGTCGATGCCTAGCCTATGTGATGAAGGGACTAGACTGTGGCCACCACCCTCTTCTCATTGGTCCATCACTAATCACTCCTTAATCTAAAAGGCCCATGCAGGGTTCATTTGTTTTCCCTGATGACAACACATGAAGGATGAGTATGTGCAACAATCATCTTCCCTGACAATCATCTTCTCTTCAATAGAGATTTCACACGCTATATGGGAAATGTGGGCATTGCATATGTGCATAGTACATCTATGCACAAAGAGGTGACTGCAGAGCCATTGGAATGGTGGCTACATTATGGCTATGGCCACCATCAATGCTCTACGAGTCTTATCACAGGTATTTTTTGTATTGATAATTGAACATTGATTCAAAATAGTTTCAATTCCTTTTTTCTAAAATGCTTATGGATGTCATGACTCATAAATTATAATCTCTGTAGGATGCTTCCTCTAGTGCATGTGAACGCAATTGGAGCACCTATTCTCTCATTCATACAAAGCTAAGGAATAATTTGACTCTATAGCAGTTAGAGAGGTTGGTCTTTTGTAAGGCCAACTTGAGATTCGTGCATGATCTCAAGAAAACATTGATAGATCAAAATAGGTATTCTTTTATATACTTGAGTTTATGTCCTTCATTCTTTTAAGTCTAATATTGTAATTCAAATTTCTTTTTTATCATTTATGTAATGTATAGGTTTCTCTTACCATCTTTGAGAGTTCAATGGAGATAGAGGACGAGATGATAGTTGTTTAGGATATTTATTGCATGCTTCACGAGGAGCTAGAGAGTATTGATTGCAGAGTCACATGTGCACAAAGGTTTTTTCCCCAGACTTGAATATATGCATATAACCCTAATGATTCACTCATCTTTGTACAATCACATGGTAATACAATCAGTATTGTGTGGTGTGCTTTAAGCTTCTACTTCTTCCTTGTAATGTTCACATGCTTCCGCATACTGAAAACTCCAACACCATCATGTGAGATGGTACTATCTTGTAAATTGATACCACATTCATAGGATGACACAAGATAAGCCATTAGTGACTATCATAATTCTCTCTGTGGACCTGCCCTAGGATAATGAAAGAAATTACTTAGATGATCTAGGAATCCTAACTAATCCTTCAAACATGGATGAGACTACACAATCAATCTATCAAATCCATGAAAACGAGGTTGTCATTGAGGAAGCTAGTATCCCTAGTAGTAATTCAACAAAGTCAATAGGATTTGAAGTTCCTGAGCACTTCAAGAAATATCAAGTACAAGAGTTCAAAGTGTTGTCGCTATGCCAAAATGCAAAAAGACCATGGGGAAAAGTTATGAAAACAAAGAAGACACAAAGAAAGTGGTCATAACACTGGAAGATAACAAAGAATGACATTTCTTATATAGCCGATGATTTGTCTCGTACGGAGGAGAAGATGTAATATATCTCTTACAAGAATACTTGGGACTAGAACAAGGAACAAAGGGTCTACTAATCAACTCTGAAGTCTTAGTTGGCTGGTGTGAAGCTGATTGTAGCAGCACCAACTCATCTTCGAATTTCATCCACCATCTCTCTTCACGGTGGTATCAGCGCATAGTCAAGCAACATGGGAGATGGATTTCCATCAACAATTGATAAATTGGATCGAAACAACTACCCGGCATGGTCTCTTAGGATGGAGGCTTACCTTCAAGTGGGGAATCTATATGGATTCATATCCGGAGATGAAGCAATGCTAACCATGAGGAACAAAGGGCAACCATCACATGAAGAAGTGGAAGGACTTTCAAATTGGTGTTCCAAGGATGCACTTGCAAGGTCGTATATTCTAAACTCAATATTTGATTTTCTTTTAGCTCATGTCAACATATGCAAGACATCAAGAGAGACTTGGAATGCACTTTCTTCTTTCTTCTCCTCCAACACTCGAGCAAGGAAGAACCAATTGTGGATGGAGTTTACAACAATGAAGAAAAGCTCGAAGCAAAGTGTGACTGATTATGTCACAAACATGAAGGAGATTTCAGAACAACTTGGAAGCATTAGAGAGGTAATTGAAGAGGAGCAAATCATTAGACAAATCATAAATGGAATCAACGCAGATGTCAAGTGGGAGTCATTCACAACAGCCATGGATTTGTACATGAATATGCATGTACCCGGCCTCAACACACTCATGGGCCAACTCTTCACTCATGAAGAAAAGATTAGCAAAGGTGGTGAGCCTTCAAGAGGTAATCAAACTTCTGCCTTATATTTGGATAAAGCTAAGGTCAAGGACAAGTCAAAGAATAGGAAGAATGAAGATGAAGGTAGCTCTTTCCAAGCAAACTTTGCAGGTAGAGGAACAGCTAGAGGAAGAGGCAGAGGTGGAAAACAAGGCAGGGGGAGATTCCGATCATCTCAACCTTGCAATATATGTGGCTTATCTAATGATACTACTAAAGAATGTTTCAGGAACCTGAGGAACTCAAGAGGAAGAGGATTCAATAGAGGTGGCTATGGATCAAAATAGAGAGAGATACAATGGAGGCTACAACAACAACTACTACAACAACAATTACAACAACAAAAACTATCAAAGTGGCCATAGAGGAAGATGAGACTACAATAACTATGCAGAGGACCAAAGTCAAGAAGATTCATTATTGATCATGAATCTATTAGTGAAGAAGGGTAAGGATGATGATCACATCTTTTACATTGATTCGGGATGTGTCACTCTAGCACAATGGTGAGTACCAACGTGAGGAGATACACCTCATAAATGTCAATCCGTGGAGACGTGAGGACCGGTATGAAGACCGCGAGCAAGTGATGGCACAAGTGCGTGAGTGAAAGCACACAAGCATGCACACACATACACGCACACGTGCACAAGGTAAGAGCAAAGAGTGGAACAATGGAAAGCTTCGATTGCCAAAGAGCTCTCTTACAAAACTGAAATCTACAACAAGCTAACCTCAAAAATGAGCTCTCCAGCCCTTTTTATAGTTTTTGAGTGGTTTTTGGCCCTGTCCAGACCTAGTGTCCGGCCTAGTTAAAAAATAGGTTCCAGGGCTTATTTGGGGGCTCAAACGGAGTCTAAAAATTATGAAAATTGGTAGGATGGTAGTTCTAGTACTCCTCAAGCTCGAGGACTCCTCGGCTTGAACAAAATGGAGTTATAAAAATGAGAAATGGTATTTACAATAGTTTTTAGTGATGAAAATCACTATTTTTGTAGGGATTTCTTCTGAAAATTTGACAGGTGCTTCTTGGAGCTCCCTACTTGCTCCTTCTTCTTGTGTGTCCACTTCCTTGATGCGCTTCCATGCTTTGTCCTTGACCTTGAGCTTCAACACTCCCCCCCCTCTTGAGTCTGTCGTCCCTGACAGACCCTGGTTGTAGTGGTCGTTCCATGTAGTACCTTGGGAGGTAGCGTCCTTTGCGTCCAACAGGAGCTGTCCCTCTTCCCAATGTATCCTGGTCGTTTGTCTGGTGCTTCACTTGTCCACTGTTATCTCTTGCAGTTTGTAGTCCCTTTTTACGTACTTCTGCCTTGTATGCCATCTGGATGGTGCATTTGTGAGTTTCCCAAAACTGCTCGCTGCTCAAAGGAGGTGGTCAATGTTGATTGTGAGCAACTCTCGGTGGTGGATGGCGTCCTTGCTCTTGTTGTAGTCATCTTGATGTCGTCTGGTTCTTCCCAAGATGGCTTTTCATAGTTTTCATGCCAAGTACTTGTAACCCATAACGAATGGTGGGTAAGTGCGTTAGTGCATGGGTTGAACGAAATATGTGCCTTGTGCATGGCCTTGTAATGTGGCCCTACATATGCGTACTTGGAAAGTGCATGGCAAGAAGTATGGTGCAAGAGATTGGGTCTTGAGCTAAGTGCTCAAGGGTATGCTGGCGAAGAGGTTTCCTAATCTATCATGGTTAGAGTGTTGTTGAAGCATGCACGTCTTACCATGGTGAAGGGTTCGTTGATCTTCATCTCTTCGTATTGTGGTTCCCTCATGGTATTTGACCGTCGGCTTGTCCTTTTTGTTGAGGGATGTCCTTGCTGGAAGTTCGCTGATGAGCATTTCAAGCACATAGTCCCTTTTTTTTTTTTTTTTTTTTTTTTTTTTTTTTTTTTTGGAACACGATGGCATTAAACAAGAAGAAAGAGGTTAGTATCCATAACATATTTTGCATGTGAAAATTGTGTCTCATGTGCCTGGGATTTCTCAATTGTGTCTATGCACGGCCATGTAAGGTGGCCCTATATTGATGCATACTTTGGAGATGCATGACCTGAATGGTGCAAAAGACAAGGTTATGCCAAAGGCACATGGTTGCTGCACGTCGAGGCTTTTGATGTTACTCGCCTAGTTGATGCATTCTTAGTTTGGAGGTGTCGATTGGATCTCGAAATGATGAGATCCTCCTAATGGGAATCCATTTCCGAATAGTATTTGGCCCTGTAGAGATCACCCCAGGCCAGTTCTTTTTTGGATGCTGTCCCAACTTAGGTATCCAGTGTGGTTGCCCCCTTGGTTCTGTGGATGTTGCTTGTGCTTTTGGCTTCCAAACCCATGTCCTTGATGATTGCCTGCTTACTTTTGCAGAAGGGTTGAGTTTATCTTCGTTTGTTCTTTGTGTTTTGTTCTTACCCTTTGCTTTCCTTGGCTTCTTTGTTGAGACCTTTTGCATGGTGGGGAGTATAGGCATTTGCACGTGTAAGAGCTTCGTGGGTACCCACATCTGTAATCGCCCTTGTTGAGCTGTAGCTAATTTTTTAGGCACCCAAATTTGTACCTGATGGTGGTCGACCTTCCTTGATAGCTTCGGTACCCAAATTTGCTGGATTCTTCGTGCTTGAGCCTGTCGTAGGTGGTTGGTCCTTCTGTTTTCATGGTTGATCTGGTTGGGTGGGAATCGTTGAGGCAACATCGATGGTTGTACTCCTTTCTTTACCCAGATCTGCTTCATGCCCATAACTTCTTCCTTCTTGAAAGCTCTTTGTCTATTTGATAGACTGGCTATCTTGCACTGTTTGGTTTGCTTCTGAGGTTGGACTAACGTGGATGCTTTACTCTTTGAAAAAGAAGAAGAAGGTTCATCTTGCCTTTGCGACTGCCCTTCCGTGATTGAGTCCGTCTGGATCATAGAGCTTTTGACATCTACAACATCTTGTTCGAGAAGATTAGCCTTAGAGAAACAAAGAGAGTGTGTGGTGTCAGTGTCAGGGGGCATGCGATTCTCCAATTCTAATGTAATGCATTGATTGTATACCCAAACTTGAAGAAGTTGACTTCTTAGGTTCAAGTTGACAGCATGGTCATAAATCCAATCTTGACCCAAGACAAGTGGCTCTGTGAGGTCCTCATCATGACACACTAGCATCTTGACTTTTATTGGAACATCTTGAAGGTAGATGGGAAGTTCCACCTCGCCCAAACAAGGGGTTTCCACGCCTCCTAAACCTATGAGATAGGCTTCTATGGGCTCGATGTTCAATTGCAGGTCTTGGCAGTATGAAAGTCTAACTGCACTAGTTGCTGCTCCTGAGTCAACCAATGCTCTCACAGTCCTTACACTCTTTCCTTGTCCTACTTCTACGGTCACAAAGGGACGTCGATCAATTATTTGAGAAGTAGTTATGCCCGATTTTTGGCACATGTCTATGTGATATTTTGGAGCTTTCGTGTTGACGTCTAGGCCTAGCCGCCGTAGCTTATTTCTTCTGATGCGCTCTCTTGCCTCTGCTTGTGCTTCTTCTCTAACCCTTAACTCCTCTTCTTTTCGCTTCTTAGCAGTGTTGAGTCTCATGAGCATTTCCTCTGTAAGAGGTTCTTGATATAACTTGACTCGGCATCCACTAATATAGTTTGGTAGGATATCACCTTCTAAAGTGGCCAATTGAACTGCACCGCTAGTGGAGAGTCTATTAATGATCATGGGTCCATATCCTCGTTTCTCCAATTTGCAGGCATGTTGCTTTAGCGTATAAACGAGCACTAGATCTCCTTCCTTCAATCCTTTATCCTTTACATGGGCATCAAAGTATGCCTTTTGCCTTTTCTTTGCAGCATAAATGCCTGCTGCTGCCCGTAGCCTCGTCTCACCTAAGCGTTCTAGATCAAAGATCCTGGAAGACAACTCATGTCCATTCCACTCATGCTCTTGTGCTACTTTCAAGGTAGGGATTAGGAAGTCTAATGGTAGCACAGCATTCTGTCCAAAGACCATCTGAAATGGGGTAGCATTAAGTACCGTTTTGTAGGCAACTCGGTATGCCCAAACAGCATGATGAAGCTGTTTGTCCCAATCAGAGCGTTTATTATTCACCAGTTTTGTCAAGACATTACATAGGATCTTATTCGTGCTCTCGACCTGTCCGTTGGCTTGTGGGTGATAAGGGGCAGACTTCTTGTGTATCACCATGAATTCTTGAAGGAGATGTTCAATGACCTCATTCAAGAAGTGCGTACCTCTATCACTAACCAACTCTACTGGTAACCCATATCTAGTGAACACATTTTCGAATAAGAACTTAGCCGTCGTTTGAGCATCATTCTTTGTCGTGGCTTTTACTTCCACCCACTTTGTGAGGTAATCTGTGGCTACAATAATGTATTCTGCATGGGAGTTTTTAGCTGGTGGGTTAATAGGACCCACAAAGTCTATGCCCCACTTCGAGAATGCGCGCCCTCCCATCATTGGCCTTAAAGGCATCTCGTCTTTTCTTATCGGATATTGGGCACGTTGGCATGTGTCACATTTCTTCACATAGGTATGTGCATCCATATGAAGAGTGGGCCACCAAAGTCCTGAGAATAGAATGGTCTTAATTACTCTGTCAGGCCCAAAGTGTCCACCTGCAGCACCGCTGTGTGCAGTTTCTAAGACTTTCAAATAGTCTGATTCATGAACACACAGTCTTAGGTAACCATCCTTGCCTCTTCGATATAGGTTGTCTCCTACTAAGGCATAGTCTTGAGCCTCTTGCTCCATGCTCCGTTTTCTTGCAAGACTAGCCTGATTGGGTAATGTTCCCGATCTCATGAACTCAACCAATGGAGCACTCCAATCTGGGATTAATGACACATGGTAAAGAGTGGCATGCTCCACTGGGGGTCTCTTCTGGCACACTGGACAATTCTGGATCCACTCCTGTATTTCTTTGTCCATGCTAGGCCAATATACTCCTAAACGTTTTAGATTCTGCAATGTTCGTTGTTTAGAGTAGTGATTTCCTAGCAGTCCCTCATGGGCTTGCTGCATCCAACTAGCATGTTCGTCGTCCTCAACACAACAGGCTAATATGCCCTCGGTATCTTGCTTGTACATACTTCCGGCCAATATTTGATACTTTTGTGATTTTACAATTTCTTCTTTGCTTGTCTTCACATTTTTATTTGCAGGCCCAAAGGTTAGGACTGGTACCAACTTATTTGCCCATTTAGGAACAACTTCTAAATTGAACAGATAAGCATCGGGCAATTCATCAGACACTCCTTGCGGTGGCTCTCCTGAAGTGATGCGAGAAAGATGGTCTGCCCTAAGATGGGTTCTACCTTTCCTGACAACAACTTCAAAGTCGTATTCCATTAGTAAGAGGAACCATCTCACCAAGCGGCCTGTACTGCAAGGTTTATTGACCAAATATAGTAAAGCTTGATGATCAGTGAAAAACTTGAACTTATTGGCCAATAAATAGTGCCTAAACTTTTTCACAGCGTATACCATGCCTAAGCCTTCTCTCTCTGTTGTGGTATAATTTCGTTCAGCTGCATTTAATTGCCTACTAGCATATGCTATCGGCAAATCTAGGTTTCCTTCACCTGTGGGTTGCGCTAGCACACATCCTATTGCATGATTGGAGGCATCTACATGGACATGAAAGGGTTTGCTCCAATCCGGAGTAGTCAATATTGGTGCTGTGCACAAACGTCTTTTCAGCTCGTTGAAGGAATTCTCGCACTCCTCGTTCCACTCAAAATTTGTTAACAACCCATAAAGAGGTTTAGCTATGATGGCATACATGTGTATAAACCTACGGTAATATCCACAATGGCCCATAAAGGCTTGTACCTCTTTAACATTCCTCGGTCTTGGCAACTCTGCTATCGCTCTTACCTTGTCTTCATCTGTTGAAATCCCATTCTTAGAAACAATGTGACCTAAGATCTTACCTTGTCGTACCATGAACACACACTTCTCTGGGTTCAGACACACTCGATAATCTCTACACTTGTTGAAGATTTGTCTGAGCTCAGGGATGTGGTATCTTCTTTGTTGGGAATGAGCACATAAGTCATCCACATATACTTCTAAGTTCTTTCGCAAGAACTCTTTGAAGACATGACACATGAGCCTCTGGAATGTTGCAGGTGCATTGGTGAGCCCAAATGGCATCACACGAAATGCAAAGATTCCCCATTCTGTGGCAAAGGCCGTTTTGTGTTGATCTTCGGGGGCAATGGCTACTTGGTTGTAACCTGAAAATCCATCAAGGAAGCTATAAACTTCCTTGCCTGCAACACGCTCCAATAGATGTTCGGTGATTGGAAGTGGATAACTATCTCTGATTGTAGCGGCATTAACTTTTTTAAGGTTAATGCACACTCGCAATTTCCCATTCTTCTTTGGTACCACCACAATGGGGGACACCCATTCAGTGTGCTCAATCTCATAGATGAATCCAGCCTCAATCAGCCTGTCGATTTCCTCCTTTATTTTGGCTGCATAATTGTCATTATATGTGTAGGGCTTTTGTTTGGTGGGCTTGGCATCAGCGGTCATCGGAATTGTATGAGAGCAAATCTTTGGATCTACTCCTTTCAAGTCTCTATAGTGCCATGCGAACACATCTCTATATTCCCTTAATAGAGCTACAAGCTCTGCTTCTTCTTTTGCACTTAGGTCATCTCCTATGTACGTACATCGTTCTTCGTTCCCTTCAATGGTCACTACAACTTTTTTGGTCTTTTCTTTATTGTCATATGCTTCTCCTATAATGGCCTCTCTCTTAGGCATCCGTACCAAAATTTTTCGGTCTTCCACTTCATATTTCTTGAAATTTTCTGGTACTTCAAACAATGATTCTTCCTCTTCTTGTTTCACCGCTTTTCTTTTCTTTTTCTTTTGACCTCCTTCACTTCCTTCCTTTGAATTTATTGTTTTAATACTCGTGAGGGGTTCTGCTTCTTTTTGGGTTAACACTCCTATGTCTTCTAAATAGTGTTCCTCTGAGTCAAAGTAAGTATCCATCACAATGGATTCTAGATCATCGTCATTCTCTTCTTCTTCTATGAACTCACTAGGATCGCACTCTTCCAACAGGGGCTGACACATGAACACTGAGATATCATAACCCTCCTCATCACAATGAGGTGTCCATTGTTCTTCATTGACTGCAATGTCCATGGTAGCTAAGATTTCTGCCCAACCATGAGGCTCAAATTCCTCATCTGGAAATATCATCGGTGTATAGGCTGGGTCTTTTATTGGTCTATCTCTTGGGGAAGTTCCTTCTTCTCTCGCTTTTAGGCGCTTTTCCTCTTCCTCTGCGACCTTGCACATCCACAAGTGAGTATCTTCATGCAGCCATGATGGATCAGGTGAACTTCCAGAATGCACGGAGATAGAATCTTCTTTCGCTTTGTGGATAGGATTCCACTGTAGGGGTGGTACATCTCTGAAGGTGTAATCCTTCAGATTGACCTTGGTGGTGACCCCTAAGTGTTGTAAGTACAAGGCGTTGGTCCCCCAATCCTGTACTATTTGCAACTGTCGTAGGAAGGGTCTTCCTAGGATCATCTCGTAGACATTATTTTTCTCAAAGTCACATATAGCAAATGTATGTTCAAACTCTACACCACAAGTGGTTAGAGTTATCCCTTCGAGCAATCCTAGAGGTCTTTCAAAATGACCATCTGCCATTTGAAGTTTCATTCTAGTTGGTCTTAATGTGGGTTTGCCCCATCGCTTCCACAAGGAGGTGGTCGCAATAGCAACACCAGCACCCGAATCGACAATTGCTTTGGTTGTGTAACCTTGATAGGTGATCGGAAGATAAGTATTACCTTCTTCACCTTCGCTCATGTCTCCTATCTTGTCGAGAGGTATTTCTGGAACTTTTTGCTTAGAGCCTACTTTTGGCATATTGGATTCAAGTTCTGGAACTTGATCCTTCACATGATTCCATAGCTCAGGTTTTGCTTTGAGCAGCTCTTCCACAGTGAGATGACATTGAACCTTAGTGTTCTTAACCACATCAGTGTTTCTTGGAATCACTGAGTCTTCATTTCTCACCAATATTGTGGGAGCTCTGATTTGGATAGATTCAGATTCCCAAGGGCCTGTGAAATGAGGCAACTCTTGTAAAGAATTAGATTCAAAATCTAATCTTTCGTCTTCTTGTTGCTCTGCTTGATCTCCATAGATAGACGGAATGTCTTGGGGAAATTGATCATGAAGATCATCAATCTCAGGAATAGGAGGGAAGTTACCCTTCTCCTTGGCCCATTTCTCTTCTTGTATTTCCCGCAAGAACTCTTGAGAGTACTGTTGAATTGAAGGAGGTATTCCAGCATCCGTGGAATTAGGAACATAAGCTCCCATTGGTGGTGAGCTTCCTCTTTCCATAACTGGTTGAGCCTGTGGAGGTAAAGAAACTTGTGGTCTGTTTACCAACTGCTCTAATTTTTCTAGTAAACCTTGGAAGTGCAAATCTGATTTGACAGAGTTTGTCTGATTGAACTTTTGACTAGTCTCAAGTATAGCTTGAGCTTGTTCTACCATTTTCATGCACATTTTCATCCGTTCAATCTCTAAATCTGCTCTAGGGTAACTCTTGTCTAGGTTTGCAGCTGTTGGCCCTTCTTGAAGACGAGCCTGGTAGGCCTTGAACATCATGTCCAAGCCTTCTGGGGTTGGATCTGCAAGAACAGACCCTGATTGCGGTCTATTTACAATGGGTGGTGGGGTGGAATGAGGTGGGGTGGATGGAGCTTCGGTATGTGGGGGGCTTTGAGATGCCATGTCTTCTATTTTTGTTTTGGTATCCCTTAGGCTTTCTTCTAGCTCGGATAGCTTTTTGTTCCACTTGCGATTAGCCTTCTCTCTGGTGTCCTTCCATGTTCTTGGTTTCCTCTTACTAGGCTCTCCTGACTCACTTGACTCCGTTTGCTCGGATGGTTTTGCTTGTTGTGTAGCCTGTGCCCTAGTAACTGCCTGTACAGGAGCCACATTACTGCTACTTGAACTTGAATCTGCCACTAAGCCTACCACGTTGATGGGTGTGACCTTGGGTGCACTAGAGGGATTCCTGGGGCACTCTCTAGGAAGATGTTCCTTGCCGCACTCAGGACAAAATCCTTGTATCGTAATGTTTTGCCCTTGTCCTAGAGCTGGTTGGTGGGGGCATTCACGAATGAAATGGTCGCCCTGACATCTAAAGCATGGTCCTCTAGGGGCTTGTGGTCTTACTTGTCTCAATTGGGGCCTAGGATTTGGATTCGTATACATAACATTGGAGTATTCTGGCTCCCAATTTTGTTCCATAGGTGGTGTCCCATATTGACATTGAGAAGTCTCACTTTGCTCAGGTGACTCTATGTAATAAGCATGTGGACTATCTTCATGGAAGTAGTCTGAACCATGAGCGTGAGAATCATTTCCTGAGACCAATGGGGTTAGTGGCACCAAAGCTCTATTAGGGTTCTCCTCTGCCATCGTATATTTAACTGGGATCACATTGGCAGGAGTTGGCGGTTGGTTTCCTAGGACTGGTTGTGGCCTATATGGTGCCTGATATTGCTGCTGGTATTGAGGTTGATTTTGTTGTGGCCTATAATATGGCTGTTGGTACTGATTCTGATACCTACCCTGCTGGTATGGTTGCTGATAATTTTGTCTAACAGCCTGCCTGTTATAGGGACAATCTTGGGCCGTATGATTTGTGTATTTTCTCTCAATGGTGCAATACAGAGCATTAGGGTTTCCTTGGGGTTGATTCGTCAACGGGCAAACATTAGCCATGTGATCTCCTCCACATGTATAACATCGCTTCACTGAAGTGACCCTAGGCATTTGTCTATTTTGAACTCCTAGCTTTTTGGCCACTTGCTCAGCTATCTCATCTATCTCAGTGGAGGTTTTAGAGGTATGACTTGTAGAACTATCAGAGTCCTTATAGAGTTTGGATAGTCCTAATTCCTCACCCAAGTTGTCTTCTATGTCAATGCATATCCGTATACACTCTTCTATGGATCTAGGCTCTTTCAGGTATACATATGACCTTAATTTTGTGCTCAATAGGCCATCTAAAAACAGTGCCACCTGTTTAGCTGATGTGGGTAATTCTGGTACAGGGCATCTTTCCAAGTACTGTCTAAACCTTCTTCCGGCAAGTCGCACTGTTTCTTGGGGTGTCTGCTTGAAGCTGTGGATCAAGGATGATGTGTTATGTCTGATACCACTTTTGGAAAATTCCACAATGAATTCTTCTAGCAGCTGACCTATCTCTCTATAGTTGCGACTGTTTAGAGGTTGAAACCAAGCTAAGGCAGTACCCTTAAGAGTCAAACCAAATGCCTCGAACTGGGTGAATAAGTCTTCAACCTGTTCAGCTCTTAGCACTTGTTTGAACTCCGCCACATGATCATAAGGATCTCCAAATCCATCAAAGTAGCTCTTCATTGTCTTAACCACTTGAGAGGGTCTAAGGGTTCTGGAGTGCTCTCGTGGTCTAGGCAATGGGAAATCATGATCATCTCGTTGATGCCTATAAACTCTATGTCTCTCCCTTTCAGGTCTTTCCGTTCCATATCCTGATCTGTCTCTGCCTACAGTGTCTGCAAAGCTTACCTCCGGTCTCTCTCTAGTTCTTTCCCTCTGGGTTTCATGAGCCTTGGATGATCCGACTCCTTGGAGGCCCTGGGAAACATTAGATCTTGGTGGAGGGAAAATTGATTCACCTTGCCAAGTGTAAGCATGTCTGTCATGATCTGATACCAAGAATAATTTCTGAGATGTGTGATCTAGATAGACAACTTTCCCTGGTGTCTCTGGATCCTTGAATTCATAGATGGTGACTACTGGGCTGGGTTGATCTGGCCTAAATCTCCAAAAGGCTTCCTCAGTTTCTCTATTCATGAATAGTTCTATGCTTTTGTTATCTTGAGGAATCCATTCTGGAGTGATCACTCTAGTCAAGACTGACTTACCTCTAGGGGTCTTGGGTTCTCCTCCTAGGTCCCCTTTCTCTAGGTCTCCTATCTCATTCTCAGGAATGATATTTCCAAACTCATCTGTCCTATCTGGTAAGTTAGTAACCACATACATGGTTCCTTCCTTATCAATGTACGCCCCCTCTTCAAACTTGACCACTGGGTGTTCAAGTCCAAAGGGTTGGTCAGGATTCTTGAGTTGAACCACTGATCGTCTTAGACCATCCTCATAGATGCGAGCACCTACTTGGTTGGTCCGGATATACTCCAATTGGGTCTTATAGGGACCTTCTGGTGTCTGTAAATGGGCAGTGCCTGAGCCACATGTGGGTCTCTCCATGCTAAAAGACATTTCTGAGTCACTGGTTTCTGAACTTTGTGTGTAAGGATAACCACTAAGCTGTTGAGCCCAAGACTTGGCTGTATGGTTGACACTAGCCTCAGATGATCTAATGCTTTGTCTATCCTTGCCTAAGTGTCTTCCAGATCTCAGGTTCATAAGCCTTGGCTCCTAGTCCCAAAGTTCTCTTATATTGCTCAAAATCCTTTGGAACACCTTAGTTTTCTAATTTCCTTGAGGGTCAACTTCAAAATACCCTATCTAATAATCCTGGTATTAATTTGACCATAACCAGTCGATGTTTTGGTTGTACTCCCCACGAGCTTTCCAACAAAACCAAAATCACAGCAAACGGATTTCGTATGAGAAAGTTATGCCAGTTCAGGGTTTTGGGGGTTAAAACAGGGAAACAGGGTCTCTCAGGAAATGCTTCAAATCAGGCGATACACGACATTCGTAGGACACGATACTTGATATTTGAGGAACTCGATACACGATACTTGGCATGTATCGCGATACCTGAAGTAGGCGATACACGATCTTCAACAAGTATCGTGAGCAAACTCCACGATACACGATCTTTGATAGGTATCGCGATCGCTGTATAACGATACACGATACTTGACTTGTCACGATACACGATAGTTGAGAAATATCGCGATACTTGATTTCCACGATACTCGGCAAAACGATACTTAGCTCAAGACGATACTCGATATTTGGAAGAAAACGATACACGATCTCTGACTTTGGGGATACCCGATCTCTGATAAATATCGCGATCTCTGATACAAACGATACACGACACTTCTCTAGACGATACTTGATCGCTGACAAAACGATACACGATACTTGTGAGGTATTGCGATCGCTGAACCAAACGATCTCTGAGCCAAACGATACCCGACCTTTGTCCCAAAGCGATACACGATCTTTGACAGATATCGCGACCTTTGATTGAAACGATCTTTGGCACCAACGATACTCGATACTTCGCTCAAAAACGATCGACGATACCTGAACGAAACGATACGCGATCTTTGGTAAGTATCGCGATCTCTGAGAAGCGATACACGATACTTAGGCCAAACGATACACGATCTCTCACAAACGATCGCTGGCAAAACGATACACGATACTTGGATTGAAACGATACACGACACAGATCAAGTATCGCGATCTCTGAAGACCAGGCGATACACGATACTTGGCAGATATCGCGATCTTTGATCAAAACGATACTTCTCAAGTATCGCGATCGGTACGAAACGATACACGATCGGAGGGAAATATCGCGATACTCAACCACAGGAGCAAAACGATACTTGATAAGTATCGCGATACTCGACCGCGGGAGCAAAACGATACTTGACCCTTAGACAAATTTTGAAAGAGATTTTTTGAATTTTGCTTCAATAAATTTGTTGTACTAGTTCTCCTACCCTCTCCTCTCTCTCTGTATCACCCCAAATCACTCCTTTTCACCTCTGTCAGTACCAAACGATACCTGACGCAGATCGTTTCCCTTTCCAAACTCAATTTGCTGAGAAATTATAGATTAAATGGGTGTTTACTCACCTTGAGAGCTTCTCTAACTTCTTTGTCACTTCCCCTTGCACTATGTAACCCCAGTTTGTCCGATTTCTCACTCACGATCTCTGGCGCAGCTTCCGCGATACTTGGCGCAGCTCTCACGATACTTGGTGCAGGTTTAGTCTTGCCCGGGGCTATTCACTAAGATTTTTAGTTGTTTTGGTGCTACTTCTTCAGCGCCTCTGTTCTGCACCCTCTCTAAGCTTCTTGCTCACAACCACAAGTAAAAACAAGGTGAATGTACTCTAAAAAATGGAAAAAACTGAGAAGATGAAGGTGGGTGGAGATGATGGTGATGGTGAAGATGAAGAAGAAAGAAAATTCAGAAACTGAACTGAAAATGATGATTTTTTTACCTTCCAACGTCGCTACTCTACGTCTTACCGTCACACGCTCGTCCTCCAAGCTCTCTCCCCGGCAACGGCGCCAAATTTGGTGTCACTCTAGCACAATGGTGAGTACCAACGTGAGGAGATACACCTCATAAATGTCAATCCGTGGAGACGTGAGGACCGGTATGAAGACCGCGAGCAAGTGATGGCACAAGTGCGTGAGTGAAAGCACACAAGCATGCACACACATACACGCACACGCGCACAAGGTAAGAGCAAAGAGTGGAACAATGGAAAGCTTCGATTGCCAAAGAGCTCTCTTACAAAACTGAAATCTACAACAAGCTAACCTCAAAAATGAGCTCTCCAGCCCTTTTTATAGTTTTTGAGTGGTTTTTGGCCCTGTCCAGACCTAGTGTCCGGCCTAGTTAAAAAATAGGTTCCAGGGCTTATTTGGGGGCTCAAACGGAGTCTAAAAATTATGAAAATTGGTAGGATGGTAGTTCTAGTACTCCTCAAGCTCGAGGACTCCTCGGCTTGAACAAAATGGAGTTATAAAAATGAGAAATGGTATTTACAATAGTTTTTAGTGATGAAAATCACTATTTTTGTAGGGATTTCTTCTGAAAATTTGACAGGTGCTTCTTGGAGCTCCCTACTTGCTCCTTCTTCTTGTGTGTCCACTTCCTTGATGCGCTTCCATGCTTTGTCCTTGACCTTGAGCTTCAACAGGATGCTCAAACCATGCAACAAGAAATGTGGCTTTACTTTCTGATTTGGAAGATCCTCACAACAAACATGAAGTGCAAAGAGGAGATGATACAAAGCACTCAGTGGAGAAGATAGGTAATGTGAAGACATCAGATGGGAATATGAACCTCTTCAACAAAGTCTTGTATGTCCCTACAATTACCAAAAATTTAATAAGTGTTGGGCAGATTGTTGAAAAAGGACTTCAAGTTAGATTCAATCGATTTGGAGCATATGTTGAAGACCCAAGGCAAGGCTTTAGAAGGATTGCCAAAGGAGAAAAGACAAGAAGGGTTTCCACTTTTGAAGTGGAAGATACAAAGAAATAGCTTTGTTTAGCTATGGATCTCAAACTCTCACAGAGTTGGAGATATGGCACAAAAGGCTTTCTCACATTGGTGAGAGGACACTCAAAAAAATTTCCAGGGACCAAAGTGTACTTGGTTTGCCTACCATCACAAGGCAACACATGATCTATAAGTGTGAAGCTTGTCAACTCGGAAAGGCTCATAGACAACCTTTTAATAAGAAGGGATATGTGTATCAAAATCCTTTGGATCTAGTGCACACAAATGTGTGGGGTCCAAGTAAGGAGCCATCTACATCAGGCTCAAGATATTATGTGTCTTTCATAGATGATTGTAGCAGGTTGAACCATTCTGTTTTTCATGAAGCACAAGGATGAAGTGTTTAATTGCTTTAAGAAGTATATTGCTCTTGTTGAAAACCAAACAGGTAGGAATTTGAAAAGACTTAGATCGGATGGTGGAGGAGAATACTTCTCTTTTGAATTTGATGCCTACTTGCATGAAAGAGGCATCAAAAGGGAAATCACTACAAGGTATACACCCAAACTCAATGGTGTAGCAGAGAGGAGAAACATAGCCATTGTCGAAGCTACAAGGTCCATGCTCAATGAAAAGGGATTGCCAAACTACCTATGGGTAGAGGCTCTGTCTACAGCCACATATCTCATAAATAGACTTCCATCTAAGGCACTAGATGGAACCACTCCATATGAAGTACGGAATGGAAGAAGACCTAGTCTAGAGCACTGTAAATTCTTTGGATGCTTAGCCTATGCTCACATTCCTTCTAAAGTAAGAGGCAAATTGGATCCCAAGGCATAGAAGTGCATATTTATTGGTTATGATCAAAACCAAAAAGGATGTAGATTGTACAATGCAACCAATAAAGGATTTTCTATGAGTAGAGATGTAATTTTTTATGAGAATAAATCACAGTTTGATGATGATAGGAAAGTGAAGCTGCTTTATGAATTGGATGAAGACTTTCCATCACTTCAAACAAAGGAGCCAAAGAAAATTGAAGAAAGTGACTCGGAGATTGACCTAGAAGACTTGGAAAGACTAAAGCTATGGAAAAGCAAAGGTAAAGCAAAGATGCAAGATGCTACATATGGACTCAAGAGCTCATATCAACCACCTAGAAGGTCTTCAAGAGAGAAGAAGAAACCAGAGAGGTATGGTTATGATACTTCTTTGGTCACCAAGCACTCAATCTACATTGCAAAGGATTCAACCAATGAAGAACCTACCACACTTGAAGAAGCACAAAGCAAGAAAGCTTGGAGAGATGAAATGGATGAAGAAATGGAAGCCTTGAAGGAGAATGACACTTGGGAGCTTGTACCTAACAAGCCATCTATGAAGGTAATTGGATCTCGATGGATATACAAAATCAAGAGGAATATAGATGAAAGTATAAATAGACACAAAGCAAGGTTAGTTGCTAAAGGGTTTGCTCAAACCCATGGTATTGATTATGAGGAGACTTTCTCTCCTATTGCAAAAATGCCTACAATTAGGGTTCTCATTAGTCTTGCTGCATCTAGAAATTGGAAGCTCTATCAACTTGATGTAAAGAATGCTTTTTTGAATGGATGGATTTCAGAGGAAGTGTATATGGCACAACCTCCTGGATATGAGGATGTACATCATCCCAACTATGTATGCAAATTAAAGAAAACCTTGTATGGATTAAAGCAAGCTCCAACAACTTGGAATTTCAGATTGGTGACTTATTTGCAGGACCAAGGATTCAAAACTAGCAAGGCGGATATCTCTTTGTTAAGAGGAATGGATCTGAAGTGATCTATTTATGTGTGTATGTTGATGATATTATTATCACAGGCAATGATCTTGAAGGAATCAAATAGGTAAAGAGTCAAATGAAGGAGGAGTTCAAAATAAGTGATATCGGACCACTCACTTATTTTCTTGGATTGGAGTTCATCTACACAGGTTCAGGTATATACATCACACAAAGGAATTATGTGTAGGACATGCTCATAAATTCAAGATGGAAAACACTAAGTGTGCAGGTACACCTATGGAGAAAAATCATAAGCTTAGTGCTTATGAAGGAGAGCCAATTGAAGACATCACAACCTATCAAAGTTTGGTTGGAAGCTTGAACTATGCAACACTCACAAGGGTGGATATATGCTATAGTGTTAGCGTATTGAGTCAAATTATGCATAAGCCAAGAAGACCACATATGGAAACATCCAAGAGTCCTCAAGTACCTGAAGGGGACCATGAATGAAGGTTTTTTTTATTCATTTACTTCATATATTGAGCTAAAGGTCTACTCAGATGCAGATTGGGCCGGATCTAGAGATGATAGAAGAAGCACATCCGGATATACCATGCTAGAACCAAGCATATTGAAGTCCAGTACCAGTATGTAAGGGAGAAGCTAATGAGAAAGGATATTCAACTATCCTATGTTTCTAGAGATATGCAATTTGTAGACATGTTGACTAAAGCTCTTGATGGTACAAAGTTAAGTAGATTCAAGTTGATGATTGGCTTGCAGGAAATCAAGGACAATTGAAGATATATTTGGAGGCCAAGCATGTTAGGCTTGAGGGGGAGCTGTTGATGCATTTTACCCATGCCTACATGCTTGATATTATTTGATATGATGTTCATTTGTAGCCATATGTGTAGACATATGAACACCTCTTGTAAACGAGCACATTTAATTGTAAAAAAAGAAAAAAGAAAAAGAATGACTTATATCATTCATGATGTAAAAGAAAAGTCGTGGCTATAACTACCTAAAACCATCAATTAGTGAGCTGAGGGAATATTTCCTAACTTTGGGGGATCACTTTTAGGTGTAACCATTTGAATTTGAATTCAAAACTCCCTCCAAGAGTAGCTATAAAAAGAGCAAAAAAGAAGAGGTGATTAGCAAGCCTTGTATGTGACCACTTCATGTCATTTTGTAGAGATTGAAGAGATTACTCCATAGCTCTATCATTCTACTCCTATTGTGCAAATATTCATTGCCAATGTGGTTGTAATCATATGTGGATTTATACATTCATCATTCTCTACTTCTCTGTTTTGTTCTCTGCTATACTCACTTAGAGCAGTACTTCAGAAGCTCATATCACGAGCTCTACTGAACCTTTTTAGACGTTTTAACATGTGTTGGATAGCTCTCAAAGTATTTTTATTGCATAAAAGTGTTCATGGTCATTGGATTTGTAATCTAGGAGAAATTTCCATTTTACTGATCACTGGTATATGTGTGTAGAGCCTCGAGAATGGCATGCATGTTCCAAATTTTGTTAAAAGTTGTTCTCAGTCTTCAGTTGATCATTTGAAGTGTTTTAACTTGGAATAGCAAGCTTGTTAAGTCTATTTGATATTCCCAAAATTTATATATATAATTCCTGCCAAGTTGAGAGCACTGTTCATTTTTTCCAGTAGGTATATATACAAAAATAGCAAGTTTTGGGAGCTAGTCATCTTGCAACTAGTCTGTCTTGAGTTAAACTTTTGAGATACATGTTCCAAAGTACTTGGCTGATATTTTGGTGGATTTAGATAGCTCATAGATTCTACTAATCAACTCTGAAGTCTGAGTTGATTGGTGTGAAGATGGTTGTAGCAGCACCAACTCATCTTCGGATTGCATCCACCATCTTTCTTCACAGTTCTTGAGCTTTATGGATCTCTTGCTTGAGTTCTTTGTGAATGTCCATGAGGTATTGGGACTTATCTCTAATAGCTAGGTTCTTAACATGATTTGAGAGTTTTATATCCATCCTTGGATGTAGCCCATAATTTGCAAAGAAGGGAATCCGCTTGGTAGATGTATGAACACTATTGTTATAGGCAAATTCTGCAAAGGGTAAAAGCTCGAACCAATCATTTTGATGATAGTTTATGGTGCAATGGAGATAATGCTCTAGGACTTGATTCACCTGTTTTGTTTGTCCATTAGTCCATGGTTGATTGGCTGTAGATAATTTAACTTGAACACCATGGAGTTTGCATAGACTGTTCTAGAAGCTAGATATGAACTGTGGACCTCGATCACTAACAATGTCATCAGGCAGTCCATGAAGCCTAAATATGTATCTGGGAAAAAGTCTCGTAGTGGCTGCACCTATGATTGTCTTGGTAGTTGGAATGAAGTGTGCCATCTTTGTAAATCTATCGACAATAACAAGAATGGCATCATACTTATCTGTCCTTGGTAGATCTATGATGAAATTGATAGATAATGAAAACCATCGCCTTTCTGGAATAGGTAAAGTTTGTAAGAAGCCATGAGGTTTATGTCATGGTACCTTAGATCTATTGCAAGTGTCATAGATTTGCATATATTCTTTGACTTCCTTTCACATTTGAGGCCACAGAAAATCCCTAGATATGAGTTCTATTGTTTTATTCACTCCAAAATGTCCTTTGCAAGGTTATCATGACATTGCTGAAGTACTTGGATCCTGGGCTTTCGTGAAGGGATATCCAATATGTTGTTATATAATAGTAACCCATTATATTATTAGAACTCATTTACTTCATGAAGTTTCCCTTCTTGAATTTTTTTCTTGACATTACAAAACATTTCATAATGTGGTAATGTCTCACGAATCGAATGGATCAAGGTTGAATCTTCTTGATGGTGTGAAGAGACGACTACTAACTAGAGATATTCAGACTTCAGTAATACACTCTCTTGTTGATCAAAAGCCTCTTCACCTTTCTTTGTTGCAAGGTACGATCTTCTCAACAAGGCATCTAACTGACATTGTTGGCATCCTGGACGATATGTGATGATGAAATTGAACCTGGATAGAAAGTTACTCCATCAAGATTTCCTTCTATTGAGGATGCGATAGTCATAAAGAACTCTAAATTTTTATGATTTTTGTATACAGTGTTGGTACATTTGGCAAGCCTTGATTCTTGACCAAATATCAAAGGTTTACCTCACAACTTGGGTGTGACTATCCATAAGTCACATATGAACACCTTTTCTAAAATGCATGAGTTTAACTCAAGATAAAGTTAAAAGAGAGTAATAGAGAGAATCTCGTGACTTTAAAAGTTGCACTTTATTCCAACCTAGTAGTTGGAATCAAATCAATTAGAATCCTAAAAGGTAGGATCACCTTTTAAGTGGAAGATTTAAAAGTCAAATTGAAGACACAACTATATGCTAAGTGCTCATTTGAGTGAATTTGTTTTGAGGAGTTCTCTACAAGTACTTATCCAATCGAGGTGATTTAACTTGGCCTATGTAGCGAACTATCATCTTCCTAAAAAGTTAGGATTACACTCCTAGCTTCTTAATATGATTTTTCATCATATACTCATCCTAAATTAGTGAAAGAACTTCCTATAGCAAGCTTAGGACTCAAATTAGCTCTGTCTACAAGCTTTCATGTCAATTGCAATCAGTGAGTGAGCACTGAGTGAATTACTGAGCAAGACCAAGTCCCAACATAACAAGTTTTTGGAAGTCTCCAATCTTGAAAGTTATTTGTTTTGACATAACTATTTGAGGCTGATGCTCCAAGGTACATTATGGATCCAAATGAGTATTTGGGAAGCTAAAGTTGTCTACTAAGGTACTCTCAAGCTACATTGGTAGGTGTAGAACATGATTTGTGTAGCACCACCTCATCTTTGGAGTGTATCCAATCATCTCCTCACAATGGTATCAGAGCTATGATAAACTCAACATGGAAGATGGATTCCCATCATCAATTGATAAATTAGATCAAGGTAATTACTCTGATTGGTCTATTAGAATGGAAGCATATCTACAAGGTAGAAATCTCTATGGTTACATATCAGGAGATGAGTTAATGCCAATGCTCAGAAGCAAAGGGCAAAGTACTCATGAAGAGTAGGAAAGGTTATCAACATGGTGCTCAAAGGATGCTTTGGCCAAGTCATATCTTCTCAGCTCAGTTTTTGATTTCTTGCTTCCACACATTAGGAACTATAATACATCACAAGAAACTTGGAATGCACTTGAAGCATTCTTTTCTTCAAGCACTAGAGCAAGAAAGAGCCGACCGTGGATGGAGTTCACAACACTAAAAAAGATGCCCAAGCAAAATGTGAATGATTATTTCACTAAAATAAAGGACCTAGCTGATCAACTTGGAAGCATTGGAGAAGTCATTGAAGAGAAGCAAATTGTGAGACAAATGATCAATGGAATCAAGACAGATGATAAATTGGAAGCCTTCACCACAACAATACATGGACATGCAGGTACCTAACCTCAATACTCTAATGGGGAAACTATTCATTCATGAAGCCAAGCTTGTGAAAAGCACTGACAACTCAAAAGGTAATCAATCCTCTGCCCTATACACTGATAAGAACAAGAGTAAGGATAGTAAAGGTAAAGACAAGAAATCTGATGATGAAGCTAGTACCTCCCAAGCTAACTTTCTCGGAAGAGGTAGAGGTACAAGAGGAAGAAGCAGAGGAGGTAGACAAGGTAGGGGGAGATTCGAAGCACATCTCCATGTGCCATATGTGAATTGACTAACCATACAATTGAGAATTCTTCTAGGAACCCTAGAAATCAGAGAGGAAGAGGCTTCAATAGAGGAAGCTATGGAAGAGGAAGATCAAATAATTTCAACAACTACAACAACAACTACAATAACCAAGGAGGCTATAGACAAAGAGACTACAAAAATTTCACTGAAGAGCAGGCACAAGAGGACTCACTTTTGTGGATGAACATGACCATGAGGCAAGGTAAAGCAGATGAGAATGTGTTCTCTATAGATTTTGGTTATTCAAATCATGTAGCAGGAAATATGGCATTATTTTTTGACTTGGAGGATCCAAGAAACAAGAATGAGGTACAGACAGGAGATGAAACAAGGCACTCAGTTGAAAAGATTGGAAATGTGAAGGCTCTAGATGAAAATATGAATCTACTCAGCAAGGTATTGTATGTACCTACCATAACCAAGAACTTGATAAGTGTTGGACAGATTGTAGAAAAATGATTGCAGGTAAGGTTCATAAGAAATGGAGCATTTTTTGAAGATCCTTTACAAGGGTTCAGGAGGTTTGCAAGAGGATACAAGACAGGTAGACTCTTTACATTTGAGTTACAAGATACTAGAAA
The DNA here is from genome assembly GCA_020310875.1 of Ceratopteris richardii. NCBI lineage: Eukaryota > Viridiplantae > Streptophyta > Polypodiopsida > Polypodiales > Pteridaceae > Ceratopteris > Ceratopteris richardii. The sequence continues at coordinate 44,969,169 of CM035406.1, read as the reverse complement.
TATAGTACTTTTCAATTATGGAGGACAAACTTTATGAGAATTAGAAATGTGGCACAAAACATAGGAGAAAGGAGTTTGAAGCAAATATGCAGAGATCAAAGTGTGCTTGGATCTCCAAACATTTCAAAGCAACATATGATATATAAGTGAGTGCATGTCAACTTGGGAAGTCTCATAGATAACCCTTTATGAAGAAATGTTACATTTATGGTGATCTATTGTAGCTAGTCCACACAGATGTTTGGGGACCTAGAAAAGACCCCTCAATCTCAGGATCCAGGTACTATGTATCATTCATTGATGATTGTACCAGATGGACTATACTTTATTTTATGAAGCACAAGGATGCAATGTTCATTTGTTTCAAAAAATATCTTGCTCTTGTTGAAAACCAAATAGGGAAAACCTTAAAAAGGCTAAGGCCAGATGGAGGGGGAGAATACTTCTCCCATGAGTTTGTTGCATATCTCCAAGATAGAGGCATCAAAAGAGAGATCACTTCTAGGTATACTCTAGAACAAAATGGAGTAGCAGAAAGGAGGAAAAAGACCATTGTGGAGGCAGTAAGGTCCATGATTAATGAGAAAAATTTACCCAAATACCTATGGGCAGAGGATGTGCCTACATCCACTTATCTCATCAACACGCTCCTATCTAAAGCATTGGATGGGATGACACCATATGAATCTTGGAATGGAAGGAGACCTAGCCTAGATCATTGCAAAATATTTGGGTGCATAGCTTATGCAGATTGCAAGTAAAGAGATACAATTGTCTTATGTATCTACACAGATGCAATGTGTAGATATGATGTGTCACCAAATCACTTGATGGAAGCAAACTCAATAGGTTCAAATCAATGATTGGGTTGTAGGAGATACCTATGGAATGAAGACTCAAGCATCTTAGGCTTGAGCGGGCATTATTGGTACATTTGGCAAGCCTTGATGCTTGACCAAATATCAAAGGTTTACTTCACAATGGTGTGACTATCCATAAGTCACATATTAACACCTCTTGTAAAATTCATGAGTTTAACTCAAGATAATTGTAAAAGAGAGTAATAGAGAGAATCTCATGACTTTACGTGTTGCACTTCATACCAACCTAGCAGTTGGAATCAAATCAATTAGAATCCTAGAAGGCAGGATCACCTTTTAGGTGGCAGATTAAAAATTCAAATTGAAGTCACAACTATAAAAGAACCTGACTCTTTAGTCGCAGAAAATAGAGCAAGAAGAAGGACACATTGAGCTTCAAGCTTGTGGTTACACTAAGCCCACACATGTATGAGTAAGCCTACATCATCTCCCTTGTATCATACATTCATAATATTATACACTTGATTCAGTTTATGCAAGTCATTTTGGTATCTACTGTTGTCTGCTACTAAGTGCTCATTTGAGTGAATTTGTTTTGAGGCGTTCTCTTCGAATACTTATCCAATCGATATGATTTAACTTGGGATATGTAGCTTATCAATTTTCATATCATTTGATTTAGTACTCTATGAGATAAGTTCTCTGCAAGTCACCTATCTCCGCTCACTGTCATCTTCCTAAAAAGTCAGGATTACATCCCTAACTTTGTAATGTGATTTGGCATCATATACTCATCCTAAATTAGCGAAATAAATTCCTATAGCAAGCTTAGGACTCAGATTAGCTATTTCTAAAAGCTTTCAGGTCATTTACAATCAGTGAGTGAGCACTGAGTGAGTTACTGAGCAAGACCAAGTCCCAAAATAGCAAGGTTTTGGAAGTCTCCAATCTTAAAAGTTATCTATTTTGACATAATAGGGTACATTATAGATCCAAATGCATATTTTAGAAGCTAAAGGTGTCTATTGAGGTACTCTGAAGCTATATTGTCAGGTGTAGAGCACGATTTGGGCAGCACCACCTCATCTTTGGAGTGTATCCAACCATCTCCTCACATACAGTAACTTTATGAGTCGCTCCTTCTAGATGGTGAAACCATGTATCAAATGCATCTACGATTGTAAGAAGCTCTTTTTCATGGATTTCATAGTTAATCTCTGGAGGAGGGAATTTTCTTGAATGATACAAAGTTCGATGTAGTGTCCATCCCCATGTTGGGATAGGATCGCCCCCAAGGCAAAGTCTAATGCATCTGTCTCCAAGAAAAAGGCTTGGTAGAATCAGGATGAACTAGAATTGGAGCACTAGTGAATGATGATTTTAGGATATGAAAGGCTTTCTCTGCATCTTCATTCCATGAAAATTTTGTGTTTTATGTAAGCTTGGTGAGGTGTATCACTGTTTTGGAGTAATCTCTCATGAATATCCTATAAAATTTGGCAAACCCTAGGAAACATTGTACATCTTGAACACTAGAAAACATTGTCTCTATCTTCTAAAGGTCCAAAAAAATTCCTTTATTTGTTACAATGTACCCTAAAAATTCCACTTCTGTTTGATGGAAAGAAAACTTCTCCAATTTTGCATATAATCCTTTTTCTCTTAGTGTCTCTAGGACTATCTTTACATGACATTCATGATCCTCTAGAGTTTTGGAGAATATCAAGATATCATCAAGGTATATTATAACAAAATCATCCAAATACTCTCAAAAGATATTATTCATCAGTTTTTGGAAGATAGCTGGAGCATTTTTGAGACCAAATGGCATAACTACATATTCAAAATGTCCATACCTTGTTCGAAATGTTGTCTTCCATTTGTCTCCTTCTCTAATCATGACAAGATCATAAGCTCCTTGAAGGTGAATCTTTGTGAAGAACTTTGCTTTTCCAAGGCGTTCCAAGAGCTCTAATATGAGTGGCAGAGAGTATCCATTCTTGATAGTGGCTTTATTCAATCCATGATAGTCTATACACATTTGAAGAGTCCTATCCTTCTTCTTTACAAATAAAATAGGAGCTCTTGCTAGAGACTTTGAGTGTTTGATAAACCCCTTTGCAAGATTCTCATCAATGTTCTTGCATAATTCTGTAAGCTCCTCTAGGGATAGTCTATAGATTGGTCCAAAGGGCGGTTGTGTTCCCTCTTGAAGTTCTATGGTGCAATCATAAGGTCTATGCTTTGTGAGGATATCTACATTCTTCTTTTCAAAAACATCTTCAAAGCATGGGTACTGATTGGGTAGCTGCATTAGATCATCTTCCTTGGATTCTTGAGTTGGTATGGCATAGATCATATATGTCAGTTCCTTTCTTACTGCATGCATGAAAGCTTGCCTCCTACATAGGTTGGGTTCTTATGGATATCCCAATGATTAATTTTATTTTTCTCCCAATTGATTCTAGATTATGTTTCTTTAGCTAAGGCATTCCAATGATAACAGGATTTGTTGGACTTGATATTACATTGAAACATATGTATGAATCATGGTCACCAAGGTATACTCTTAATGGTGTGGTTTCCATGGTTATATTCCTAGATGCTAGAGGTCATCCATTGACTACTTCAACTACTACTAGTTTGTTCTTCAAAAGTACTAAAATCCCATGTTTCTTAACCAACCCTTCATCGATAAAACATGAGAAGGCTCCTGAATCTACTAGGACTATATGGGAAAGGGTCTTTTTTGGCATGATTAACATGACAGAGGCAAGACATGTTTCTATGTGTGAAGCTAGAATTATGAGATCCTTTCTTATATCATGGTCCAGCTGTACATTCTCTTTTACAATTGGACTTCCTCATTTCCCTGCTCTACAAGGTTTCTGTGACTCTAGAGGTTGTTCTCTTGTTGGGACATAACTTGTTCTCTCTCCTTCTCTGTTTCTCTTGTGGCATTAGAGGCTAGAACCTAGTTACATCTATCTGCGTAGGTTCAGGCATAGACTCATCTCTAGGAGTGGGTTGGAAGGTTTTCCATTGGTAAGGTATTCCTTCTACTTGTTTTCCTTGTTTCCTTTCAAAAATTCAATTATCACACTAAATATCTTGCATGATGTATTCATTCAATGTCTTAACCTCTAGCATCATGAGTATAAGGTCGGCCTTCACATCATCTCTTAAACCCCATCTAAATTGGCTTATGAAATGATCTTTGTGCTAAGTGAGATCATATATCAAGTGCAAAAATTTTGATGCATAGGTAGAGGCAAGTTGGTTACCTTTGTGTAGCTTTTCAAGTCTTGTTTCTACCACTCGACTTGTGTCTACATCTCCAAATGTGGCAGTGAGTTCTTGAAGAAACCCCTCATAGTCTTGAAGTACTATCATGTTCTTCTCCAAGATTGGGGCAAACCATGATAATGCTTCGCCACAGAGCAAGGTTCCAATAAACCTGACCTTGGATGCCTTGTCATGTTATTGTGAGCCGCCTGAATGTAATCCTGAGAGGACGCATGCACACTGAAAGGGCATAGCGTAACCGTTGTAATGTTTTTGATTAATGAAAAGGGGCGTGCATGAAACTGAGGGTGGTCGACGCCGGATTGTGGTTTGGGTGAATGCCTGAAGTAGAGCGTAGTGTGCATTGTTAATATTATGAGTACTCTGAGTATTCTGTTACTTTGTTAATTACTTTGATGAAGTATTGAGTTAAGAAACATTGTGGTAAAGTGATGAAGTTGCGCAGTCATACGTATTCCAATGAATAATTGTGTCCTCATGAGTCACATGATCTATTGATGGATTAGTATCGATTTCTAGTAATTCCTCTTTCTCATCAGTAGAATCAGCATATAGAGTATTATCCTCTTCATAAAAAAGATTAGTATCATTATCATGTATAATGATTCTAATTTCTCTTTCAAATGTTGATGTATCAGTATCTGATGCTTAATCATCAAGAGGACTTTCAAAAAAAAATCTCTCTAACAATAACTGTTCAAACAATGACCTACCTTTAGGTTGAACATGAATGACTTGCCACCAAGGGTGAGCATCTGGGTTTTAATAAAAAATGCTTGTTCAATATGCCTAGAAAGAATATATTGTTCTTTACTAGATCGCATTACCTTGGAAGAATCAATTGCCCAAAACCTAGATAATTTCTTTCTTAATGTGGAATTACTACCTTTATACTCGGCTCCAAACTAGAAAACCTTCAAAATGACCTATCCAAATATATAAAAACAGAAACCCATTATTAGGTACTTAAAAAAATAACTAACTCTATCATAAAAAATGTAAACTTTTTTCTACCTGTTTGAATGTACGAAATAAAATTTCGTAGATACCAACAATAGTTCCTATGTAACCAAGTTCGCCATCTACAAGGTTCATGTCTTTTGAGCTAGCACATGATAGTTGCTTGAAAGAAGCAACAATACTAGAATCCTCTGCTTTACGTAAAAAATCAATGACTTTGATTCTAATATGCTATCCAAAAGCCCACATATTAGTGAACATTCGAGCCTGCAAAAGAAATTAAATTAGTAAATAGAAACTAATATACATATGTGAAAAAACAAAATATTATTAAAATAAAATTACCTTTCGTTCACAACCTATCATTAACTCTCTCTGCTCATCTGATATTTCTTCATTATTTGCATTGATGCATTGCAAACAACCATATAGCCAATCCGCGAAAGAAGATATATTTGTAATCTCATTATTATCGAGATTACATCTATATCTTTTTTTCTTTGCCTTTTAATTTGGAGATTTTGAAGTTCTTGTTCGTACTCACTAAGGAATGCTTGCATGCATTCGCTATTATATGCTACAAACGTAGAAACATCATTTTTCTCTTGACATGTAAATAAAAATGGAATTCCCTTACCTGATAATACCTCATCTATTATTTTTGAAGAAGACTTGTTGGTTCATGCATGTGGAGCTTCTTCATGAACTCTTTCAAGGTACTAACTAACGTAACACATGCACTCTTCAAGCATCCAACCCTTTGCCATGGATCCTTCTGATTCTGCTCTTTGTCGCACATAATCTTTTAATATTCCCATAAATCGCTTGACGCAAAACATCCATCGAGTGTTGACAACACCTGCAATCTCTATTTCATCTACAAGATGAACTACTAAATGAACTTGAATATCAAAAAATGAAGTAGGAAGCTCTTTCTCCATCAAACATAGTACCTCTTTGCATTCATGTTTTTTTTGTGGGATCGAGTTTTTGTCAATCTCTTTTGATGTAATCCACCTATACATATCATAAACAAAATTATAAAGAAGTTAATTAAAAAATAAAAGATATACAATATTCATACATATTTAATATAAAAGTATCTAATTACCTTATAAACGATCCAAGACGATAGATCACATCTCGTACCTGTTTGAATGTACGAAATGAAATTTCGCAGATACCAACAATAGCTCCTCCCATTTTACTGATGACTTAATACCTACATAGCTAATTGATACTTAATTTTTGTATGCAAAAGAGTTAGTTGCAGAGGTATTAGGTCGACTAAAATAGGAAAAACATATGTGTCAAGAAGATTCTAAAGGTTGGGTGGACAATTCTAAAGGCTAGATGGACAAAACATCTTCATTCGATACAGGTATGTATAATTTGACATTACTCTCATAACATGTGCCTGTATGTATATGTGTGTGTATGTTTATATATGTGTATACATTCATGTATATTATGTATATGTTTATATATGCACATATATATATATATATACATATATATATATATATATATATATATATATATATATATATATATATATATATATATATATATATATATATATATGTGTGTGTGTGTGTGTGTGTGTGTGTGTGTGTATGTGTGTGTGTGTGTGTTGGAGATAGACGTCTGCGGAAACACGCGAACAACACAAGGAAGAAGAAGAAGCTTGGAGCACAAACACACAATACTGAATGTATTACTAGAGAATGTACAAAGATCAGTAGCCCATTAGGGCAATAGGCGTATGTACAAGCCGAGGGGGAAAAAACCTCCTAAAGAGGTAAAAAAGTGCCACGGTGGTCCTAGAGTGTTCACACACATCACTACCTAAATATATCAACAAATCCCCCCTGGGAGTGATGCGGTGAACAAGTAGCTAGCACTCATGTATAAGGAAGTGCCAAGCTATGTGGAAGTCACTCCACAAAAGGAAGTAAGCCCAAAGCTTTGCGAAAAGCTTCAAACTTCTCTCTGGGCAGAGCCTTCGTGAAAAGGTCTGGAATGTTCTCTTGCCTGGGCACAGATGCCAAGCGGATCTCCCCAGCAAAGAACTTCTCCCTGACATAGTGATAATGCACCTCAATGTGCTTAGTGCGAGCATGGAACACAGGGTTCCTCACAACTGCTAATGCGCTCTAATTGTCAGTGAAGATAGTGGTGGCAGAATTCCGACCAATACCCAAATCAGCCATAAGGCGTCTGAGCCACACACACTTAACAGTAGATGTGAAAGCTGCCCTATACTCAGCCTCATAACTGGAAGTGGCCATAGTAGGCTGCTTCTTTCTCAACCAAGATATACATGAGCTACCAAGCATGAAGAAAAAGCCACTAGTGGACGCACGAGTGTCATAGCAACCAGCCCAATCAGAGTCAGAAAAAGCATGCAAATCTGGCGGTAGTGATCCTCCCTTGGGATAAGACAACCCAAGTAGCCGAGGACCACTCAAGTAGCGAAAGATGCACTTAACCGCCTGCCAATGCTTGTCTCCTGGGCAATGCATAAATTTGCTCATCTATGAGACAACAAACTGAATATCTGGCTGAGTAATGCATAAGTAAATCAAGCATCCAACATCATGCTGATAGAGAACAACATCAAATGCATCTCCAGCATCATGAAGACTCAATCGTAAACCTGTCTCCATAGGAGTGGCAATAGGCTTACAGTCTTCAAGGCCAAAACGCTGCAATAATGTGTCAATATATTTCATTTGACACAAAGCCATTCCACCATCAACTTGCATAAACTGAATGCCTAAATAGTGATGCAAATTCCCTAAATCAGACATCTCAAATGAGGCATGCAAATCAGCCTTAAAATCAGCAATATGCTTCTCAATAGGACCAATGAGCAACATGTCGTCAACATAGACAACAATGATCAAAAGCACATCATTAGCACGCTTAACATATAAGGTGCTTTCACTTGGACTGTTCTCAAAACCATGTGCAATCAGATAGGCATGTATCTTCTCATACCAAGCACCTGGTGCTTGCTTTAAACCATATAATGCCTTCTTTAATCTGCACACCTGGTTTTCATGCCCTTTCTGCACAAAGCCGCGGGGCTGAAAAACATACACTTCTTCATGCAAGTCACCATTCAGAAATGCAGTTTTAATGTCCAACTGATGTACATTCCAACCATGATGGGCTGCAAGTGCACAAATGCTTCGAACAGTAGTCATACCACATGTAGGTGCAAAGGTCTCATAAAAATCAATGCCTCTTTCCTGCGCATAACCCTTTGCAACAAGCCTAGCCTTATACCTGTCAACTGTACCATCAGGTTTACACTTCAGCTTGTATACCCACTTAGTGCCAATGGCCTTCTTGTGAGGAGGCAAGTCACATAAAGACCAAGTACCATTCTTCATTATTGCATCATATTCAGATTGCATAGCAGCCATCCAATTTTCTGAATTTTGTGCTTCATCAAACAAAATAGGCTCATTCTCATCACAGAGACTAGATGCAGCCATATCATAGCAATCTGATGCAAAAGAGGCACTATGAGAGCCTGAACGAGTACGATATGATAGAGGTGCATCTAATTTGCTGTCACGCAAAGTCTGCACCAGCCATTTTGGCATAGTTTTTGCCTGCTCAATATCAGCTCTCTTATCAACTAGTGCATCATGTAAATCTGCATCAGAAATGGAATGATCTGCATCATCACATGAAACTTGCCAAGGCTGAGAAGTTGCCTCATTAGGATGAGCACTAGACTGTCCACCTGTGAAAAGAGGCATCAAAGTATCATACATGTCTTTGGAGCTAACAAATGTCTCCTTAGTACATGAAAGCAATGGCTGAATAACATCTTCCACAAAAACAATATCACGGCTGACCAGAATGCGTTTAGTCTTTGGATGATACAGAGGATAGCCTTCATTTTCAGAATTGTACCCAACAAAAATACATTTTACTGCTTTATCAACCAATTTTCTGTGATGTTGTTCAGGCACTAATGCATATGCCAAACAACCAAAAACATGCAGATGAGCAACAGATGGCTTGCGATCATGCCAAGCCTCATATGGAGTGATAGACTACAGCGCTTTAGTGGGACACCTGTTCAGTACATATGCTGCACACATGATAGCCTCAAGCCAGAAACTATGAGGTAAAGCCTGACTCTTGACCATACACCTCGCCATCTCCATGAGAGACATGTTCTTCCATTCAATAACTCCATTCTGTTCAGGTGTATACGGCATTGTACACTGGTGTTTTTATCCCACATTCAGCCAGAAATGCATTAAAATCAGAAGACATATATATTCCCCCCCTCGATCAAAACGGAGGGTGCCCATTTTACATGCTGACAGATTTTCAGCCAAAACCAAAAACTGTTTGAAGCACGTGAACACTTCGGACTTTGCCTTCCATGGATATACCCATGCATGCGTGGAAAAATCATCGATGAAAGTCACGAAGTAAAGATAATTATCAAAAGAAGGTGTTTGCATAGGACCACAAACATCACTATGTACAAGCTGCAATTTCTGAGTAGCTTGAACTGAACGATCTTTTGGAAAGGATGAACGCTGCATTTTTCCCAAAATACAACCTTCACAAACATGTTTTCCAAGTGCCTCAAGTTTGGGCAACGAGGACACCATTTCAGATTTCTGCATGCGTAGCAAACTAGCAAAATTCAGATGACCAAAGTATGCATGCCAAAGCTTTGCATCTGACATAGCCTGTGAATCATTTACTGCACATGCCAAATCATTTACAGATCTTTCATAGTCTATGAGCTTATGCAACCCACGACATAAAATGCCAGAAGCAATAATCACATCACCATTTGACAGATCATGAACTGTACACCTGTCATCAACAAATTTCACAACCAAGCCAATCTTGGCTAATGCAAAAACTGATAACAGGTTCTTTTTTATCCCTGGCACAGATAAAGCATCTGACAAAGTGAAAGAACTGAAAGAACTACCATCATCAGTAGTCAAAATGATCTTACCAACTCCCATAACAGGGTAAGAGGGGTTGTTGGCGCATGTAACAGTATTCCCTGTAGGGGCAGGCTTGAGCGAAGAGAACAAAATGCGCTGCAAGGTAATATGTTTGGTTGGCCCACTGTCAAAATACCAAACATCTGAGTCTACTACAGACATGCACTGCTCATGAGAAGATGGGTCAAAACTGCAGACAGTAGTAAACGCCCATTCTTCTTCCTGCACAAGATTTGCAGACTCTGTTTTTGGTGTAGAGGCCTCTGCAACAACCATTCCAGCCTCTTTCTTCCTTGCCTCTTTAGCAGCCAGTTTTGGACAGTTCTTTATGATATGATCATCCCCTTTACAGTACTTACAAAACAATCTTTGATTTTTTTATTTCTTCTCATCTTTATCTTCCTTCTTCGAATATGCAGAATTAACAGATTTCTGCTTACTAGTTGAAGAGCTCCATTTTCCTTTGCCCTTCTGACTAGCTAGGAAAGCTTGATCTACAACTCGCATAATGGACTTGTTCTGCCTGGACTGATCTTCCTGCAACAGAACAGAGACTAACTCCTCAAATGATAAGGCATTTGGATTGCCTTTCATCATCAAACGAAGAGTAGAAGCAAAACTCTGATATGAATCAGGAAGACCATTCAGAACGGTCTGCACAAGTGAGCTATCTGGTATAACCTCATCAGCAGAAATCAATTGTTCCTTCAAGTCTTTTATCTTTGTTAGGAAACTATCCATAGAATCACCTTCATTCATGTGCTCCCTCTCCGACTGTTTTTGGAGGTAAGCAACACGAGCCTCATTCCTAGCTTGGTACAATGTGGTAAGTGTATCCCAAGCATCCTTAGCTATTCTACAAGAGCGAATGTGAGGAATAATGGCACGTTTGACAGGGAAAGCTATCAATGCATGTGCCTGACATCTCTGCCATCCCAGCGAATCTGCTCTGTAGTAGGTGCAGTAGAAACAACAGCACGAACAGGAATTTGCATAATATCATCTTCGACACCATCTTCATCAGCTCCAACACCTGTATTTGCAGTACCTATAGTTAGAGGTGTAACAGGACGTCTTTCAACACCCTGCATAATGTTCCACAATCCTTTTGCAACCAATACATGTCGCATCATATAAGCAAATAATGGGTAGTTGGTACCATCCAACTTATCCTCAAGAACCAACATACGGAATACATCACTACTTTCAGCCATGGATGGTGACTAAAATACCTTGATGAAGAAAATTGACTGTATCTCAAAAAGTTGAACAGAACTGCCCAGACAAGTTCTGCTAGACTTGTAGCAGACTTCGAGACGCTTAAACTGGCGAACAGACACTGGTATATACCTTTGGCACAAAAAGATGAAATAGCCTGCACAAGCACTGCGATAGTGCGTTCGGAGGCCGAAACGAGCTCAGATCGTGATTTCGGCACCAGAAAATGAAGCAGTTTTGATCTTGGAAACACGCTGAGTATGCTCACCAAAATTCGTGCGATTCTGAGACTACAAAAGGAGGAGTGTCGACGGCGCCCTAGATGAAGCGACGACCTGCTCTGATACCAATTGTTGGAGATAGACATCTGTGGAAGCACGTGAACAACACAAGGAAGAAGAAGAAGCTTGGAGCACAAACACACAATACTGAATGTATTACTAGGGAATGTACAAAGATCAGTAGCCCATTAGGGCAATAGGTATATATACAAGCTGGGGGGAAAAAAACCTCCTAAAGAGGGAAAAAGGTGCCCCGGCGGTCCTAGAGTGTTCACACACATCACTACCTAAATATATCAATAATATATATATATATATATATATATATATATATATATATATATATATATATATATATATATATATATATATATATATATATATATATATATATATATATATATATATATAAAGATAGATAGAAAACTGAAAATTATACCTTAATAGTGTCGAAATAGGTACATTACTCCATCCAAAACGATTTTGAAGATTGAGAATAAGTAAGCTCACACTTAGTCGTGTCAAACGACTTCCTTCATATACATGCTTTAGACATTCCTCTCAAAGATATTTCTCATTTTTAGAAATATCAATGCTCTCAGTGTCATTTTGATACCAATCCTCAATAAAATCTACCATGACATCGTCTTCATCATTGTCACACAAATCTTGTACTTTATCTTCTTTTGAATATAGATCTTTCAGCCTTGCATATTCCACAGGATCACTTTTGCATAGCCTCCTCATAGAAGCTTCTGGTAAATGAGGTCTTACTGGCAATCGTGAATGGTGTGGAGGAATATCATCAACATCATATGTTGGAATCTACACATATAAATAAAATTCATTAGTATTCTATAAATGAATAAAAAGTAAACTTTAAACATAAAATCAAATATATAAGTTATTAAATATGGATATAAAATTTTCATTCTCTCTAGCTAAAAGGTGCTCTTGGAGGTCTACGCCATCCATAATTCACTAATAGCTCATCACCAGCATGTAATGTAATAATAGCATTGACAACTATGTATCTTGATACATCTCTACTCATGTATGGTGATTCATGACTATTTTCACGCTCCTCAAATGTGCAATTAGTCCTTGAACTATTATGTAACCCTCGACTACTATTTATTAAACCTTCTATATTTCCATGCATATAAGGTCTTCCATCAATATATAATCTTTCATTTTGTGCATGTGAAATCCTTCTACTAGTAAGGGATGCTGCATTCAAGCATATTCCATAAGTACTCATGCTTTGAACATAATGTGAAAGTGGATGCCAATCTCCCCATCCATATATAGGACCACAAAATGACATAAGAGTGACTTTAAAGTTCGGAGGCACATACAAACCCTCTACAATAAAGAGACCACAACCAGCATTAGTAATAGTGGATGGAGCAATCATATAGTGATTACCCCAAAAGTTGAAAACCTCTCCATCTAAAGGAAATGGTCCTCTATTCCATCCTCCATATCTTCTTCTATCATATGTTTGTACTAGAGAATGATCACGAGCTGGCAATGGATACTCTCTAGCCGTTTCAGTCTCTAAACCAGGAGGTAGAGGATTTCTAGAAACCTTTGCTTGTAATTGATGAACAACAAGTCCATGACGTGTATGATGTATATTAACATTATGAGAAAAATTATCATCATCATCGAGCTAGTATTCTTGTATATCAACAGTAATTTGATTTTGTATATGGTTTTTAAATAAAATAATGACATTAATTTATATAAAAACTACATACCCAAGCATTATCACGTTGACCAGGTGATGGTGCACCCTCAAAAGTACCATACTCTGCCTCATGTTCAATACATTCCAATCGTGGTCTTTGATACGTGCCATAACACGAGTTACACCAACACATAATATGCTCTTGAAAGTAAAATTCATCATAATTCCTATCGGAGGACACATGGGAAGTCGTTGCATGGGTAGGAGGTGGTGGAGTGCCCTCTGATTGATTAGAATCTGTTTATAATAAGAAACCAAAAAATATATAAGTTATGTATCCATCAAATATATTTAAAATTAAATGTTTGATGTAGTTACAATATATAGTCGTTGCACAATGAGGAGACAGTGGTGTGAGTTCCATTTGATTGATCAAAATCTACAAATAATGGTATTTGATATTAATAATATGATTATTTACATACATAAACATTCACATATACATATTTTCACATACACACATATTCACATATACACATATACACATACACACATATTCACATATACACAAATACACATTATTGTGGGATAAATGCATGTATTTTGTATGAATGAGTGTACATGCATGCATGCATGCATGTGTATGTATATATGTGGATATGTATATGTGTGTTTATGTTATATGTACGTATATGTGTATATGTATGCATATATGTATGTGTATATGTTTGCATGTATATGTGTATGTGGGTATGTGTATGTGTATGTTTGTGTATATATGTGTATGTATTCTGACTTTTTTTTCTGTTTGAGATTAAATTAATAGGAGATATTGTATGGTGGAAAAAAATAAGAGGCGACCTAACATACCACCTGAGACATGGCAGTTTTGTCGTAGACAGCTACGTCTTCACGAGTCATTTCCTCAACAGAAGGTATACAAATTAATAGTTTATATTTATAATTTGCATATATTTTACTAATTTTTTACATTTAATTTATGTATTTCATTTTTCTTAAATAAACAAGCTACTACAAAGAAGAGAGTTGAGTCGGGCCACCCATCGCACCTACGCCAAATGGGCCATCATGGTTTTATAGCTACATTTGTAAGTATATGTGTTATTATGAGTATATTTTTGATTTTAGTTAAAATGCAAGAAACTAATCTTTTTTATTTGTTTCAGTGGAGCGAAAGGATTATGGACGATATCCTACGAAACATGAGATCAAGTATGCTACACATTTTGGATATCGGTGTTTGAGAGAGTATATGCGAGATCATCCGGATGCCTTTGTGAGTATTATTAAATTTTATATAATTATTTTATTTTTATGGATGTTTTAATTTTTGGTAATCATGATGATGAGGATGAGGATGACCAGGATGATCATGATGCTGTTGTTGATGATGATGATGATGATGATTATGATTCTTTATTATGATATTGGATTATATGTATTTACATTGATATATATATATATATATATATATATATATATATATATATATATATATATATATATATATACATTTACATATATATATATATATATATATATATATATTTCATTTCAGTTATGTTTTGAATTATGTGTATGGTATTAAGTAATGAAACATTTTGTTCTATTGATTCTTATTATTGTTTATATTAAGCATGTGTTTTAGTACTTTAATTATATAATTCATTCATATGTGTGTATGTATGCGCATGTATATGTGTGTAATATGTGTGTGTACATATGTGCATGTATATGTGTGTAATATTTGTGTGTATATGAATGTATGTACATATGTATATGTGTATATGCATGTATGTGCATGTGCATGTGTAACTGTATGTGTATGTATATGTATGTGCATGTCCATGTGTATGTGTGTGTATATGTATGTATGTGCATGTGCATGTGCATGTGTGTTTATATGTATGTATGTGCATGTGCATGTGTATGTGTGTGTATATGTATGTGCATGTACATGTGTAAGTGTATGTGTATATGTGTGTATGTGCATGTATATGTGTATATGTATGTATGTGCATGTGTGTGTGCATGTGTATATGTGTGTGTACCTATATGCATATATATGTGTATATATGTGTATGTGTGTGTATATATACATATGTGCATATGTATGTGTATGTGTATAAACATATACAAATGTATGTATATGCATGTGTATATGTATGAAACATGCATATGCGTGTGGATGCATTTCCATTTGCATCCATGTGCATGCATGTGGATGTGCATATACATGTATTTAAGTATATGTTAATGTGTGTATGTGTGTATATATATGCAATAATGCATGCATGCAAGTCTTTTTATGTGGTTGTAGAAATGTTTGTGCATATGCATGTGTATGTGTAAGTGTATGTGCACATGTATGTGTGTGTATATATGTGTGTGTATGTGCATGTGTATATATGTATATGTGTGAATGTGCATCTTCATCAAGTATAAGTGTATATGTGCATATCAATGAGTGTGAGTATGCTAACTAATGAAAATAACACAATTCAAATGATATAAAAAGAATGGAAATTGTACTTACAATAGTTAGCCATACTTTTTGCTTGGTTAGCTTCTTGAATAACCTGCAATAAAGAGAGAGAGAGAGAAAAGAGAGAGAGAGAGAGAGAATTCAAAGAGAGAAAGACGTAGAAAGAGAGAAATAGAGACAGAGAAAGACAATAAGATAGAGCTTAGGCAAAACAACAATTCTGCATATACTTGTTTCAGCTCATAAGTGCAACGCAATTGCGAATGTTGGAGAGCTCTTCGATCACATGCGTGAACATGGCGATCGAAGAGCCTCCAATGTTTTAATTTTTTTATGTCAACAGAGCGTCCTATAAGCGATGGTAACACATCATAAAAACCATTGGAATTGATATCACATAAGCAAAATTTTCGTTGCAAAAAAGCATCGCTTATGCGACGCTTTTTTAAACCGTCCCATTAGCGATGCTCTATGTGAGTGTCACACATCCCGTTGCGCCACATGTTGAAAAAAACATCGTTTGGCTCGTCGCTTAATCGATGATCCGTGCTCGACGCTTCTTGCGATGCATTTTGTAATTCTATAGCGACAAAATTGTGTTCCCTTAACCGTTGCTATGTGCCCATATTCCTTGTAGTGAAAGAAGAACCAGACATCAAGTAGAAGCTTCACAAGATCAATCTCAAACACTAAATCAAAATCAACCAATACAAATAAACCAACCCACTCAAGTAATACCACCATTACAACCAACAATAATCCAACCAAATCGAATCCCGACTCAAGTTCGAAACCCTACTTCTACTGAGATGCCAGTTCCTACTCAAGTTAATAGTCCTCCACAAGATCAAGAGATGAAACCTGCAAGGAGAGGTCAACGGAGAGTGAAAACCCATCATACATGCTAAAATTGCACATTTAACAAGCCACGAATTTAAAACAAGTTCTTGAGAAAAGAGTGTTTGACAGTGTGATTGAATTTACATTAGGTGAGTTGCTTGGAGTAACTAAGGGAATTTCTACAAGTAATTATCCACCTCTTAAGGAGAAAATGGCAGCCAATAGCCGAGATGCAAGAGACTGAGATGATGGATGAAGAGACACCTATTCAAGCTGTGCACGCACAAGTACAAGAATTGAAAAGTGCACTTGATCAAATTGAAACTAATGTGTAGCCATGCGCACATGAAAAAATGTTCTTGGAGCGGAATTCTCTAGAAATAACTATTTCAAGTCTTTACACTAGAGATCATTGGGCTCGAGCCACAACTGAGACATTGGTGTGATTAGATAAAATCAGTACACCAATCGTTGCTCTTATCGATCATAGATATGAAATCAACTTATTGTCCAAAGATCTCCATATAAAAGGGAAATGGCCAATAGATATGCAACCAGGCTAGAGAATCAGGGTTGTTAATACGATGTGAGGTGAGTTATTTGGTGCATGCCCACAAGTACAAGTCACAATTGGAGATGTTAGTGATTATGAGAACTTCTTCGTCCAAGATCATTCCAGCTATTCATTGATTTTAGGACAGCCATACATTACTGCCTTGAGGATGGAGACAAGAGTCTTGGAGGATGGATCGGCCTATGTGCAAATTCAAAGCAAGGATGGAAAGAAAGCGGTCCATTTTATGACGGTTTGTGTAGACCATGTCAGGAATAGAACTTCTCTTCGGACAAGACCTATTCTGAAGAACTTGAAGATCAAAGTTTTTAAACGAAGCTTTCAAAAATCAAGACTATGGAAGCTTGGTTAGTGAAAAGATCTTGAATGTAAATATGTTCATATTGAGTTTCATAGAACTTTCTTCAACAAGTTCATTTTAGTTTCACATTTTTTCTAAGTTAAAAAAGTGGGGAAAACAATGCATAGCAGATCTTTTGAGAAACTTTTATGGATGTAGAGTGCTCAACTTTGACGAAGAAATCTCCAGAGTTTTTGATGAGATATCTTTTGCAAATACGTTGTTTGATTTGCAAGAATTGATTGAAGAAAGAAGGAGTGATTATGTGATTCAAACACACTCTATTTCCATGTACAAGGAAATAGCAAAGTTTGAGCAAGAAGGATTGGGAAAAGAAGCTTCCGTTGAAACAAAATACAAAATGATCGATAAAAAGATTAAACCAGTTGCAATTCGGCTTCTTGAAGATAGTAACAAACTTATGGATGGTGCAAAAACCTAGCCTCTTAGAGATAAAAGAAAAATAGGTCACAAATTCACTAAAGAAACACTTGAGAAAATTTAGTTAGGAAAAGATGGTTTCCTTAGTGAAAAAGAGAAGAATGTATTCTCCCAAATGATATTAAGGTGTGGAAATTCTTTTTCTTTCAATGTCTAGGAAATTCAATGATAATTTTTACGATACCACATGTACCTTGGAATCTTCAAACAATTCCAATACCAAAAGCTCACATTTCAAAGTTGATTGACCTGTTGAATGAAAAGATTAGAATGGGGATTCTTCAACCATCAAGTGCTTCCTATTCTAACCATTGCTTAACAATGGGTCACTAAGATTTTTCCAAGATCTATAGACAGTAAACAAGGTGACAATAAAAAATATGGGAATTGGGCCTATTATAGATGAGTATGCTGAAGCCTTTGCAGGAAGATCTATTTATTCGATGAGGGATTTGCACTCTGGGTATGACCAATTCTAGCTAGCTCTCGAGAGTCATGACTTGATGACTATGAGGACACCACTTAGACGTGTGTGCATGTGCACTTTGCCACAACATGCCACAAGCTCGGTGGCACATATGATGAATGGTATGCATAAGATGCTTAGGGATTTCATTCTGCATCTGACCATGCCATTCATTGATGATGTCCCTATTAAAGGTTGCGAGGAAAAAGATAAACGTGAGACTCTTGACGAGGATGGATGTTGGAAATTTGTTAAAAATCACATAAATGATTGCGAATCCATGCATCAAGTTGCCAAACCCAAGTTTTTTCATATAGCTAGGAGGAATAATATGGTAGCCGATATGCTATCATGAGCTATATACGAAAATGAAGACTCGATGATTTCTAATGATGAAGTGATAGGGTTGGACATTTATTCTTCGCATGTATATACCTTGGGCTTAGACGATGCATCCACAGGACTAAATAGAAAAGAGCCAACTCATCAAGTTGAGAAGCCTAAGACTAGTATTGAGTCTTCGAGAAGAGGAACTCAAAAGAGATTAGGAATTGGGAAAGGAAATAGGAGAAAAGAAGAAAAAAATTATGAAGTTCTAGTAGGAATAACCGAAAGATTCAATGAAGATGAATATAAAAATGAGTGGAAGGAAATCGGAAGATACTTAAGCATAAAGTCTCTTGATCCTAATTGGAGCAAAGAAACATTTGGTACCATTCAGAGAAAGTCAAGCAATTATTTCATAAAGGATGGAATGCTTTGGAAGAAAAATATTAGAATAGGTAAGATACCTCAGTAAGTTGTAGGTTGCAATGAAACGAGAGATAAGATTATGTGTGAAATGCATAGCTCACTATGGGTTGGACATAAGGGCTTTCAAGGGACTTATGAAAAGATAAAGGAAAGATATTGGTGGCCTGGGATGTATTTAGATGTCTAGAAATATGTAGCCATGTCACTCGAATGTTAGACAAAGAGATGAGTTGCATTGGACATATCTTCTTAATATCCACTATAAGTGGCTTGTCGATCTGGTTACAATGCTATTAGCAGTGCAACAGATGAGATATATTGTGCTGGCAAGAGAGGATCTAAAAACCATGTTGAAGGAAGAGCTCCAAGGACGAAAACTATGAGCAATGTATGCAAGTTTCTACTAGAAGACGTGTTTAGTAGATTTGGATATGTCAAGAAAATAGCTGCTAATAGAGGTGAAATTGATGCTCAAGAAGCCAAAGATTTCTTTTAGAAATATGGTTTTCAGCTATCGCTCACCATTGCTTACAATCCTGAAGCCAACAGGAAAATTGAGTGTGAACATCCCCCGATTATTAAAGATTTGGCTAAGGCTTGTGAGGGAAAGATAAAGAACTAGCCAAAATACCTTTCCTTTACGCTATGGGTAGACAGGATGACATGCACTAGGACTACTAGACACATGCCAACAGAACTAATGTATTGTCAGAAACCTATTTTGCCGAGGGAGTCACATGCCCTAGCATGGAATTCTTTGCCTTGGGGGGATGAGATGTGGAGAGAAGATCTTCTAGCAGTGCGGATTCTTCAATTAGAGAAATGAAGAAATATGGTAGAATAAGCTACAGTTAATCTCACAGCATCTAGAGAGAGAAATAAGATTGCATTTGACAAGTCCCATAGGTTAAGACCTAAAAAGTTGAATGAAGGAGACTGGGTACTTGTCTATGATAGGTCATTGGATACGGAGTACGAAGGTCGAAGAAACTTGGTGAAGAGATTGAAGGCGGGGAAGAGAGATAAATAAAAATGAAAACCAAAGAATACAAATATATGCCTATGTAAATATCAAAGTGTAAATAAATAAGAAGAATAAGCAAATATGAAATAATGTGTGTCCAAAGGCATGATTGTATATTGAATAATTAAAGTCTGTAAACATGAATGCATGTTAGTGTACATAAAGAAAGATTACATGCATAATCATTTCTAATGTGTCTTTCCTTGTAGGTGCAGCTATAGTTACAGATAAAGAATTGTGATTCAACCATGGAAAGGAAATTTTTTTATGAGGTTGAGACCTCATCTCCAAGGAATTTAGTTCGAGCTATGAATGCAAATTTAGTTTCAGCTAGAAATAGAGCCTTGACTCAAATTAGAAATACATGTTCAGTACAATCTTCGAACGATGCCTTTATTTTTGAGCACTTACTCCCCAAGCCTATAAATCCCTTAGCACACAAGATAGTGTCTGAGGAAGGACCATCAACTAGAGTAGCTTCAAACTGAATAAGGGATATGTTAGTCGGCTGCCGGATTGGCAAATGTAAAAGTCTGACCCTTTTCATATTCCGCATGAACCGAAAGGTCATTGCGTAAACGTTGTAACCTCTTATATAAATCAATGAAAAAGACACTTTCGGTGACGATTAGTTGGATCACCAGACT
This sequence comes from Ceratopteris richardii, assembly GCA_020310875.1. Taxonomy (NCBI): domain Eukaryota; kingdom Viridiplantae; phylum Streptophyta; class Polypodiopsida; order Polypodiales; family Pteridaceae; genus Ceratopteris; species Ceratopteris richardii. The sequence continues at coordinate 44,948,299 of CM035406.1, read as the reverse complement.
GTCTGTCTGGGTGATTGATCTGTAACGTTACTGTAGTGTGTGTTGAGTAATTTTGAGTATTCTGTTCTCGTCTCTGTCTTGGTTGTTTATCAGTACTTGTTCGGTAAAGATTGAGTTAGGATAATATTCACAGTAAGTTACGTGTTGAATTACTGTTCTGCTAAGTTTATTACTTGAGTCTGTGTACGGTAATGTTTACTTGTGTGCCGACGACTGATAAGTCTTAATCTAGGTATGAGTCGGTACTCTGTGAGTGAACTGTCATGTGAGTAAGTCTGGCAAGGAAGAACCAGAGTTTCTGTTAGTAAGTTGTATTAACAAAGTTGTTTGAACGAACTGTCTTGTGAGTGAGTTGAGTTGATAAATAGAGGCCCTATACTTGATTTTCCCAAATCAACTCAACTCACTCACAAGACAGTTCGTTCAAACAACTTTGTTAATACAACTTACTAACAGAAACTCTGGTTCTTCCTTGCCAGACTTACTCACATGACAGTTGTTTGAACGAACTGTCTTGTGAGTGAGTTGAGTTGATTTGGGAAAATCAAGTATAGAGCCACTGTTTAACAGACCCCTTCCACTCCCAAGAACCCGAATAGATGTTTAAACGCGCTTCTAACGGCAAGCAACGTTTAACACTGGCGCCGTCTGTGGGAAAGTGGCATTAAGATTGTTGCCATTTATCTGTGGAATGTGGCACCAGAATGATGCAATATAGTTGTGGAAAAGGTAGCATTATGAGTGTTCGTTGATTGATTGTGAAAGTGGTCATAGATTGTGAATCGATAGTAAGGAAGAATAGTACGCCAAGTATTGCAAACGTGATATATGCTGATTACTCGTTCCGGTGAGTTGTACCCGAAGTATAGGAGAAATGAACAGTCTTGGGCGATACCTAATTTGCTACGGACACCTCCAAGAGGTAGAAGTGCAGATAAGTTTAACCTAGTTTCAAGGAAGTGAAGAACGTTAGTAGTGATTCCGATAGAATTCCAGTGGAACATACTACATTTTTGGCAGATTCCGGTGCGATTTCGACACAATCTATTGAAGAAATAGTAACTCCCGAGTCTACCAGGACGCAGCATGCAGTTAACACCATTTGGTCAAGATTCGAATTTGTCTAAGGATAGAAGTGTGTTGGCCAACGAAATTAGTGAAGGTGAAACAGTACCTTGTTTTGGTGAAAATACGACAAATTTCGGTGATATTTCGGTACCAATTGCCGAGAGTTCACAATTTCCCGGTGACAGTTTACCATTTCCTGGTGAATCTTCATTCCGGTCACCACTATTCGGAGTAAGCCTCCCTACATTTGATATCAAGGAGGAAGGTAGCTTATTCAAAGTTGAAATCCGAAAGAGACTGAACGATATTATCAAGCCGGAGAGTGCACAGGCTGACGATCCAGATTCCGACGGTTCAGATATTCAGCCTCGGGATTCAGAAGATAGTAACAATACAACAGCCAGCACTATGAGTGCGCACCAACAACAACAACATCAACAACACCAGCAACAACAGCAACAACAACCACAACTGCTTCCACTTCGGCCGGTTCCAACAGGAGTTACATACACCAAATTCGGTGGGTTTCCAGGTGATGATCCTAATGCCCATGTACGTACTTTTGAAATTAGTTATGCAGTAGTAAATCATCCTCCTGATCCGGCATACAAAGCCATCATATTTCAATCCACATTAGTTAATGAAGCGGCAAGATGGCTTACAGAATATAATTTTAATCATTTTGTTACCTATGAGGCAGTAAGGGATGCCTTTTTACAGAGATTCCGGTTAAAGAAAAACCTGGCCGAAATTTTTGATTATTTACAGATCGGATGATGTCAGCACTCGGTGGTTTATTAATGGTTTGACTCCGCAGCTTAGACAGATTATGATCATCCGTTGCATGGGAGCTATGATATTAGATGCGGTTATTGCAATGGCTTTACAGCTTGAGAATAAGGTTGGAGGATTTACCGAAGATCTGGAATGGTTGAAAGCTAGTAAAAATGTTGTAGAAGATCCAGCTAGGCAGATGTACTGCACCACGTGCAAGAATTCCGGGCATACTAGTGCCACTTGTGCACTTAATCAGTTGTTTTGTGCTATCTGCAATACGATCGAACATTCCATCAAAAACTATGCATACAACGCCAAAGTACAGGGAACAACAACAGTAAATGCAATTATACAGGAACCAGGGCAGCCTGCCACTCACTATGTACCTCCTCAGATGAGGAACAACCCACAGCAAGGGTACAAAAATTACAGAGGATAGAGAAATAATAACTATAATGCAAACCGCTGGCAGGCAGGTACATCGCAGGAAGGTCCTGCTTTGCCACCCCCTCGCTGTCATTTTTGTGGTGAATTTGGTCACATACAAAGATTTTGTAAAGATGCAGCTGAATATGATCAGAGGAAGAAAGAATGTCAGAATCCAATGACAAATATGGTTCATATCACACCAATAGAAACACAAGCCGCAATAGTTCAAACCAGATCCGGTAAGCCACTACAACGAGCAGCTGAAGTATTTGAACCAGGCATCCGAGAACAACAAAGAATGTGTGGAAAAGCTAGTCAGTGGACCACCATAGAACCTCCAGTGTTCCCAAATCCTATTCTGGTGACACAAGTTCCACTGTCAAAGGAAACTGCACAGGAGCAATAATCAATCCCAGTAACCGACGCATCGTCTTCAGAATCGATGAAAAATACAATTCAAACAGATCAAGCATGGGAAATTTTATCTAAAGCGTCCATTACTCTTCCTCTTGGACAATTACTTGCATTAGCACCAGGAGTTCGACAGCAATTCCAGCAACAGTTTAGTCCTAAGTCTACCTGCATTCCAGCAAAAGCGACAGTACAACCGGAAACTGACTCTACAGTTGATCATTCGGTCCCGTTAATTAGGGTATGGTACAAAAATCACAAGATTACACAAGTACTAATTGATGGAGGATCTGGTGTAAACATAGCTATTGCAGCACTTTGTAAAAAGTTAGGATGGACCGAAATTGAGCTTGTCCAGTTTTTTGTTAGAATGGCCGACCAATCCAGAGTCCACCGAGTAGGACTTGTAAGAAATGTCCCAATCACTTTGCAGGGTACAACTTTTAAGATGACTTTTGTAGTTTTAGAACTACCGGAGTCTAGTCTTGATTATAATCTTCTTTTTGGCCGTCCTTGGTTAAAACAAACTAAAGTCATACAGGATTGGTCTGCATAAGAACTTACTTTTAAGGACAACAACCGTAAATATGTTGTCAAGTTAGATGCTATTCAGTCATGTGAGTTACATGCTAGACCTTATGTAGCAGAACTAGTCCACATGTTGGATGGTTTGTCCGATGATGAAGAAGAAAAAGTTTTGAAGAATAACATTGATTTGATCTCTCTAGGAACCGTGGACTTACAATCTGTTGTAGATAATTGGAATCCGGCAGTTTGTACGGTGATGCCTATGACCGAAGAAGCAGAAACAGAAGATACCATTGCTAAGGATGAAACTGATATACAGCAACTGCTACAATCAGTAGATGATTCAAGAAAACCTCGTCAATTCTATGTTCCTGAAGATCAGTTGATCACCTATAATTTAGGAGATGAATTAAATCTGCGACTTGTCAAGATAAAGGAAGGTTTGTCTAAAGTGTTTCAAGCAGATTTGATCCAGCTTATTAGTGAATTCTCTGATGTTTTTGCATGGGATTACCGTGACATGAAGGGTTTGGACCCTCGCAGCATCGAGTTGTACTTAAACCGAAAGCAAAACCAATTAAGCAACCTAGCTACCGGATGAATCCTAACTATGCAGCACAGGTAAAGGTAGAGCTTGATAGATTATTAAAATTCGGATTCATCGTACCAGTAGAACATGCTGAGTGGATCTCTCCAATTGTTATTGTTCCTAAGAAAAATAAGCAACTTCGCATATGTGTGGATTACCGAAAACTAAATGCAGCTACGGTTCTTGATCCATTTCCTCTTCCATTTTTTGACACGATGCTTGACAGAGTAGCAAGACATGAAATGTACTCCTTCTTAGATGGATACAATAGGTATAATCAGGTCAGAATGGCTGAACAAAACATTACCAAAAACAACGTTCATTACCAATTGGGGTGTGTTTGCTTGCACACTTATGTGGTTTGGATTAAGAAATGCTCCTAGCACTTTTCAACGACGTATGCAGGAAATCTTCTCACCCTATCTTACTTCTTATGCAAGTTTATCTAGATGATTTCTCTTTATTCGGTCAAATGGTAAAACACATGTATTATTTACGGTGTTGCTTTGAGAAATGTCGTGAATATAGACTCTGCCTGAACCCAAACAAATCTGTGTTTGCGGTTTCTTGCGGTAAGCTGCTTGGCCATATTGTGTCTGCACAAGGCATACAAGTCGATCCAGATAAAATTGCAGCTTTGCTAGAAGCACCTGTGCCTACTACACCGAAAGAAGTGATGAGATTTATGGGTCAAGTTAGATGGCATGGTCGACATTTACGGTGGCTCGCTCATTTAGCCATTCCACTCAATCGTTTAATCACGAGTGCTCCTAAACAGTTTGATTGGACTCAGGAATGTCAAATTGCTTTTGATCGACTAAAAGGATTATTAACACAGGTTCCAATCTTACAACCTCCTGATTGGGAATGCCCATTTCATGTTTTTGTAGATGCATCAGATATCGCCATTGGAAGTGTCTTAATGCAACAAACAGATAAGTGGTTTCGACCTGTTTACTATGCAAGTCGAAGACTTGCTCCTGCTGAAAAGAATTAGTCTGTAACTGAAAGAGAATGCCTAGGTTTGGTATATTCTGTAAAGAAATTCCGGCATTATTTACTAGGCCGAAAATTCATCTTTCATGTAGAACATGCTGCACTGGTGTATCTAGTTTGACAGCAGCATTTAGGTGGTCGATTAGCACGTTGGGTTCTATTGCTACAAGAATTTGATTATGAAGTAATTCATCGACCTGGAACTGCACATGCATTAGCAAATTTCCCTTCTAGGTTGGATTTTGGTGAAGCTCCAGTCAGTGTAGATGACACCACACCTGCAATTTATGTTACTGACCCCACTAATGATGAATTTGCAGAACCTCCTGTGACACTTAACTACTATGATCAGATATTAACTTTTCTTACTGATGGATGTCTTCCTGCTCAGACTTCTCCTGCAATGCGTAGGAAAATTGCAGTTTACAGTCGTAAATTTCGGTTAATTGCTGGAGAATTGTACTATATGGATCACACTGGAGTTTTACTTCGTTGTATTCCTCCACATGAAGTAAACTCAGTTATCGCTCTAGCACATTCAATACCTTCCGATGGACATTTTGCAGCAGATTTAACACACCGGAAAATTCTGCAAAGTGGACTTTGGTGGCCTACCATGTATAGGGATGTATCTCAGTTTGTCAAACAATATGACAATTGTCAACGGTCTGGACAACTGTTGAAGCTCAAAGTCAAGGACAAAGCATGGAAGCACATCAAAAGGCGGACACACAAGGAAAGGGAGCAAGTAGGGAGCTCCAAGAAGTGTATGTCAAATTTTCAAAAGAATCCCCTACAAAAATAGTGATTTTCATCACTAAAAACCATTGTAAATACCATTATCTATTTTTAGTAACTCCAGTTTGTTCAAGCCGAGGAGTCCTCGAGCTTGAGGAGTATTAGAAGTACCATCGTACCAATTTTCATAATTTTTAGACTTCGTTTGAGCCCTCAAATAAGCCCTGGAACCTAATTTTTAACTAGGCCGGACACTAGGTCTGGACAAGGCCAAAACTAGTCAAAAAACTATAAAAAGAGCTAGAGAGCTCATTTTTGGGGTTAGCTTGTTGGAGAATAGAACTTTTGTAAGAGAACTCTTTTGCAATCTAAGCTTTCCATTGTTCCTCTCTTTGATCTTACTTTGTGCGCGTGTGTGTGTATGTGTGTGCATGTTTGTGTGCTTTCACTCACGCACTTGTGCCTTCACTTGCTCGTGGTCTTCATACCGGTCCTCACGTCTCCGCGGATTGACAAATAAAGGAGGTGGTGCTTACGCTTGAGCTACACCAAATTTTGGCGTCGTTGCCGGGGAGAGAGCTTCGAGGACGAGCGTTGTGATGGTAAGATCGTAGATTTGCGACGTTGGAAGGTAAAAAAACTGTCATTTCAGTTCATTTTCTGTTTTTTCCTCTTGATCTTCATCATCATCATCATCTCCACCTTCTTCCATCTTCTTCTTCATAGAAAATTCTTGTTTTTTAGTGCATTTTCACCATCTTCATACCATTTTTCATGCATTATTGTGTGGGAAGGAGTTAGGAGAAGCAAGGGAGAGCAAGCGCTGTGTTTTTTTCATGATTTTCTGCTCATACGAAGCTCGCCATAGCCGGCGCTCAGAAATTTGAATTTCCCGCAAAAAAAACACGATTCTGTGATGAAAATCGCGATTCTGTGAAAATTCAAAATTTTTTGAAAAATCACGATTTTCTGTTTTCCCGCCTAAAAGTTGGCTGAAAAAATCACGATTCTGTGATTGTGCTCAAAATCGCGATTCTCACAAATCACGATTTTCAGTCAAAAAACATGAATTTGAGAAAACACGATTCCCTACTCAAAATCGCGATTCTCAAAAAATCACGATTTTCAGTAAAAAAACACGATTTTGTGAAAAAAGGCGATTCTGTGTAATCACGATTTTTTGCTCAACATCGCGATTTTCTAAAAACACGATTTTGTGCTCAACATCGCGATTTTCATGCCAAAAACACGATTATGAGAAAATACGATTTTCAGTGGGCTCAAAATCGCGATCCTCACAAATCACGATTTTTAGCCAAAAACACGATTTTGTGAAAAAAAGGTGATTCTGTGTAATCACGATTTTTTGCTCCATCGCGATTCTCACAAATCACGATTTTGTGCTCAACATCGCGATTTTCAGAAACACGATTTTGTGCTCAACATCGCGATTTTCTGAGTCTCAACATCGCGATTTTCTGAGTCTCAACATCGCGATTTTCTGAGTCTCAACATCGCGATTTTCTGAGTCTCAACATCGCGATTTTCTGAGTCTCAACATCGCGATTTTCTGAGTCTCAACATCGCGATTTTTTGAGTCTCAACATCACGATTTTCTGAGTCTCAACATCGCGATTTTCTGAGTCTCAACATCGCGATTTTCCGAGTCTCAACATCGCGATTTTCTGAAAGTTCACAAAATCGCGATTTTCTCCAAAGGTCCTGTTTGCCTGTTTTGACCCCTAGGAGCCTGAATTGGCATAACTTTCTCATCCAAAGTCCATTTTTTGAGCTCTATAGCTCGTTGGAAAGCTCGTTTCAAATTTGAGATAGGATAATTTGAAGTTGACCCTCAAGTGGGACTAGGGAACCAAGGGGACTCCAAAGAATTTTTGAACCATACCAAGGGGAAAATTTGGACTCTTGACTAAAGCTTATGAACCTGAGATCTGGTAGACACTTAGGCAAGGATAAACAAAGCATTAGATCTTCTGAGGCTAGTGTCAACCATACATCCAAGTCTTGGGCACAACAAATAAGTGGTCATCTTTTACTAAGTTCAGACACAAGTGATTCAGAAATGTCTTTTAGTATGGGAAAACCTGCAGGTGGCTCAGGGACTGCCCATCTACAAACACCAGAAGGGCCCTATAAGACACAGTTGGAATATATTCGGACCAACCAATTAGGTGCTCGCATCTATGAGGATGGTCTAAGGCGATCAGTGGTCCAACTCAAAAATCCAGATCAATCCTTTGGACTTGAACACCCGGTGGTCAAGTTCGAAGAGGGTTCATACATTGATAAGGAAGGAACCATGTATGTGGTCACCAACCTACCAGATAGGACTGATGAGTTTGGAAATGTCATTCCTGAGAATGAAATAGGAGACCTAGAACAAGGAAATGTAGGACAAGGACCCCAGACTCCCAGAGGTAAGTCAGTTTTGACCCGAGTGATCACTCCAGACTGGATCCCTCAAGATAACAAAAGCATAGAACTATTTTTGAATAGAGAAACAGAGGAAGCCTTTTGGAGATTCAAGCCAGATCAACCTAGCCAATTAGGCATAGTCATCATCTACGAGTTCAAGGATCCAGAGATGCCAGGCAAAGTTGTTTACCTGGATAACACATCAGAGAAAATTTTCTTGGTAACAGAACATGATAGACATGCATATACTTGGAAGAATGAATTGATTTTCCCCCCACCAAGATCCAATGTTTCCCGTGGCCTCCAAGGTGTAGGATCTTCCCACGCTCATGAAGCCCAGAGAGAAAGAACTAGAGAGAGACCTGAGGTAAGTTTTGCACACACCGTGGGCAGGAATAGCTCAGGATTTGAAAATGAAATTGAAAGAGAGAGATATCAAGCACATAGGCAAAAAAGAGATGAACATGATTTTCCATTGCCTAGACCCCGAGAGCACCCAAGAACCCTTAGACCCACTCAAGTGATCAAGGCAATGAAGAATTATTTTGACGGGTCAGGAGATCCTTATGATCATGTGGCCGAGTTCAAACAAGTGTTAAGAGCTGAACAGGTTGAGGATTTATTCACCCAATACGAGGCATTTGGTTTGACTCTTAAGGGCACTGCCTTGGCTTGGTTTCAACCATTGAGTAGTTGCAACTATCGCGATATAGGTCAACTGCTAGACGAATTCATTGTAGAATTTTCCAAGAGTGGTATCAGGCATAACACATCATCCTTGATCCACAGTTTCAAGCAGACACCCCAAGAAACAGTGCGACTAGCAGGTAGAAGGTTCAGACAGTACCTAGAAAGATGCCCTGCTCCCGAGTTACCCACACCAGCCAAACAAGTGGCTTTGTTCTTAGATGGCTTACTGAGCACAAAGTTAAGATCATATGTATATTTGAAAGAGCCTAGATCCATAGAAGAATGCGTGCGGACATGCATTGACATAGAAGATAACTTGGGTGAGGAGTTAGGATTGTCCAAACTCTATAAGGATTCAGATAGTTCTACTAGTCATACTTCAAAAATCTCCACGGAAATAGAGGAGATAGCTGAGCAAGTTGCCAAGAAGCTGGGAGTCCAAAATAAACAAACACAGAGAGTCACTCTAGTGAATCAGTGTTATACTTGTGGGGGCGACCACATGGCTAATGTATGCCCAATGCAAAACCAAAACATTAGAGAAAGGAATGCTCCATATTGCACTATTGAGAGAAAGTACACAAACCACACGGCTCAAGATTGTCCCTACAATAGGCAGGCTGTTAGACAAAATTATCAGCAACCTTACCCACAAGGTAGGTATCAGAACCAATACCAACAGCCATATTATAGACCACAACAGCAATATCAGGTACCATATAGGCCACAACCTGTCTTGGGAAACCAACCACCAGCTCCAGCCAACGTGATTCCAGTCAAATATGCTGTGGGAGAGGAAAATCCAAACAGAGCATTGGTGCCCCTAACCCCATTGATACCAGATAGTGATTCTCATGCTCATAGTTCAGACTACTCCCATGAAGGTAGTCCACATGCGTATTACACAGAGTCACCTGAACATAGTGAGATTTACTCATATCAATATGAGGCACCACCTATGGAGCAAAATTGGGAGCCAGAATACTCCAATGTCATGTACACAAATCCTAACCCTAGGCCCCAATTGAGACAAATGAGACCACAAGACCCTAGAGGATCTTGTTTTAGATGTCAAGGTGATCATTTCATTCGTGACTGTCCCCACCCATCATCTCCGAGTCAAGGACAGGCTATCACAATACAGGCTTTTTGCCCTGATTGTGGCAAAGACCATCTCCCTAGAGATTGTCCAAGAAACCCCTCTAGCGCACCCAAGATTACACCCATTAATGTGGTAGGCTTAGTGGCGGATTCAAGTTCAAGTAGCAGTAATGTGGCACCTATACAGGCAGTTACTAGGGCACAAGCATTAAAACAGGATAAACCAGTAGAACAATCAGAGTCGAGTGAATCGGGAGAGCCTAGTAAGAGGAAAACAAGAACATGGAAGGATACCAGAGAGAAGGCCAATCGCAAGTGGAATAAAAAGTTATCGGAACTAGAAGAAAGCTTAAAAGAAGCGAAAACAAAAATAGAAGACATTGCATCTCAAAGCCCCTCGCATGCCGAAACTCCATCCACTCCACCTCATCCCACCCCACCACCCATTGTAAATAGACCACAACCAGGGTCTGTTCTTGCAGATCCAACCCCAGAAGGCTTGGACATGATGTTCAAGGCCTACCAAGCTCGACTTCAAGAAGGGCCTACAGCTGCAAACCTAGACAAGAGTTACCCTAGAGCGGACTTAGAGATTGAACGGATGAAAATGTGCATGAAAATGGTAGAGCAAGCTCAAGCTATACTTGAGACTAGTCAAAAGTTCAATCAGACAAACTCTGTCAAAGGGGATTTGCATTTCCAGGGCTTACTAGAACGATTAGAGCAGTTGGTAAACAAACCACAAGTTTCTTTACCTCCACAGGCTCAACCAGTTATTGAAAGAGGAAGCTCACCACCAATGGGAGCTTATGTTCCTAATTCCACGGATCCAGGAATGCCTCCTTCAATTCAACAGTACTCTCAAGAATTCTTGCGGGAAATACAAGAAGAGAAATGGGCCAAGGAGAAGGGTAATTCCCCTCCTATTCCTGAGATTGATGATCTTCATGATCAATTTCCCCAAGACATTCCATCTATTTACGGAGATGAAGCAGAACAACAAGAAGACGAAAGGTTAGATTTTGAATCTAATACCTTAGAAGAACTGCCTCAATTTCCAGGCCCATGGGAATCTGAATCTCTCCAAATTAGAGCTCCCACAATACTAGTGAGAAATGAAGACTCAGTGGTTCCAAGGAACACGGATGTCGTGAAGAACACTAAGGTTCAGTGTCATCTCACTGTAGAAGAGCTGCTCAAAGCAAAACCTGAGCTTTGGAATCATGTGAAGGATCAGGTTCCAGAACTTGATTCCGACATGCCAAAAATAGGCTCCAAGCAAAGGGTACCAGAGATACCTCTAGACAAAATAGGGGACATGTGTGAGGGTGAAGAAGGTAATACTTATCTTCCAATCACCTACCAAGGTTACACAACCAAAGCAATCATAGATTCAGGTGCTGGTGTTGCTATTGCGACCACCTCCTTGTGGAAGCAATGGGGCAAGCCCACATTAAGACCAACTAGAATGAAGCTTCAAATGGCTGATGGTCATTTTGAAAGACCTCTAGGATTGCTAGAAGGGATCACTCTAACCACTTGTGGTGTAGAGTTTGAGCACACATTTGCTATATGTGACTTTGAGAAAAATAATGTCTATGAGATGATCCTAGGAAGACCCTTCCTACGACAATTGCAAATAGTACAGGATTGGGGAACTAACTCCTTGTACTTACAGCACTTAGGGGTCACCACCAAGGTCAATTTGAAGGATTACACCTTCAGAGATGTACCACCCCTACAGTGGAATTCTATCCACAAAGCGAAAGAAGATTCCATCTCTGTGCATTCTGAAAGTTCACCTGATCCATCATGGCTGCATGAAGATACTCATTTGTGGATGTGCAAGGTCGCAAAGGAAGAGGAAAAACGTTTAAAGGCAAGAGAAGAAGGAACTTCGCTAGGAGATAGACCAGTTAGAGACCCAGCCTACACACCGATGATCTTTCCAGATGAGGAGTTTGAGCCTCATGGCTGGCCAGAACTCTTAGCCACCATGGACATTGCTGTCAATGAGGAGCAGTGGACACCTCATTGTGATGAGGAGGGTTATGATATCTCAGTGTTCATGTGTCAACCCTTGCTAGAAGAATGTGACCCTAGTGATATCATAGAAGAAGAAGAGAATGACGATGATCTGGAGTCTATTGTGATGGATAGTTGCTTTAACTCAGAGCAGCACTATCTAGAAGATATAGGAGTGTTCACCCAGAAAGAAGAAGAACCTCTCACAAGTATTAAAACAGTAAACTCAAAGGATGGAAGTGAGAGTAGTCAAAAGAAAAAGAAAAGAAAAGCAGTGAAACAAGAAGAGGAGGAATCATTATTTGAAGTACCAGAAAACTTCAAGAAATATGAAGTTGACGACCGCAAAATTTTGGTACGAATGCCTAAGAGAGAGGCCATCATAGGAGAATCATATGATAATAAAGAAAAGACCAAGAAGATTGTAGTGACCATTGAAGAGAACGAAGAGAGATGCACATATATAGGAGATGACCTAAGTGCAAGAGAAGAAACGGAGCTCATAGCTCTATTAAGGGAATATAGGGATGTGTTTGCATGGCACTATAGAGACTTGAAAGGGGTAGATCCAAGAATTTGCTCTCATACTATCCCCATGACTGCTGATGCTAAGCCCACCAAACAGAAGCCCTACACATATAATGATACCTATGCAGCCAAAATAAAAGAAGAAATTGATAGGTTGATTGAAGCTGGATTCATCTATGAGATTGAGCATACCGAATGGGTGTCCCCCATTGTTGTGGTACCCAAGAAGAACGGGAAGTTGCGAGTGTGTATTAACCTTAAAAAAGTTAATGCCGCTACGATTAGAGATAGTTATCCACTTCCAATCACAGAACACCTATTGGAGCGTGTTGCAGGCAAGGAAGTTTATAGCTTCCTTGATGGATTTTCAGGTTACAATCAAGTAGCCATTGCCCCAGAAGATCAACACAAAACAGCTTTTGCTACAGAGTGGGGAATCTTTGCATTTCGTGTGATGCCATTTGGGCTCACCAATGCACCTGCAACATTCCAAAGGCTCATGTGTCATGTCTTCAAAGAGTTCTTGCGAAAGAGCTTGGAAGTGTATGTGGATGATTTATGTGCTCATTCCCAAGAAAGAAGGTTTCACATCCCTGAGCTCAGACAAATCTTCAACAAGTGTAGAGAATATCAAGTGTGTCTGAACCCAGAAAAGTGTGTGTTTATGGTGCGTCAAGGTAAAATCTTAGGTCATATTGTTTCTAAGAATGGAATCTCAACAGATGAAGATAAGGTACGAGCCATAGCGGAGCTACCAAGGCCAAGGAATATTAAAGAGGTACAAGCCTTTATGGGCCATTGTGGATATTACCGTAGGTTTATCCACATGTACGCGATCATAGCTAGACCCCTTTATGCCTTGTTGTCTAATTTTGAGTGGAACGACGAATGCGAGAATTCTTTCAACGAACTAAAGAAACGTTTGTGCACGGCACCAATACTCACCACTCCTGATTGGAATAAACCCTTCCATGTCCATGTGGATGCATCCAATCATGCCATAGGATGTGTGCTAGCACAACCCACAAGTGAAGGAAACTTAGATTTGCCCATAGCATATGCTAGTAGACAGCTCACTGCAGCTGAACGGAACTATACCACATCTGAGCGAGAGGGCTTAGGCATGGTATATGCTGTGAAGAAGTTTAGACACTATTTATTGGCCAACAAGTTCAAGTTTTTCACTGATCATCAAGCTTTGTTATATTTGGTCAATAAACCTTGCAATACCGGACGCTTAGTAAGATGGTTCCTCTTACTAATGGAATATGACTTTGAATTTGTTGTCAGGAAAGGTAGAACCCACCTTCGGGCAGATCACCTTTCTCGCATCACTTCAGGAGAGTCACCGCAAGGAGTGTCTGACGAATTACCCGATGCTTATCTGTTCAATTTAGAAGTTGTTCCTAAATGGGCAAATAAGTTGGTACCAGTCCTAACTTTTGGCCCTGCAAATAAGAATGTGAAAACATCACAAGAAGAAATTGTAAAATCACAAAAATATCACATATTAGCAGGAAGCATGTACAAACAAGATACTGAGGGTGTATTAGCTTGTTGTGTGGAGGATGATGAACATAGTAGTTGGTTGCAACAGGCCCATGAAGGAATGCTAGGAAATCACTATTCTAAACAACGAACATTGCAGAATCTAAAGCGTTTAGGAGTGTATTGGCCTAGCATGGACAAAGAAATACATGAGTGGATTAAGAATTGTCCAAGGTGCAGAGAGAGACCCCCAGTGGAGCATGCGACCCTTTATCAAGTGTCATTAATTCAAGATTGGAGTGCTCCATTGGTAGAGTTTATGAGATCGGGAAGATTACCCAAAGAGGCTAGTCTAGCAAGAAGACGAAGCATGGAGCAAGAGGCTCAAGGCTACGCCTTAGTAGGGGACAACCTATACCGAAGAGGCAAAGATGGTTACTTAAGACTATGCGTTCATGAATCAGACTATTTAAAGGTCTTAGAGACTGCACACAGCGGTGTTGCAGGTGGACATTTTGGTCCCGACCGAGTGATCAAGACCATTCTATTCTAAGGACTTTGGTGGCCCACTCTTCATATGGACGCACATACCTATGTGAAGAAATGTGACACATGCCAACGTGCACAATATCCAGTGAGAAAAGATGAGATGCCCTTGAGGCCAATGATGGGAGGACGTGCATTTTCGAAGTGGGGCATAGACTTCATAGGTCCTATTAACCCCCCAGCTAGGAACTCCCATGCAGAGTACATCATTGTAGTCACAGATTACCTTACAAAGTGGGTAGAAGTCAAAGCCACAACAAAGAATGATGCTCAGACTACGACTAAGTTCTTATTCGAGAATGTGTTCACGAGATATGGACTACCAATAGAGTTGGTGAGCGATAGAGGCACACACTTCTTGAATGAAGTCATTGAAAATCTTCTCCAAGAATTCTTAGTGATACATAAGAAATCTGCCCCCTATCACCCACAAGCCAACGGATAAGCCGAGAGTACCAATAAGATCCTCTGTAACGTATTGACAAAACTGGTAAATAATAAACGCTCTGATTGGGACAAACAACTTCATCATGCTGTTTGGGCTTATCGAGTTGCCTACAAAACGGTACTCAACGCCACCCCATTTCAGATGGTCTTCGGACAGAACGCTGTGCTACCATTAGATTTCTTAATCCCTGCCTTAAAAGTAGCACAAGAGTATGAGTGGAATGGGCATGAATTGTCCTCTAGGATCTTTGATCTCGAACGCTTGGGTGAGACGAGGCTACGAGCGGCAGCAGGCATCTACGCTGCAAAGAAGAGGCAAAAGGCATACTTTGATGCACACATCAAGGATAAGGGATTGAAAGAGGGAGATCTAGTGTTGGTATACACACTAAAACAACATGCCCGTAAGTTGGAAAAAAGAGGATACGGACCCATGATCATTAATAGAATTTCCACTAGTGGTGCAGTTCAGTTGGCCACTCTAGAAGGAGATATCTTGCCAAACTATATTAGTGGTTGTAGAGTCAAGCTATATCAAGAACCTCTTACTGAGGATATGCTAATGAGACTCAACACTGCTAAGAAGCGAAAAGATGAAGAGTTAAGAGTGAGAGAAGAAGCACAGGTAGAGGCCAGAGAGTGTATTAGGCGAAATAAGTTAAGGCGATTAGGCCTAGAAGTCAACTCAAAAGCCCCAAAATATCACATGGATATGTGTCAAAAGTCAGGCATAGCGACTTCTCAGGTCATTGACCGAAGACCCTTTGTGACCATAGAGATAGGACAAGGGAAGGGTGCAAGGACGGTGAAAGCATTGATTGACTCAGGAGCAGCAAGTAGTGCAGTTAGACTTTCCTACTGCCAAGACTTGGGGTTGAACATCAATCCCATAGAAGCTTATCTCATAGGATTGGGAGGTGTGGAAACCCCTTGTTTGGGCGAGGTGGAACTTCCCATCTACCTTCAAGATGTTCCAATGAAAGTCAAAGCGCTAGTATGTCAAGATGAGAACCTTACAGAACCACTTGTCTTGGGTCAAGATTGGATCTATGACCATGCAGTTAACTTAAACCTAAGAAGTCAAATTCTTCAAGTTTGGGTACATGAACAATGCATTACATTAGAATTAGAGAACTGCATGCTCCTAAATCATGGCACCACACACTCTCTTAGTTCTTCCAAGACTAATCATATGAAAGAAGATGTTGTATGTGTCAAAAGCTCTATGATGCAGAAGGAGTCAATCGTGGAAGACCAGGTTCGAAGGCGGGTGGATCTTTCTTCTTCTCCTAAGAATCAAGTAGCCACAGTAGTGCGACCACCACACAAGCAAACACAACCGTTCACGACAACTGCTACATCAAATAGAAAGACACCATTCGATAAAAAAGCAGTTCCGAGCATGAAGCAGAGATGGGTACGCAAAGGAGAGCAACCACCAACCTTGCCCCCACAAATCCCATCCATGCAAACCAACCAGGCCAGAAGACGAAGGAAGCAGCTCAGACAAGCTCAATCACAAGGTATCCAACAAGTTTGGGTGCCTAAGAAGTTAGCTGCAGCTCAACAAGGGCAATTACAGATGTGGATACCTAAGAAGCTCCTACATCCACAACAACCTTTGTTCTCCCACATGCAAACGGTTTCAACAAAGAAGCCAAAAAGAGAAAAGGGTAAGAACCACGTACAGAGACCAAAGGAAGATCAAATCAGCTCTTCAACATTAGTAGGAAGACATGCAAAAAGGATATGGGTTTGGAAGCCAAAAGTGCAAGTAGCCTCCACCGAACCAAAGCGTCAACCACACTGGATACCACAGTTCAGAAAGCATTCAAAAAGAAAGACGCCTGAAGTGACCTCTACAGTGCCAAATGATGTTCTAAAATGGACTCCAATAAGGAGGATTACATCAGTTCGAGACTCAAGGGATACCTCCACCAAGGTCGGCATCAACCTCCGCAAATAACATCGAAAGCCTCGAACGAGCGACAACCATGTGCTCCTTGCACAACCCTGTCTTCTGCACCATTCAGGTCATGCATTTCCAAAGTATGCATTAATATAGGGCCACATTACACGGCCGCGCATAGACACACTTGAGAATCCCAAGCACAAGAGCACATTGACATAGGTCAAATATTTCTATTGATACTAACTTTTGTGTTCTTGTTTTGTGCCATTTTTTGCAAAAAAAAAAAGAAAAAAAAAAAGAGAGAAAGAGAGAGAGAGCTTGTTCCTAGATTTGGCTTATGGAACATGAATGAGTCATGCTTTGGTGGACCATCAACCAGGGCATTCATCGATAATGATAAACCAACCAATGGTCCATCATGATGAAAGGTGTACAACACGAAGAGATCTGCATCGACTGACCTTTCCTTATGGTAAGAATCTTCTACTTGGACCACAACCATGATAGTTTGGGAAACCTCTTCGTCAGCATACCCTTGAGCACTTAGCTCAAGACCCGCAATTTTTGCACCATGATCTTCCAATGCATTTTCCAAGTAAGCATGCGTAGGGCTACATTACAAGGCCGTGCACAAGGCACATACTTTTTTCAACCCAGGCACGAACACACTTACCCTTCATTCATTATGGGTTATGAGTAGTTGGCATGACTGCTCTCAACATCATCTTTGGAAGAGCTAGCGGACGTTATGGGAACAACATCCATATCTCGGAAGCAAATTGAAGCCAGTAGTTGCTCCAAATCACTCTTGACAACCTCTTTTGAGTAACTTGCAGTTTTTAAAGCTCACAACGACACATTCTTGCTGGAATCCAAGGAACCAACTCATACAACGGATGGACACCACCTCTGAAAGCACTACATGGAACAGCCCTTCCAACAAGGGTCTGTCAGGGACGACAGACTCGAGAGGGGGGGGAGTGTTGAAGCTCAAAGTCAAGGACAAAGCATGGAAGCACATCAAAAGGTGGACACACAAGGAAAGGGAGCAAGTAGGGAGCTCCAAGAAGTGTATGTCAAATTTTCAGAAGAATCCCCTACAAAAATAGTGATTTTCATCACTAAAAACAATTGTAAATACCATTATCTATTTTTAGTAACTCCAGTTTGTTCAAGCCGAGGAGTCCTTGAGCTTGAGGAGTATTAGAAGTACCATCGTACCAATTTTCATAATTTTTAGACTTCGTTTGAGCCCTCAAATAAGCCCTGGAACCTAATTTTTAACTAGGCCGGACACTAGGTCTGGACAGGGCCAAAACTAGTCAAAAAACTATAAAAAGAGCTAGAGAGCTCATTTTTGGGGTTAGCTTGTTGGAGAATAGAACTTTTGTAAGAGAACTCTTTTGCAATCTAAGCTTTCCATTGTTCCTCTCTTTGATCTTACTTTGTGCGCGTGTGTGTGTATGTGTGTGCATGTTTGTGTGCTTTCACTCACGCACTTGTGCCTTCACTTGCTCGTGGTCTTCATACCGGTCCTAACGTCTCCGCGGATTGACAAATAAAGGAGGTGGTGCTTACGCTTGAGCTACACCAAAATTGGTGTAGCTCAAGCGTAAGCACCACCTCCTTTATTTGTCAATCCGCGGAGACGTTAGGACCGGTATGAAGACCACGAGCAAGTGAAGGCACAAGTGCGTGAGTGAAAGCACACAAACATGCACACACATACACACACACGCGCACAAAGTAAGATCAAAGAGAGGAACAATGGAAAGCTTAGATTGCAAAAGAGTTCTCTTACAAAAGTTCTATTCTCCAACAAGCTAACCCCAAAAATGAGCTCTCTAGCTCTTTTTATAGTTTGGTGTAGCTCAAGCGTAAGCACCACCTCCTTTATTTGTCAATCCGCGGAGACGTTAGGACCGGTATGAAGACCACGAGCAAGTGAAGGCACAAGTGCGTGAGTGAAAGCACACAAACATGCACACACATACACACACACGCGCACAAAGTAAGATCAAAGAGAGGAACAATGGAAAGCTTAGATTGCAAAAGAGTTCTCTTACAAAAGTTCTATTCTCCAACAAGCTAACCCCAAAAATGAGCTCTCTAGCTCTTTTTATAGTTTTTTGACTAGTTTTGGCCCTGTCCAGACCTAGTGTCCGGCCTAGTTAAAAATTAGGTTCCAGGGCTTATTTGAGGGCTCAAACGAAGTCTAAAAATTATGAAAATTGGTACGATGGTACTTCTAATACTCCTCAAGCTCGAGGACTCCTCGGCTTGAACAAACTGGAGTTACTAGAAATAGATAATGGTATTTACAATGGTTTTTAGTGATGAAAATCACTATTTTTGTAGGGGATTCTTCTGAAAATTTGACATACACTTCTTGGAGCTCCCTACTTGCTCCCTTTCCTTGTGTGTCCGCCTTTTGATGTGCTTCCATGCTTTGTCCTTGACTTTGAGCTTCAACAACAACCTTTCCAACGCCATTTTTTTCCCTCTCCAACCCGTATTACCATTGGAGCCTTTTCAAAAATGGGGTCTTGATTTTATTGGACCTATTACACCTCCAGCAATACTTAGCATTAATCGTTATATTCTGACATGTACAAATTACGCTACCAGACGGGCAGAAGCTTGGGCTTTACGGTCAACCACAGCTGTTTCGGTCGCAAAGTGTTTAATGAAGGATGTTTTCCCGCGTTTTGGCTTACCTCTGGAGCTTGTTACAGATCAAGGCACGCATTTTGCTAACAATTTAATGGAAGTAATCACACACTCTTTTCAGATTATGCATAAATTCAGTTCTCCTTATTATCCTCGTGCTAATGGCTTGGTTGAAAGTACAAACAAGACCTTGTTGAATATGCTTCGTAAACTGATTCTGGAATCATCGGAAAGATGGGATCAACTGTTACCTGCAGTATTATGGGCATACCGGACTACATACAAGGTAGCAACATGACTAACACCTTTCAAACTGGCTTACGGACTGGAAGCCATAGCACCAATGGAGATTGTTGTGCCAAGTTTACGTGTAGCCATCACTAAAAAACTGTTATCTAAAGAATCTCTGTCATTTCGTTTGGACACACTCAAAGAACTAAATGAGCATCGCTGGGAAAGCTTTCTGACTATTCAAGAAGTGCAGTTAAGGAAAGCTCATACACATGATAGATATCTTAAAACTCCAGTTTTTACGGTAGGACAACTTGTGCTCTTTTACAATGCAAAATCAAATCGTTCTGCTAGAAAATTCAAACTACGATGGTTTGGTCCTTACCGGATTACTGAACAAGTAGGTCCAGCTACTTTTCGGTTGACTACTTTGACCGGAATTCCTCTTTGGAAAGTCATCAATGGTTCAAAGTTGCGGCTGTATCATCAAGCATCTGACTCTTGCTGACGTGTTCTTCGTTTTTTTCGTGTTATTTATTTTCTTTTTGTTTTTGCGTGCTTAATAAAATAAGTTTGTAAATATTCTCGTTTTGATACATAATTATGCTCAACAGCCGCCCTGCATTATTGCTTCTACTCATGCATGCACACCGAAGTTATGAGGTTATCATCTCAACATCGCGTGATGATTAGTAATTAATGATTGCTTCCTGCTGCAAAGCATCTACTTAACCTTTTTGGTTTCACTGTTAATCGCTATTGTGTCTGCGTGCTCTGTGTGTTTGTGCTATAAGTATACCCTGTGTGATTGTGTTCTTGTGCTTGCTATTTGTGTGTGCACCATGGAAGCGTTAGCAAACTTTGTTGCGTTTCGTGATGGACTCCCTACTGATGTAGGTGAGTTCCTGCGCATCCGTGGGTTGGTCAATTTCGCTGAATTGCCTTGGCATTCAGCGGATTGCCATCCTTTTTACGCACAAATAATCACCACCATCGCTGCCACACCTGCTACGGAGCAGAGTTGGCCTATCACTTCCCTGCTATCTCGTACCGTAATCACTTTCCAAACCTTTGCTGATGCATGACTCTCTCCGCAAGGTCCAGAGAATGGACCTAATCTGCGAATAGCCACCATGATCCAATTGTTTCCTCGGTATTCATCCAATGAATATGCAATCCTCTGTCGCCCCGAGCCTGAAGATCAGCACTCCAATTTTTAGTTGCCATCTTGAATGTGCAAAAGCGCACATATGGAATATCTAGACCATTTTACTCCGCGATCGACCTAGCTGCTAGAGAGCCTATCAACTTTGCATCATACTTTTTTTGCCGCATTCACAGAGAATGCGTTTCAATCATCAAACATGTCAACAAGGGAGATATGCCACGATCAAGGTTACCGCACATTCTCAGTTTCCTGTTTCCGATACTCCAAGCAGCGCAACCACCACCTCGAGGACCCGTTCTGCACCATGAAGAGTCTGCACAGATATTACAAGATGATGAAGAGGATGACGAAGAGATTTTCCACCTCCTCCGCCGGAAAAGAATTAGAATTAGTTCATCGGATAGTCAGGTACAAGGGTCTGCCGCAGGTGATAAAGCAGATGACAAAGAAGAAGAAGGACAAGAAGAAGAAACTTTCCACGATACAACAACATCCATGCATCCTGATTCATCAGCACAGTCCTCTTCGGAGCAGCAACAAGAACATGATGATACCGCCAGCTCCGGAGATAGTTCTACTAATGAGGAATCTCAACAACAATCTGAACCGGAAAAGCAAGAAGACGATCAACACATTGTTAAAGAAATTTTTGATGAAATGATTAAGACAGTAGAATCTGCAGTCGCCAATGCTGATGCTACGCAACAACTCACTGAAAAGGTACTCGACACTACCACTCTGCAACCCACTCCTCCACCTGAACCTCCACTCAAACCTCTTATTCCCATTCCACCCATTGTACCTGACGCACCCGACTCCTCTTCCTCTTCACCGAATTACTCTCCCCCCTCTTCACACCAACTTCTGACAGCTTCTTCATCTCAACCCCGTCCTCATCTTCCAGTTCCTTCAATTCCCATGATTTGTGAGCTAGCATCCATGGGACAAATGTTGATCCAACTATCACAGCAGCTACCACTACAAATGAAGGAGGTGACTGATAACATCCGAGATGAATTTCAAATTAAGGTGGATACTCTAGAAGCAGACATCACTCCTCTGCAGGAAGAGACCGATGCGGTCAAAGCAGAAAATCAAGCCTTACATGAACAAATTAAGGAGTTACAGGCCAGACTTGTAGAACAGGACACTATAATCAATCAACGAGATGTTGCACTAGCTGGGGTTAAAGAAAAAGATGACTTGTTAAGTGTTGCAGATGCCGAAATCACACAACTGAAACAAATAGCCCAAAATAAAGAAGATGCACGAATAGCTCTCGGCAATCTGTTAGAAGAAACCAGACAACAACTCAATGAAGTGGTACAGCGCGGACAAGAGATGCACGATCTGGCTATGAAGACTAATGAAGAACTCCAGAGATGCAAGATTGATTTATCTGAAGTTAACAATATTCTTAAACGCAAATTGACCATGGAAGCTCAATTACAGAAAGAGATAACAGGGATCAAAAGGGAGCGGGATGCTTACTACAAGGCAATCCAGTTTCAGAATCAAGAGTTGGAAAGACGAGAATATCAACTGGATACACAGAAAGAAAGATTATCCAACATGGATAAACAAATTGCTGATATGAAAGTCACTAGGGATGCAGCTCTTTCGAATGAATTCTATTTACAGGAAGCTTTTCTGTAGACTCAAGTAGAAATTTTGATGTCCCAGGTTATTTCTTTAAGTTTAGTACGGATAGATGCCCAACTCGTCGAACCAGACATTTTGAAGCAGATGATAGAATCATTAAAGAAGAAAATTGCCCGGACTTTTAGATTAGCAAGATCCATGTATTTAGAAGGTATAGTTGATGAACCATAGGATTTTTTGTATACCTACGGGTTCAAGTCCACCGTGCGTGCCAGTGTTAGTTGGCCGCCGGATTGGCAAATGTAAAAGTCTGACCCTTTTCATATTCCACATGAACCGAAAGGTCATTGCGTAAACGTTGTAACCTCTTATATAAATTAATGGAAAAGACACTTTTGGTGACGATCAGTTGGATCACCAGACTGTCTATCTGGGTAATTGATCTGTAACGTTGTTGTAGTGTGTGTTGAGTAATTCTGAGTATTCTCTTCTTGTCTCTGTCTTGGTTGTTTATCAGTACTTGTTCGGTAAAGATTGAGTTAGGATAATATTCACAGTAAGTTACGTGTTGAATTACTGTTCTGCTAAGTTTATTACTTGAGTCTGTGTACGGTAATGTTTACTTGTGCGCCGACGATTGATAAGTCTTAATCTAGGTATGAGTCGGTACTCTGTGAGTGAACTATCATGTGAGTAAGTCTGGCAAGGAAGAAACAGAGTTTCTATTAGTAAGTTGTATTAACAAAGTTGTTTGAACGAACTGTCTTGTGAGTGAGTTGAGTTGATTTGGGAAAATCAAGTATAGGGCCTCTGTTTAACAGACCCCTTCCACTCCCAAGAACCCGAATAGATGTTTAAATGCGCTTCTGACGGCAAGCGACGTTTAACAAATACATGTCAAACTTGGCCTAGGGCTAGACGTGTAGATCAGGCCAGAAATAGGGAACTGGCTCGAGCCAGGAGTGTGCCTCTTGACCAATCCACACTCTGAAATCTCCAACCGATTGTCCAAAGCCACTACCACCTTACTCTGGCATCATCGCCTTGGACATATAAATGCTAAAACCATACAACGCATGACCCACCAACAACTTTGTAGTAGCATACTCTCTTACATCACAACCCTAGACCTTTGTGAAGGTTTCTAGATGGGAAAATCCACCATTTCCATTGTCATCCACATGCACTACTCAACTCAACCAATTTATTCACAATGATCTATGTGGACCCCTTGACATCACCTCGATAACAAGTAATTACTACTTCCTCACATTCATCGATGATTTCAGTCACTATTGCATAATTGTATTCCTCAAACAAAAATCAGAAGTACTATTACATTTATAAGACTATTGTAAGTTAGTTCTATGCCAACATGACCTTACTGTACAAACTCTCAGATTAGATAATGGTGGTGAATATGTGTCTCATGCATTCAAACACTTCTGTAAAGAACAGGGCATCTTGCAACAATTCAAAGTACCTTATATACCACAACGAAATGTTGTGGTTGAACATAAGAACTGCACACTCCTTCAGGCTGCGCATGCCATGGTTCTCACAACAGGTCTCAGCAAAACATTTTGGGAGGAAGCTATAGCTAAAACATGCTATTTAGGAAACCAAGTACCTCACTACAATAACCCAAAATTTACCCCATTCTTCCATTTGTATGGAAAAACACCAAACCTACAACATCTATGCATCTTCAAATGTTCTACATATGCATTCACACCCACAACACTTCAATCCAAATTAGAAACCATCAACACACGTACTACCTTTGTGGGATATGATGACAGGTTTGGAATCAATTCCTATCATTTATTTGATCCCTCAAAAGAAAAAAATAATTCTTCACGCTCATTTTAGTTCAATGAAAACTCCATCTTGAGCATGCAACCCCCCACCATCATCTACCTCATCCCACCACACCTTATCGCAAGCCCCTACTCCTTCTACAATACTTGAATGGCATGAACTCACCTCTATACTACGTCCTCAACCCATTGAACCACAACCTCCTCACCCTGCAATTTCTTCAAAGTTACACCCTACATCTTCAACAAAAAATGAATAGCAGTACACTAATCCAAATGTACCTCTCTTACATGGTGCAACCCAACCCAAAATCCTTTCCCTATGTGACATCTACAAGCAAACCACACCAGCTGCTCATGTTGCACATATCATTTTAGACCCACCTATCTCAATGGATGTCATTGATCCACTCCTTCACATGTATGAAATCGATGAATCAATCTCCATTAATTCTGCCCTTCATGGACCTAATGCTGCCTACTCAAAAGAGGCCATGGATCAAGAATACCAATCCCTCATCTCCAACAAAACCTGGTTACTAGTGCCATCCCATCCTGTTGACACTCAAGTTCAATCACAAGCATGGAAGTACATCAAGGAAGTGGAAATATAAGAAGGAGCATGTAGGGAGCTCCAAGAAGCACATGTCAAATTTTCAAAAGAAATCCTTATAAAAATAGTGATTTTTACTAGAACCCATTGTAAATACTATGTTCCATTTTTGCATCTCCATTTTGTTCAATCTGAGGATTCCACGAGCTTGGGGAGTATTAGAAGTATCATCCTACCAATTTTCATAATTTGTAGACCCCGATTGAGCCCCCAAATAAGCCCTACAACCTAATTTTTAACTAGGCCGGACACTAGGTTTGGACAGGACCAAAACCACTCAAAAAACTATAAAACGGGCTGGAGAGCCCATTTTTGAGGTTAGCTTGTGAGATATTTGAGCTTTTGTAAGAGAGTTCTTTTGTAATCAAAGACCTTCCATTATTCCACTCTTTGCTCTTACCTTGTGCATGTGTGTGTATGTGTGTGCATTCTTGTGTGCTTTCACCCATGCACTTGTGCCTTCACTTGCACATGGTCTTCATACGAGTCCTCATGTCTCCGCGGATTAACATTTATGAGGTGCATCTCCTCACGTTGGTACTTGCCATTGTGCTACAATGACACCAAATTTAGCATCGTGAGGGAGAGAGCTTGGAGGACGAGCTGACAATAAGACATAGAGTAGCAATGTTGGAAGGTTAAGAAATCACCATTTTCACTTGATTTTCTGAGTTTTTCTTCATGTTCATCTTCACCATTACCACCATTTCCTCCCAACGTCATCTTCTCAGACTTTCTCCATTTTCGACTGTATATTCACTTCATTTTCACTTGTGGCTGCAACCAAGAAGCCAAAGGGGATGCATAGCTCAAACAGTGAAGAATACTCTTGAAATATGTTCAAAATATCCCAAAAAATGAGTGATAATCATGTAGTATGAGAGGACCTATGTCTGGTATCGTGAGTGCAATATCACGGAATAGGTGAGAGTTTTTGCATCTACAAACACATAAGAGTGACAAGAAGGGCATAAGGTACTCCACAAAAACTATCCAATTTGGGTCTCAAAAACTCCAAGTATCATGTCCTATTGAGTTTTGGTATCGCGATACTAGAACGCTCGTGTATCGGGCGATACTTGTCGAGTATCGTGTATTGCCTCCTTGAGGTATCATGATACCATCAAGGTATGGTGTATCGTCAAGTCTAGGTATCACGATCGCATTAAAGTAGTCTCGTATCGTGTCGGTTTAGTGTTATCATATCGCATAGCACAAGCAGTATCATATCACGGTTTGAGTGGTAGCATATCGTGAGCCTGGTGGTATCGTATCGTGATCACCTAGAAGGTATCATATGGTGAGAAGTGAGGTATATTTATTGGGGAGCCTAGTAAAAGGAAAACAAGAACTGGAAGGATACCGGGGAGAAGGCCAATCACAAGTGGAATAAAAAGATATCAGAACTAGAAGAAAGTCTTAAAGATGCAAAAACAAAAATAGAAGATATTGCATCAAAATAGGGGACATAAGTGAAGGTGAAGAAGGTGTTAGGGACTTCACACTCATTCACCAATGATCTTTGGTGATAATACTAGTTCTTTGCACCTTGTAGCCAACCCCATTTATCATGCAAGAACTAAGCATGTAGACATGCACTATCACTATGTTAGAGAGAAACTCTTGAGCAAAGAGATTCAACTAGTATATGTATGTACAAATATGGAGTGTGCTGATTTGTTAACCAAAGCACTTGACAGTACTAAACTTTGCAGGTTTAAAATCATGAATGGAGTACAGGATATCCAAGAAGGTTGATGAAGCAATGGAAGCCAAGATGTTTGGCTTGATGGGGAGCTGTTTGTGCAAATGTACAAGCCTACACATTTGGATTAGCATGGAAGACATTGTGTTGAAGCACTTGATGATTTATGTGAACTGTAGCTTGTAACTATTTGATCATTTACCACTCTAAATCATTAAATCCTTGGAGAATCTTGTAAAAGCTTATAACTCATGGAGTTAGGAGGAATATTAGCTAGGAGTTCAAGATGAGGGAATGTCTTCTAAATCAAAGGAGTAACTTTTTGATTGGAGCCAAGGTTGAATTCAAAATTCAAACTTAGAAGAAATACTTATAAAAAGGTCTTGTAAAATGCGGGGGTAGGTGCCTCATTTAGAGCTCTCTCCTTGATCATTTGTAGAACTTGAGTAGCTCACACCATAGCTCACTTAGTTCATTATCATTAAGCATCATTAAATGCCAATGACTTTGTACAATCATGTGTTATAATACATATAGCTCATTGAACATCTTTGTCTACTTCTCTGCTATGACTACTCAAAAGAGTCAACTTCTTCTGGTCATATCTTAGTGAATACTCAATGATTTTGCATAATCATTCGCTTGTTGGAGCCAGCTTAAAGCCTAATTTGTGCTGTTAAAATTTCAAGGAATTTAGTTTAGGCATCTGGGAGAAAGCATCTTCAAAGTGCTCACTGGTCATCTACTCGTTAGTCCCTAAAAAGTCGCGGGTAAGATTTGTGTTGTAAAGTAACTAGTCTAAGCAAGGTCAAGTGCTATTCTAACAAGGCTAAACCCACAAGGGGTGAGAGATGCCCGTATCCACCCAACCAACTCCACCCATTTATATACCTCAAGGCCAAGGGAGGAAATGTGAGGAGAGCTTGCCAAGTATCCTCTCCACATGAATTCTAATCCAAGGCCTTCTAACCTTGGAAATCACATGGAATCATATGGCTCTCACATGGATTCTAAAAGGACTTCTCCCAAGCTTGTACGTAAAATTCTCAAGGCTTGAGAGGCCTCCCTAAGGGTTAAATATCATACTCTTAGGAAATATCAATCCTAAGGGTCAAAACCCTTCAATTGGGAGTAAATAAATCCAAATAACTTAAGGGTTCAAACCACACTCTTGGAGGCACTTTCCCAAGGGTTTCCCAATAAATTCCAAGGGTTCTCCGAGTGGTTTTAGACCCTCAAAACCCATGTCTTTGGCCACTTTGACCCATAGTTAAACAACATTCTTCCCCCCTTTAACATTTTCGTCCTCAAAAATGTGTGTAGGTATATTATGTGGAGTATTCCCCCGTGCCCCATGATCTTTCTATAGATCATGGCTTTTTTCATCTCTCTAATTTGCTTCTTTATCAGAAGGAGATTCTTTCTCATACTTGATCTGAAAAGAAGGAAATCCACTTGTGGGGCTAATCCCTGCCCAAATCATTACTTAACTTTGCATGTGAAACACTAAATCAAATGCTAAGTATGGATGATAAGGGTGAATTAAATCATCCCTGCCTAATTCAATGTTTCCCTATGTCTGAACCCCGCATCCATAGTACAAACATATGAAGTATGTGGATTACAATATTCTCGAACTAATTTGCTATGCAGATCCATTTCTATGCACCACTCGGGTGTGGACCTAGCAAAATAGATGGATATCTTACTAGTTACGGCTTTGAGAAGTTTCCTTAAATTGAGGTTGATCAAAACATCTAAATAAGATGTTTTTGACTATTTTCTACTTCTTAACCAACATCTACTGATCTTTTTTCCAAATACAGAACTACCATGTCCTATTGTACTTTAGAGTCAAGGTAGAATGTAGGAAAGAAGTGATTCCATTCTTTAGGCAATGGATCTCGAAATGATTTTTCCAAGACTTTCTCAAAAGCCTTGACTTGTTTGTAACGGTTAGAATCTATAAATGATTCCTAAGAGTTTTACTTCAAACTCTTTTAAGAGAACTTTTTAGATTCTTCATCCATTGATCTTAAGCGACATTAGATGGATGAATTCTCTTAAACTTAAGTGTCTTCTGAAATTGAAGGGGTTTTATATAGAACATCTATCTTTTGATGTTCAATTTGGTTATCCACTCCTTCTAACTAAACCTGATCTAGGAGTGACTTTGAAGATTCCTTCTAAGTCAAATCCAAGGTCTGGAAAAACGAGAAGCAAGAACCAAAACTTGATGTAACCGGTTCAACTTCTGAAACACTAAAATGATTTGAGTCAAACTGAGACTCAAAACTTTAAGGATTTAATCTTGCTAATGGCTTGAAGCATTGTTTCTATTGAATCTAAATTCTCAAGAAGATCCATTGGGTAAAGTTTAAACCATCATCCATCTACTAGAATTTAGTGGCAAAAAACATCGGTGTCTCGAGCCATCGAGTTTTGATGATGTTCAACTTTACTATGATGCTTCAAATATCTTAATTAAGAAGTTAGTCCTTTCCAATCTCTTGAGACTCCTATAGACTAGAATACCAAGTCTAGTATAAATCTCTTACTTTAGGAGACTGATTACCTTGTTGTACTATCAACAAGATGTTTTGGAGTAACTTAGTCTAACCCCAATTACGTAAATAACTAAGTCAATCTTTTTTTTTATATCTCTTATACATCTTTATACTCAATTAGTTGTAGTTGTCGACTAAGTGTTTTATCCCAGATTGACTTCGTCAAAATTACCTTTCTCGAAAGGATCTTTTCAAGTTCTCTCCCCAGAAATCAATGTAGCATTTCTGATAAAGAACTTCAAAATCCTTAACAAGACTACATTAGTCTTACTGAAAATCTTTATGAAGGTCTAGAAAGTGATTTCTCTTCACGATCTTCGTACTTAATTAGTTACTTGATATGGTCATATTCTTGACCAACCTATACTTCATTTTTTTCTATGAAGTTTCAGTTTCCATTGGAATGGAGTTTCACTCCAACTCATGAGCCCAAGACTAAAAGATACCTATCATATCAAGGTATGATGTCCCATACCATCATTCCTACGTTAATGCAAATATAAAGGAGTGTCCCATACCACCATACTTTATATTCAACACTGATGTGTGAATGATATTTATCTTAAAGTCTAGAAGCTTAATCTAACTATAGAGTACCCTTTACTCAAACTCCTTTTGAAGTCAAGGGATTACCTCTATGTTCCCATCTTGCTTGGGTTTCTAAGATCACTCTATGATCCTAATTATTCCTAAACTTATATTGGAAGTTCTAAACCTTTTGATGAAATAAATATCCATCCTGATGGAATAAACATCCATTCTTTCTTTCTAAGGTTTTGATTGCAATTCCAAGTGTCTTGAATCTTATTCAATATCTACTTAGTTCTTTCTTAACTAACTTGAAATGAAAAGAGATTACTCTTGACTTTAAGATTCCTTTGTTTATCCAAAGCTTCCAAAAAGCTACCCTAGGGATTTCTAGGAATCTCATTTACTACTTAAGTCTAAGCATCTTCTAATGCTTTTGGATTTCTTTTGAAATCCTTTAAAGAATAGGTGAATACAAGTTTCACCTTCTTGAGACTTAAGTATGATTTATCAAATTTGCAGACTATGTACTTTGTATATTCTCTCCTTCTTACTTCCCTTTAGAGAAGTATAAGATTTGGCATGCTTTATTCAAGCTCGTGGTTTACAACCACCTTTTTCAAAATCTTTTGTGATATTGTTGGGATCCCATGCCAAACTTAGCATGCCATGAAGTTGCTTTCTGAGCAACTCATTGTTTGCCAAACATCTTATGTATAAAAAGATGTTCTTTTTATCTCATCATCTAAATTCTAAGTTTCTCTTTGTGAAAGTAATTGTACCAATTCTAAATAAGTTTGGTACTTTGTTCCCCCCTTTTGAAGAGTTTTCGTCCTGGAAAATTGTGAAATCTATGGCTTCATTCACAACTAGGGAGTCAATACTATGAGTCCTCACAATAATAGGAATATTCAAGCAATCTTATACTTGTGTAGAACCTGAAAACTTTCTAGATGATTTACTAGAAATAAATTCTAGTTTTGATGTCTTTTAGAAAATCTTCTAGAGGTAGCTCAATGACCACCTGTCCTAACTTGCTCATGAGCTTCCTCTTGAATATCTGGGTTAGGAGAGGTGGGTCTGATTTCTCAATGTTAATCAAAGCATCAGAGGTTTGTAGGTACTATGAAATAAGAAAAATATTTCCATTTCATCATTGTACCTATGGAACTTTAAGTTCCTTCCATTAAGAACCATTGCATCTGCTAAGGAAAACCTTACTTGACTTTCCTGAGATGTAAATCTATTGAGTTTATGAAGCCTTCAATTGGAATTTTTTTTCAAAAGGAGGGAGCTTTCAATGATGCATTGAATACTTTTCACCATTCATGTTGGTGAAAGTAATCTTTGCGCATAATTGGTTTCTCCATCAATGTCTTTGATGACATCAACTAAATAGAGCTTTATATCATGAAACTCTTGAAACCATTCTAGAGTGTCATTCTATTTAGGATATGTCATGAAGTACTCTTTTGGAACCTTTTTCAATTAACTATCTCTAAGTATGTCTTAAACTTAGAGGAGTATTGTAGGTTCTATGAAGTAGTGTAAGAATATACCCTATAAAAACTTTCTAGAGATAACATCTATGTTATTGATGACATTTGATGTATTCGGGTGCCATCTTCTCAAGGTATCTCAATAGAAGCTTGTTTTGGAACCATCTTTAAGTATCTATTATACTTAGAGTTAGCATTGAAAAATGCTAGGCTCTCTAATTGGTAATGGATTTACCACCTTAGGTTTACTTCATTGGTAGGCAAGTCATACTTAATGTGGTCATAACATTAAATATGTGATACATTAGTATCCCTTTTTGGAAAGACATTGGTAAGTACTTAATTTGCAAATTCTAATCATGATTTTGCAAGTACTTTAACTTCATTCCTTTCCAATTGCCTTGTTTTTGTAAAGAAGTAAATCCTCTACTCAGGACTCTGATTACTTACTTGGTTTCATAACTCTTCAAAACAAAAGAGTGAATTTTATTCAGTTAAGTACATGTGTTTGCATACATTCATTACATATCCATACATGCCATGAATGATTCTAGTAATCCTTAGTCTTAAACATAGTTGGTGTATGCTAGAAACATATACATCTTTACTCAAAGATGTTTAGCATGCATAAGGTTCAAAAATTTGAACCCCTCTTTAAAGCATGCATGGAATTCATACTTGTAATTCCATTCTATATATGAATCTATATACTACATGTGCTAAGAATAAGCCATGCTATTATAGATCGTATGTATCCATCCTTATGAATGGAGTCCCTTCCATGCCTCATCATGCTAATGTACATGTTGGTTCGCATTTAAAGTGCTTCCAATAAAGATTACACTTGGAATGTGCAAAAAAAAAAGAAAAGTTTTGAGCTTGAAATTGGTTCGTTTAAAATCATCTCATGTTGATAGACAATGCACATACATCCATTCTTTTCAATGCTTGAGGTGATTCGAGCAAGTGATTGAGGTGCTTGAATATCTTTCAAGATCTTAATGTTTGCCTATTGATAATCATAATGCATTAACTTTGTAGGTGCATATGAACCATATAAATAATTGAGGCATTATCTTAAGCTTTAATTATGTATGCAAATATAATGAAAGTGTAAGGAAAACAATCACTAAAGCCAAACATAAAGTTAAACAAATACTTAGCTTTGTCTAAGCTTCATTCTTATTTTGTCCCTTGAGAGTAGTCATCCTTCATTTGGCTTCGAATTGCTCATCCATGCTCCTCCATTGGTAGCTTCGTTGTTTCAAAAGTATGAGGCTAAACTTTCTCTATTCCTTGCTTTGAATAAAGACAAATGAAGTTAATTGTGCAAGAGTGATAAATTAGAGTGACTATTATCAAACTCTAAGAGAAAAACAAGAATGCTATTTCCCCAACGTAGTAGAAGAAGACCATTGCTAAGTATAAGAGGCCCTCGGGTGCTGCTACACCTCAAATGCGCTACCCGTACGTTGTGCTTATTGGGGGAAAAGACAAACCATGTTGATTGAGTTCCGTTGTCGCGAAAGCAACATAAGAAATTCCACATACGTGGTTCACAAGATTTTCAATGGCTATAAAAAATGTAGCGCGCAGATGTTGTTCCCACGCACAGAGAAAGTAGTCCTCTCACTTCCTTACGGAGTTGGGACTTGGGCTGCTACGAGTGGATCCCGTTCTCTGATGATTGTGTTTGGCAGTCGTCCTTTGAGTAAGGCTCACACATGCAAACCATCAAAGCTACTTGTCTTGGCCTCGAGAGGGGTGTTCACATGTGCAAATGACATAAGGCTTTTTTGAGGAGGTTAAAAATGGTTCTCATGGACGAAGAAGGGCTCACGGGCTTCCATAGCCGAGAGATCTAACCTGCTCTGAATACCACTATTGTAAAGTAACTAGTCTAAGCAAGGTCAAGGGCTATTCTAACAAGGACAAACCCACAAGGGGTGAGAGATGCCTGTGTCCACCCAACCAACTCCACCCATATATACCTCATGGCCAAGGGAGGAAATGTGAGGAGAGCTTGCCAAGTATCCTCTCCACATGGATTCTAATCCAAGGCCTTCTAACCTTGGAAATCACATGGAATCACATGGCTCTCACATGGATTCTAAAAGGACTTCTCCCAAGCTTGTATGTAGAAGTCTCAAGGCTTGAGAGGCCTCCCTAAGGGTTAAATATCATACTCTTAGGAAATATCAATCCTAAGGGTCAAAACCCTTCAATTGGGAGTAAATAAATCCAAATAACTAAAGGTTTCAAACCACAATCTTGGAGGCACTTTCCCAAGGGTTTCCCAATAAATTCCAAGGGTTCTCCGAGTGGTTTTGGACCCTCAAAACCGATGTCTTTGGCCACTTTGACCCATAGTTATACAACAATTTGATTTGCTAAAATAATTTTTCATAGCATAGTTGTTAATTTTAAATGATTCCACTTGCAATCATTAGATATCTAAGCTAATTGATATCTCCCAAAAGGAATTTTGTCAATTGTTACTGTACTATGAGCTCTGAGTAAAAAAGCCAACAGGTGTATGGACTAAAACACCAAGTTTTTCAACACTAGCTGTTCTCGAACTAGTCAATTTGATTTAATTATTTCAAGCATAAACTCCAAAGTACATAGGTGCTTTCTTGGTGTCATTTGCAAGCTAAAAAGGCCTAATTTATAACTCTCAAGTGCATCAAGGCTGGTACAAGGCAAGTTTCAGCAGTACCACCTCACTTCCTTGAGCTATCCATCCATCTCTTACAACAGTGGTATCATAGCAAGTTGAGGTAAAATGGGAGATGCTTTCCCTTCTTTTAATGACAAATTGGACAGGACTAAGTATCCAACATGGTCCAAGAGGATGAAGACCTATCTACAAGGAAGAAGTCTCTATGGATACATATCAAGAGGTAAGGAGATGCCCATATTTAGAAGCAAAGATCAACCTACAAGAGAGGAGCAAGAAAGACTCAACTTATGGTGTGCCAAAGATGCTTTAGCCAGGTCATATCTACTTAAATCCATCTCTGACTTCCTTCTTCCTCATATTAGGAATCACAAAAATTCCCAAGAGACTTGGGATACTCTATCTTCATATGTTTCCTCTAATACAAGAGCTAGGAAGAATCAATTGTGGATGGATTATACTACTCAAAAGAAGCAACCCAAGCAGAATGTTTCAGAGTTTGTGACTAAGGTGAAGGATGTGGCTGATCAGTTGGAAAGCATAGGAGAGGAGATTGAAGAGGAGAAAATAGTGAGACGAATAATCAATGGCATCAAGGCAGATGATAAAGGGGAATCATTCACAACTGCAATGGATCTTTATATGGATATGTAAATCCCTGATCTAACCACTCTCATGGCACAAACTCTTCACCCATGAGGCCAAGCTCAACAAAAATGGTGAACCATCAAGAGGTAACAATTCTTCTTCCCTCTATACCGATAAAGGAAAGTCTAAGGATAAAGGAAAGAGTAAGAAGGTTGACGATGAAGGTGCTACTTCTCAAGCTAACTATGCAAGGAGAAGTAGGAATTCAAGAGGAAGGGGCAGAGGAGGTAGGCAACGTAGGGGGAGACATTTCAACTCTTCCCCATACAATATATGTGGACTGTCTAATCACAGAATAGATGAGTGCTATAGGAACTTCAAGAACGAGAGAGGAAGAGGACTCCAAAGACGTGTCTACTCACAATCAAGAGGAAGATTCAACTATAATCAAGGTTACAACCATGGCAACAAGAACAATCACAACAAGGATTATCAAGGAGGATACAAATCAAGAAAAGACTTCAACAACTATACAGAGGATCAAGAGGATTCTCTTCTCATTATGAACATTACCTCAAAACAAGATATGAATAATGATCACCTCTTCTATATTGACTCAGGTTTTTCAAACCATGTACCAAGCAATATAGCTCTCCTTTCTGATCTTGAAGAGCCCAAGGGAAAGCACCAAGTGTAGACAGGTGATGATACCAAGCATTCAGTTGTCAAGGTAGGAAATGTCAAAAGTTCTGATGGGAATAAGAATCTGTTGAGCAAAGTTCTTTATGTACCTACTATCACAAAAAAATTGATGAGTGTTGGATAGATAGTGGAAAGGGGTTTGCAGGTTAGGTTCAATAAATTTGGAGCCTTTGTGGAGGACCCCCAACATGGATTTAGGAGAATTACAAAGGGAGAGAAAACAGGTAGATTGTTTACATTTGAGCTTGAGGACACTGGAAACATTGCACTTTATAATTATATGGATCAAACCTTGTCTCAGTTAGAGATATGGCACAAAAGATTAGGATACATTGGTGAGAGAACATTGAAGGAGATATGTAGATATCAATGCGTATTTGGGATACCTAATGTATCCAAGTAACATATGATCTATAAATGTGGTGCATGTTAGTTTGGTAAATCACATAGGTTACCCTTTACAAAGAAAGGCTATATGCATGAGGGTTATTTGGAACTTTTCCACACAGATGTGTGGGGACCAAGCAAGGACTCTTCAATTTCAGGCTCAAGTTACTATTTGTCATTTATTGAGGATTTCAGTAGGTGGACTATTTTGTATTTCATGAAACATAAGGATGAAGTGTTCATTTGTTTCAAAACGTATCTTGTAGTTGTGGAAAATCAAACAAGAAAGAGTTTAAAGAGGATAAGGTCAGATGGAGGAGGTGAGTATATCTTTAATGATTTTGATGCATTTTTGCAAGACAAAGGTATCAAGGGAGGAGGAACAAATTGATTGTGGAAGCAACTAGATCTATGCTAAATGAAAAGAAGTTGCCTAATTATTGGTGCGTAGAGGGTGTATCAAGGGAGAGATCACAACTAGATATACTCGTTAGCAAAATGGAATAGTAGACAGGAGGAACAAATTGATTGTGGAAGCAGCTAGATCTATGCTAAATGAAAAGAAGTTGCCTAACTATTGGAGGGCAGAGGGTGTGTCTACTGCCACTTATCTTATTAACAAGTTACCCTCTAAGCCCCTTGATGGGATGAAACCCTATGAGGCATGGAATGGTAGGAGTGTTGGCATTGGACATCTGCGGAAGCACGCAAACAACACAAGGAAGAAGAAGAAGCTTGGAGCACAACACACAATACTGAATTTATTACTAGAGAATGTACAAAGATAAGTAGCCCATTAGGGCAATAGGCGTATATACAAGCCGGGGAAAAAAAACCTCCTAAAGAGGGAAAAAAGTGCCCCGACGGTCCTAGAGTGTTACACACATCACTACCTAAATATATCAACAAATCCCCCCTGGGAGTGATGCGGTGAACAAGTAGCTGGCACTCATGTATAAGGAAGTGCCAAGCTATGTGGAAATCACTCCACAAAAGGAAGTAAGCCCTAAGCTTTGCAGAAAGCTTCAAAATTCTCCCTAGGTAGAGCCTTCGTGAAAAGGACTGCAACGTTCTCCTGTGTGGGCACATATGCCGAGCTGATCTCCCCAGTAGAGAACCTCTTCCTCACATAATGATAATGCACCTCAATGTGCTTAGTGCGAGCATGGAACACAGGGTTCCTCGCAATTTCCAATGCGCTCTGACTGTTAGTGAAGATGGTGGTGGCAGAAGACTGACCAACACCCAAATCAGCCATAAGGCGTCTAAGCCACACACACTCAACAATAGCTGTGAAAGTTGCCCTATACTCAGCCTTACAACTGGAAGTGGCCACAGTAGGCTGCTTCTTGCTCAATCAAGATATACATGAGCTACCATGCATGAAGCAAAAGCCAATAGTGGACACATGAGTGTCATAGAAACCAGCCCAGTCTGAGTCAAAAAAAGCCTGCAAATATGGCAGTAGTGATCCCCCCTTGGGATAAAACAACCCAAATGTTGGAAAACAATGTCTCATTGGTTGGAAAGTGGTCAAAGCTTGTCAATCTTGCTCAGAGAAAACAGCAAGTATAGAATCTCTAAAGACTTCCTCTACAAGCTTTTATACTACCTCAAGCTGACGGGCGGAAACAACGTATCTATGACTCTTTTTCACTTTTTGTACAAGACAAGAGCGTGGGCATCATGGATAAAGTGTAAGCCTCTTAACCAGCCGACGTGGGTTCAAATCCCGTAAAACGCGGTCACGTGAAGAAGATAAAACGCAAGGATTTTTTAATATGCTTTTCATAATGGCGCGTTTTTTGGAGAGAATGAACGCGGATGTTTTCTTTTACAATCACAGAGCGTTTTACGATCGTAGAATCGGATGTGCTTTATTAGCTTTATTGTGGGTGCTTTTCAAGAGTACACACAACTACATAAGGAGAGTATTGGCCTCATTATATTTCATCCTTCACCTAGGATCAACACAAGCTTTCTAGAGCTTGGACCTCAGTAGAGGTGGTGTTTCTTCTAGCACATGGGGCAGCCATGGTGCTAACTTGAAGCATGTTGAGGAGCAGCTATGGAGTTCTTCTTAATGATTCTTCTTGGAGAAGATGAAGGGTGTGCTCACACTCTAGCTCATGGAGAGGAGGTCATCTCTTGTTCATGGCAAGAAGACTTGATTATTAGCAGCTTGATGGTGAGGATCGCCCATCTATATGATGTATTTGAAGATCATCTTCTACAAGAAGATGTTAGGTTGAAGATTATCTTCTACAAGAAGATGTCTGGCTACTTCAAAGACATTGGATGGGACCATCTACATGATTTTGAAGATTATCTTCTACAGGAAGATATTAGGTTGAAGATTGTCTTCTACAAGAAGATTTCGGGCTACTTCAAAGACATTAGATGGTGATTAACATAAGATTCACATCTTATGTTAAGTATTCAGGTACATATTCTCTTTATGCACATAGGTACTACTTGAAGTTTATGGAGGCTGTGGCGTTCATATAAGGAGGAGTCCTATTCGGCATAGGTACAAGAGAATCAATACTTATATGCTTTATGCATATTTTTATGAGGTGTTTGAGAAGGTGTGTTCACATGAGTTTGAGGACTTCCGGCAACAATCTTGTTAGCATTCTATGCTACTTTATAAGTATGTGAACTTTTCACACACGTATCTAACTTAGGGTCTTCCATAGCCTAAGTTTAGATGTAGGTTTGTTGACCATCAGTTTCACACTGATCCTTCCTCATTCAATCACTCATATTCACTCTTCTATAACCTATTAGGTCACATATCTCATGTATATTCAGATTACTGCCCACACATCTGAATATGTTTGTTACATTGTACATTCACTCATTCATCTATTTCTCATCACATAGAATGGTTGAGAATTTTGCTCCCACATTGTACATTGAACATTGGTATATATGATACTATGAGTAAGCGATGGCTTACGTAACACCTTACACATGAAGTCTATTCTTTCTCTATCTTTGTCTCATCATCTGTATGATTAAGTTGTGGTATGATCATGTTTTGTCAAGATGGAAGATTGCTAGAATTAATGTTGTACATGAATGGAACTATGGAACCATGGACATGTGACATGAGCCTAAGGGCCTACCTCACTTCCAACACCAAGTAGCCGAGTACCACTCAAGTAGCCGAGTACCACCTGGGCACTACATAAACTTGCTCATCTGTGAGACAACAAACTGAATATCTGGCCTAGTAATGCATAAGTAAATCAGGCATCCAACAACGTACTGGTAGAGGACAACATCAAATGCATCTCCAACATCATGAAGACTCAATCGTAAACCTGTCTCCATAGGAGTGGCAATATGCTTACAGTCTTCAAGGCCAAAACGCTGCAATAATGTGTCAATATATTTCATTTGACACAAAGCCATTCCACCATCAACTTGCATAAACCAAATGCCCAAATAGTGATGCAAATGCCCCAAATCAGACATCTCAAATGAGGCATGCAAATCAGCCTTAAAATCAGCAATATGCTTCTCAATAGGACCAGTGAGCAGCATGTCGTCACCATAGACAACAATGATTAGAAGCACATCATTAGCACGCTTAACATATAAGGTGCTTTTAGTTGGACTGTTCTCAAAACCATGTGCAATCAAATAGGCATGTATCTTCTCATACCAAGCACGTGGTGCTTGCTTTAAACCATATAATGCCTTCTTTAACCCGCACACCTGGTTTTCATGCCCTTTCTGCACAAAGCCACGGGGCTGAAAAACATACACTTCTTCATGCAAGTCACCATTCAGAAATGCAATTTTAATGTCCAACTGATGTACATTCTAACCATGATGGGCTGCAAGTGCACAAATGCTTCGAACAGTAGTCATACTGCATGTAGGTGCAAAGGTCTCATCAAAATCAATGCCTCTTTCCTGCGCATAACCCTTTGCAACAAGCCTAGCCTTATACCTGTCAACTGTACCATCAGGTTTACGCTTGAGCTTGTATACCCACTTAGTGCCAATGGCCTTCTTGCCAGGAGGCAAGTCACATAAAGTCCAAGTACCATTCTTCATTATTGCATCATATTCAGATTGCATAACAGCCATCCAATTTTCTGAATTTTGTGCTTCATCGAATGAAATAGGCTCATTCTCATCATAGAGACTAGATGAAGCCATAGCATAGCAATCTGATGCAAAAGAGGGACTATGAGAGCCTGATCGAGTACGATATGACAGAGGTGCATCTAATTTGCTTTCATGCAAGGTCTGCACCAGCCTCTTTGGCATAGTTCTTGCCTGCTCAATATTAGCTCTCTCATCAATAAGTGCATCATGTACATCTGCATCAGCATAGGAATTATTTGCATCATCACATGAAACCTGCAAAGGCTGAGAAGTTGCCTCATTAGGAACAGCACTAGACTGTCCACCTATAAAAAGAGGCAGTAAAATATCATACATGTCTTTGGACCTAAGAGATGTCTCCTTAGTACATGAAAGCAATGGCTGAATAGCATCTTCCACAAAAACAACATCAGGGCTAACCAGAATGCATTTAGTTTGTGGATGATACAGACGATAGCCTTTACTTTCAGAAGTGTACCCAACAAAAATACATTTTACTGCTTTATCATCCAAATTTCTACGATGTTGTTCAGACACTAATGCATATGCCAAACAACCAATAACACACAGATGAGCAACAGATGGATTGCGGTCATGCCAAGCCTCATATGGAGTTTTAGACTACACTGCTTTAGTGGGACACATGTTCAGTACATATGCTGCACACATGATAACCTCAAGCCAGAAACTATGTGGTAAAGCCTGACTCTTGACCATACACCTCGCCATCTCCATGAGTGACCCGTTCTTTCATTTAGCAAGTCCATTCTCTTGAGGTGTATACGGCACTATACACTGGTGTTTTATCCCACGTTCAACCAGAAATGTATTAAAATCAGAAGACATATATTCCCCCCCGCGATCAAAACAGAGGGTGCCCATTTTACATGTTGATAGATTTTCAGCCAAAATCAAAAACTGTTTGAAGCACATGAACACTTCGGACTTTGACTTCAATGGATATATCCATGCATGCGTGGAAAAATCATCGATGACAGTCACAAAGTAAAGATAATTCCCAAAAGGAGGTGTCTGCATAGGACCACAGACATCACTATGTACAAACTGCAATTTCTGAGTAGCCTGAACTGAACCATCTTTTGGAAAGGATGAACACTCCATTTTGCCCAAAATACAGCCTTCACAAACATGTTTTCCAGGTGCCTCAAGTTTGGGCAAAGAGGACAACATTTCAGATTTCTGCAGGCATAGCAAACTAGCAAAATTCAGATGACCAAAGCGTGCATGCCAAAGCTTTGCATCTGACATAGCCTGAGAATCATTTACTACACATGCCAAATAATTTATAGATCTTTCATGGTCTATGAGCTTGTACAGGCCATGACATAGAATGCCAGAAGCAATAATCACATCGCCATTTG
>CM035406.1:44837326-44902326 GCA_020310875.1 Ceratopteris richardii | reverse complement strand
CCTCTTTTCCCAAACTTGAGGTACCTAGTAAACATGTTTGTGAAGGCTGTATTTTGGGAAAAATGCAGGGTTCATCTTTCCCAAAAGATGGTTCAGTTTGGGCTACTCAGAAGTTGTAGCTCGTACACATTGATGTTTGTGGTCCTATGCAGATACCCTCTTTTGGAAACTATCTTTACTTCATGACTTTCATTGATGATTTTTCCAGGCATGCATGGGTATATCCATTGAAAGCAAAGTCCGAAATGTTTATGTGCTTCAAATAGTTTTTGGTTTTGGCTGAAAATCTATCAGCATGTAAAATGGGCATCCTCTTTTTTGATCAAGGGGGGAATATATGTCTTTTGACTTTAATGCATTTTTGGCTGAACATGGGATAAAACATCAATGTACACTGCCATATACACCTCAACAGAATGGAGTTGCTGAATAAAAGAATAGGTCACTCATGCAGATGGCGATGTGTATGGTCAATAGTTAGGCTTTACCACATAGTTTCTAGCTTGATGTTGTTATGTGTGCAACATATGTACTTAATAGGTGTCCCACTAAAGCACTGTAATCTATCACTCCATATGAGGCTTGGAATGGTTGAAAGCCATTTGTTGCTCATCTGCATGTTTTTTGGTTTTTTGGCATATGCATTGGTGCGTGAACAACAACGCATAAAATATGATGATAATGAAGTAAAATATATTTTTGCTGGGTATAGTTCTGAAAGTAAAGGCTATCATATATGTCATTCATAGACTAAAGGAATTCTGGTTAGTCATGATGTTGTTTTTGTGGAAGATGCTATTCAACCATTGCTGTCATGTACTAAGGAGACGTCTGTTATCTCCAAAGACATGTATGATACTTTGCTACCTTTTATAGGTGGACAATCTAGTGTTGGTCCTAATGAGGCAACCTCTTAGCCTTTGTAGGTTTCATGTAATGATGCTGATCATCCCGTTTGTGATGTAGAGTTACATGATGCACTTATTGATGAGAGAGCTAATATTGAGGAGGCAAAAACTATGACAAAATGGTTGGTGTAGAATTTGCATGATAGAAAATTAGATGTATCTCTATCATATCGTACTCCGTTAGGCTCTCATAGTGCCTCTTTTGCATGAGATTGCTATGTTATGGCTGCATTTAGTCTCTCTGATGAGAGTGCGCCTTTTGTTTGATGCAACAGAAAATTTTGAAAAATTGGATGGCTGCTATGCAATCTAAATATGATGCTATCATGAAAAATGGCGCTTGGTCTTTATGTGACTTGCCTCGTGGCAAGAAGGCCATTGGCACTAAATGGGTATACAAGTTGAAGTGGAAGCTTGATGGAACAGTTGACATGTATAAAGCTAGGCTTGTTGCAAAGGGTTATGCTCAAGAAAGAGACACTCATTTTGATGAGACCTTTGCACCTACATGCCGAATCACTATTGTTCATAGTATCTATGCACTTGTAGCTCATCATGGTTGGAATGTAGATCAGTTGGACATTAAAATTGCATTTTTGAATGGTGATCTACATGAAGAAGTGTATGTTTTTCAGCCCTACGGCGTTGTGTAGAAAGGGCATGAAAACCTGGAGTGCAGGTTGAAGAAGCCATTATTTGGTTTAAAGCAAGCACCACATGCTTGGTATGAAAAGTTACATGCCTATCTTATTGCCCATGGTTTTGAGAACAATCCAACTAAGAGCACCTTATATGTTAAGCCTACAAATGATATACTTCTAATCATTGTCATCTATGTTGATGACATGCTTCTCAGTGGCCCTTATGAGAAGCATATTGCTGATTTTAAGGCTGACCTGCATGCCTCATTCGAGATGTCTGATTTGGGCCATTTGAATCATTATTTGGGCATTCAGTTTATGCTAGTTGATGGCATAATAACTTTATGTCAAATGACATATATTGACACATTATTGTAACATTTCGGCCTTGAAGACTGCAAACCTATTGCCACTCCTATGGAGACAGGTTTATGGTTGAGTCTTCATGATGCTAGAGATGCATTTGATGCTAATCTTTATGAGCAAGCTCTTGGATGCTTGATTTATTTATGCATTAATTGGCCAGATATTTAGTTTATTGTCTCACAGATGAGCAAGTTTATGCATTGCCCAACTGTCAAGCATTGGCAGGCAATTAAGTGCATCTTTCACTACTTGAGTGGTACTTGGATACTTGGATTTTTTATCTCAAGGGGGGATCACTACCACTAGATTTTCATGCTTTTTCTAACAATGATTGGGTTGGTTGCTATGACACTCGTGTGTCCACTAGTGGCTTTTGCTTCATGCTTGGTAGCTCATGTATATCTTGGTTGAGCAAGAAGCGGCCTGCTGTGGCCATTTCCAGTTGTGAGGATGATGCAACCTTTGCGGATAGATCTTCTAAGTCTAAAGTGGGGGGAAAGACCACCATTAATAGAGATTCTAGAATGGACATTTCCAAAGAGAGTACTAACAACTTTAATAAACCTTTTTCCAGCACCATGGTCATGGAGGGATTGGAGAATGAAGTCCCACTCACACTTGTCATAAGTTTTGTCAAAATCTATCTTAAAGAAGTAGTAGTGTTGCTTAGACTCATTGGCATAGTCCATCCCTTCCCAAAGGGAGATAA
Organism: Ceratopteris richardii; assembly: GCA_020310875.1. Taxonomy (NCBI): domain Eukaryota; kingdom Viridiplantae; phylum Streptophyta; class Polypodiopsida; order Polypodiales; family Pteridaceae; genus Ceratopteris; species Ceratopteris richardii. Next base: position 44,899,702 of record CM035406.1, on the reverse strand, counting down.
TAGCATCTAAGATAAATCTACCTTTAATGAACCCTTTCTGCTCAGGGAGGATAATATCTTTCATGATGTGGCTCAATATTCTAGCAAGAGAAGAGGAAATGATTTTGTAGATGTAAGTATGACAAGTGATAGATCTCCAGTTATTCAAGACCTCTTTAGGGCCTTTTTTATGGATCAATTTTATAAATCCACTGTTGACTTCAATAGGGAGAGTGCCCCCGCTAACAGAATCCTTCCAGATCAATAGAATGTAAGGAGCCAAAAAATCTTTCAGAGCAATAAAGAACTCATTAGATATACCATGAGTCCTAGGAGACTTGCAGGGTTTCAATTTACCAATGGTTTCTTTAATCTCACCGGTAGTGAGTGGTAGGTCCAGAATGGTAGCCATGGCAGAAGGAATAGTTTTTTTCCTTTTAAGAGCAATAATGGTTCTAGCTCCATGGATATCCTCCCCCCACTTGGGAGAACTAGAGAAAACATCCGTAAAGAAGCTAGAAGCCTCCTACAAGTTTTCCTCATCTGAAGTAGCAAATCCACCATCCTTTTCCTTAAGCAAAGGAATATAATCCTTGACTTTTTTCTTCTTTAAAAGAGTAAACATACTTTTAGTAGGTCTGTCAAGATTCCCAACCCAAAACTCTCTTGAAGAGGTTAGGATACTGCTAGCCTCAAGGTACTCTTCATATCTCAACTTATGAGGGCTTTGAGAGGAAGCTAGGAGATTAACTTCTTTGAAAATCTCATGTCTTCTTTTAGCTCAGGCTTCTCTTTTTAAATTCTTGAAGGTGAAGAGAACTTGAATTTCTCTAACCGATTTAGCCTAAGCTATACAAGGGTCAGCATACTGATGGAAGTAATGGGAGATGATCACCTTAGGTTAGGGTCCACGTGAGGCCAACCCACCCTTTCATTCGGTCTATCAACCTTAAGAACAAGCTTAAAGGGGGAATGGTCAGAGATACAGAGGGGAGTGGTCGATCTCACAATTGGTATTGCTAAATTTTTGCAAGTATTGAATATTACCATAAGCACGGTCCAGTCTAGCAAAACAGTAGTGAGCAAATTTCTGTTTACTACTCCACGTGAATCCAAAGTGGTAGGAGAAGTAAAAAAAATCGTGAGTGGTGGATAGCTTAATCCAAGCCTACCACTCAATCCTCGAAATAGTGTTCCCCTTCTTATTATGTCTATATATGATGTTGGTGACCATATTGAAGTCTCCCACCAAGATGATAGGACCTTTAAGGTCATTAAGCTCTTCCCCACATTTAGTCCTAAGACTAACATAGTTAGAAGCATAGAAATTTATGATGGCACAATCATAAGGATTTTTGAGGGAGACACCAGTCCATTGGTGCCATTTACTGTTGAACTTGTCTACAATGAAGGGACTTAGGGACTTAGCCACCCCTAAAGCCACACCCCCTACCACGGGGATGATCCGTGAAGGTCCACTGATCCTTGGTGGACACATAATTCATGGGGAGTCTCGAGCCAGATAATTTTAGTTCCTGAAGGAAAATAATATAAGGCCTATAAGAAAAATCTTTCATCCATTGATTAACACATTTAGCCCGAACCAAGTCAGTGATACCTTTGACAATAAAAGACAAGATATTGAGGCTATTCATGATATAAATGAGAAGAGCAAACCGAACACAAAACATGAATATTATTTCTTAATATTCTTTGTGCACTTATTCATTGCCACATAATTCTTTAGAATTTCTTTTCTTTTGTTTTTAGCTATTGAGTCCTTTTTTTGCCCTAGAAACCTGCTGACTAGATGGGGTAGATTTTTCTTTTTGAGAAGACAAATTCTCCTCTAGGTCGACACCAATGTTCTGAAGCCCATGTATTTCAGCGTCATCTAATTTTTTAATTTCAGCCACAAATCTACCGTCATCAGAAGAAAAAGGAGGGATGCCACATGAAGCTTGTTGCAAATATCCTTGGTCGGCAACCCTTTGAATGGAACTAGGTGCATTTCTTTTGTTCTGCACCATTGTCCATCCTTCTTCTGCAATAGGATGGACCTAGTTAGGGTTGCTAGTAGTATGAACAAGATCTTTATTCACCATCTCGTTAGAGTTCTTGACTTGAGACGAAGAGCCTAACTTTTCAGTCAAAAAAATACCTGCCTCATGAAGCGGGTTAGAAATATCTTCCAATAAAACTTCAAACATATTGATCCACTTTTTGTACCTTTTTTACATGATTGACAAATGTGTTTTGATAGAGTTCCCAAACACACGTGTGGTTGGGAGAGGGCCATCCAACACCTTACCATCAATCACTTGATTTTCTTTCGAAAGGGGACAATCCCTATTCCAATGACCCTACTTATTACATTTAAAACAAGCATTTGGCAAATTTCTATAGATCACTTTCTGATCATGCAAATAGTTCCCCTCAGAGTCCTTAATTTGAAAGGAATGTTTAATAGGGCCGTTAATGTCTAATTCAACTAGAACCTACAGATCCCATATTGGGTTGAAGCTCCCCCTTGGCCTTTGCCCTAGAACCTTTCCAATGAGCGAACATAGCCCTTCAATCCAAGGATAGAAATATATAGGAAGATCAGGTAGCTCGACCCATACAAGAACCTTAGAGGGCTTGGGACACCTCAGGTTAAATATGAAATACTATTTGTAGAATGAAATTGGGTTACCACGAACAATCCACTATCCTTCACTGATGAACCTAAGGGCACGTATAGCATCATTAAAGAAGAATAGGAAGAAACCATTTGGAAGATGCTGAACCTAATGAGTAAACAAACCTCTCAATTCCTAGCTAGATTTCATTCATTGCTTAAGAGTTTCTAGTGGGGGTCTCGGACCGTGGCAAAGACCAATCACGACTCTGTCTGTCAGATGTTTTAGCCACTCCTTGTAGGCTATTTTGTCCATAACTAGCATGGAACCTACATTAACAGAGGGATTAACTAAGCATTGATATTTTTCCATCGATAAATGCATCCGTATTGATTACTTATGAGCATCAATATACATGTCGGAATGATCGATGATATAAGAATCGGTCTATCGATGTTATAAGCATTGATAATTCCCTGAGAATACCGACATCTATATTGACAAGCATATTTGGAAATATATTTTTGGGTAGAGTGAAGTGTCCCTTGCTCCAACAACATGGCAATAGTTGTTGTTTAGCAAAGGAAAATACACTCTACTAAAAGATAAATGAGTACATGTTGTACTCTAGTGGTTGTCGATTTAAGGTTTAGATGAATAACAACCAAAACAAGATTTGATAAAGCAAATCACATTGTTGAACATAAAAAGAGACATGTAAGAGCACAGTGAACCATCAACCATATACACAAGAGATATTCCATAAATGAACCTCAGATGTAGGCATTCATATTAGGACTAACTGTGGTTGAAAATACGTCCATCGCACCACCTCCATAATATCTACCTCCACCTCCACACCCACTCATGGACCTTGCTTTAGAACCTCCTCCTCTAGAATGTGACCTCAAACTTGACCTAGATGAATGAGATAGACTAGCACTTCTATCGTGCTCTGGTGTTGAATGTTTGCACACACATTGAGTGCTGGAGCCACTAGGGGATGACAAAGATGATAGCCACAATGGACTTGTAAAGCTAGGAGTACCACCAAAGGGATTCCTATTAGCTGGAGTAGTTCCTCCAAAGGGAGTACCATCGATAGGAGTAGTCGTGCCAAAGGAGTGCCATTGATGGGACTAATCCTCCCAAAGGGAGGGCCATCGGTAGAAGTAGTCTTAGGAGAGATCGAATACTATGTCGCGATAGCCTAATAAGCAAGAGGTGCTCAAGATATGAAATCTAGAAGCTACTCCTCTATCATGGAATCGAGAGTGAGTGGTGAATTTTGTCCCATCGTGATTTGCAAGAGATAACTTAAATACTTAGCATACAAGTAATAATTATAATACAAAAAACAGTAGTCTACAAGAAAAAAACATAACAAATAAGTAAACACAAATAAGACCATACAATTTATTGCTTCATAAGTCCTATATTCTAGTATTCTCTTGGAGATTTGATGCACACATCATATTTATCTCTATGTTGGTGACTTTGAGATCTTTTGGTATGGCTTTCCTCATATAGCATATTGTCTGTTACCTTTTCATTGTACCTTGTATTTATCAAAGACCTCTTCTTCTCAGACAATGATGTCTTCCTCTTCGACTACTACATGCACACCAGAGTCCATTGTAGTTCGAACTTCCTCCATATCTAGGTCCTCACAAATTTGTTTGCTACATGGAGCAACTTGTAGAACAAATAGCCACTACTGTGCTTTTGAATCTCTATGAAGACAACCTATTCATAGTGTTAGAGAAGTATAAATGTGTCTCTTTCATCCCTTCATAGTTTCATGGAGTCTACTTGAAACAAACCACTCCTATCTTGCCTCACTATTGTGTTTCTTCTAGCAGTGAATGCTTTGAACCACTTCACATCAAACTGAAAGTAGTCAAACCTTCTAAACAATAGGTGCAAGATATCTTGGATCAGTGCACAATACTTGAGTTGACCATCTTGAGCATTGTAGTCTCTTGCATTAGCTCTAATTTGTTTGGAGAAAGTTGATCATCATCCCACCATCAAAAGTAGACCTATTCTTATGGATGTGTGTGATCTGAGAGTGTCATCCATGAGAGCATAGCACACTGTGTTCTCAATACTCCTAATCACATCCCTTTGCAAGTTCCTCATCTTCTTCAAAGATATCCTCACTCACTCTCTTTGATTGTGAAAATATTATATCTAGCCACCCACTCGTTGGAAAGGCTAGAAGAGATTGAAGACTTTCTGAAAGAGGCAAAGAGCAAGTCGGGCAATTATTTCACAAATGGACTCTTTCCTTTCTGTTTGCCTCCCTCGCAAGCTCATATCCCTCCAAGCACTTCTGAATGAGATCTAAGTTAACAATACAATTCTTCATTGCCTTCTCTCTCAAAACTATATCCATTTTTCCTTGGCTCCCTTCACCATGGGGCTCATTGCCTACAAGACAAACATCTTCATCATCACCCCATATGCAAGGCATTTCTAGGTCCGACATGTGTGTAGAAACTCTATTATGAATATCAAGGACTCTCGTATGAGCCACTCCTCTACCATGATGCCCTCTAGATGTGCTCCCTAATGAACAAACCGTGTTAGTGTCTTCATGAACTACTCTAAGAAGAACATCCATGGATTGTGGACAGTTCCTACTATTGAAACTTTTTCAGCCACATAAGCCACTAAATGAAGCTAAATTGTGAGAAGGCTTGTTGAAAATTAGTTTTCAACCATACAAATAAGCTCTATAACATTGAGTTTTGCACTATCTATGCTACCTCTCCTTATCTCTTTAGATGAGATCCATCGTACCAAGTAGCTAATTTATGATTGCACATCCTTTGAAAGACAATCTTTCGCAGCTACAAGGAGTACAAATTGCAAAAACATGTGCCAACCATGAGACTTGAGCCTTTCGACATTTTTGTTTCGTGTCAAGGTAGCCTTTAGACATCTCATGCACCCAATAGAAGTCCGAAACTTTGCAACCACCATCTTCACCTATTGCTCTTCCATCTTGTGGAGCATGTAAGGAGCTGTAGGTAGGGGTACTATTTTGTTCAACTTGGTAATTTTCCACAACTCTTGTATACAACCTCACTCTTCCAAGTTACCCCTTTGCACTTTGCTTTCCTTCTTTTGGATTGATGTTCTTATAGCATCTCTCCCCCATTCCTAAAAATATGCATTGGGTCCACCAAGTGATTGATTAATAACTCACTCCAATAAGGGAGATTGTTGAATATCAAGAACCTTTTCATGCCAGTGAGTCGTGTTCCTACATCTTGAAACTCCTCCCAATTGCTTTCTTTCATTTGTCATTGTGCTAATGGGCCAATTTGTTCTTCACGTAAAACATGTCCACCAGGTAGATATCTATGATTTCCTTTGTATACAATTTTCTGAAGAGCTTTGGAGTAGCTTGCTTCGAGTCATGGTTTGCATAGGGGACAATCATTGTAACCCAAAGTCCATAAACATGAACATTCATCATAAATTGGCCACTCATGCATTGTCCACATAAGTATGCCTTGCACTCACATGTGCCATCTTGTTAAAGATTGATACATGTCACGCACAATAATCCCATCCCATAAAGTTTCAAGCTCTTCCAAAAGTGGTGCAAGGTATATATCCATGTGTTTGGCCTTATACTTACCTATCACAATGAGGGCTAACAATAAATGTCCCTTTGTTGTGGCCAACCATGGTGGGATGGTATAGTTGCAGAAACATAGAGGCCATGTGCTCCATGAAGAGCTCCATAAACCAAATGGATTTACACCATTGATAGCGAAGCCTAGATGTATATTCTGAGTCTCTCTAGTAAAGAAAGGCCACTTACTATTTATGTGTCTACAAGCATCGAAATTAGAAGAAACTCATATTACAACATTTGTAGATCTACTCTTTGCATGCCATGACATTATGTAAGCTATTGATTTGCATCTGAACATGCTTTTTAGTCTTGGGATATTAGGAAAGTGGCAAACAAGCTTTGTTGGGACTGCTTCATCAACAAGTTCTTCTCTAAACCTTCTCGTGCCATACTTTCGACATATATGGTGGTGCTCATACTCATTGCGAAAGACAACGTGCATTTAGAAAGGGATGAATCTTTGTGTAGACCATACCAATGGACTCTACAAGCTTCTTTGCATCTCCAATGTTGGAGGCATGTCATTTCCATTTGGCAAAAGTTGATCTTTCAAAATCCTGCAAGGGATAAGTAATTACAATGGTATTAGTAAATTAACTTATTTTGATGCAACAATGAAATTTTATGTTGATTCCACTCTACCTGAACAATTTAGAGATATTACTACCTAACCATTCACTAATGGATTGAAGTTGAACATCTTGAGTGATGCATATAGAACAAATATATTTTCCCCATTGTAGAGTGGTAAATAAGCTTGTTTTGGCACGTTCTCATGTTCTCAGCCGGCTTTTGATTGTGGATTTTTTTTCGCATCCATGGAACCCATGATATCATCAACATTATCATGGTCTTTTTCCATCTCATGAAACACCCCAAGCATTTATTTCATATGTTCATTTTTAATCATGATTCTAGTACCTTGTCCTTCCACTTCCCATTTTGTTCCCTTGTAAGCACGAGAGGTAGATGATTGAATATCATTTGGGTATATCTGCTCACGAGCTAAACCATGTGACCTGATGCATATGTCTTGTAGTCTATCTTCATCGAAGGATCCATATTTTCAAATGTGTGCAATACAAATCCATCATTTAAGAAATATTTGATAATTCCTTTAAGTGCAGAAACATGTCAGTCTCTCCTTCGGATCCAAAAATGCCATCTGATACCATGTGGAGATGTTAGGATCTCTCTCTCTATGTCTCTCTCTTTATCTCTCTATGTGTATGTATGTATATGTGACATGTGTGTGTATGTGACTTTATGTATGTATATATATATATATATATATATATATATATATATATATATATATATATATATATGTGTGTGTGTGTGTGTGTGTGTGTATGTGTGTATGTATGCATGTGTGTAAGTATGTAAAATCCTAAAACCTTAATCATGAAACCCTTATCCAAAAATCCTAATCCTTAAACCCTAAATCTGAAACATATATATGTGTATATGTGTATATGTTTGTATGTGTATACTTGTGTATGTGTATATGTGACATGTGTGTATGTAACTAATATCTAGTCTAAAACTATTGATTTTTTAGGTTTTAACTATATTTACTATTATTAATATTAAAGTACTAATGTTTTATAAATTTAATTATATATACTAATATTAATCTACAAACCTTAATTTCTCATACGTTTTTATCCTAACATTTTTGAGATTTTCAATTATATATAATAATATTGATCTTAAAATCCTATATTTCTATACATTTAATTATATATAATAATGTTTATTCAAAAACCTTAGTTTTTAAGGTTTTAAGTATATTTACTATTTTAATTCCTAAAATCCTTTTTGTATATATTTGACTATGTATACTAATATTTAACCTAAAATAGTATTTTTTATACATTGAAAGATATATACGAATATTAATCTTAAAATCCTAATTTTTCATATATTTAAGTCTATCTCTCTCTCTCTCTCCCTCTCTCTCTCTCTCTCTCTCTCTCTATATATATATATATATATATATATATATATATATATATGTGTGTGTGTGTGTGTCTCCTAAAACCCTAGATACTTATTAAGTATACTAACATTAATTCTAAAATCCAATTTCATTATACATTTAATTTTATACACAAATGTATATTCTATAGCCCTATGTATGTATGGTGTATGTATGTATCTATGTATGTGTCACCGCTTGTCAAACATGTGTATGTGTGTATATGTGTACATGTATTTCTATATATATGTCTATATGTGTATATGTGTGTATGTATGTAAAACCCTAATCCCAAAACCCTAAACTTAAAACATGTATATATGTGCATGTGTGTATGTATATGTGTATATGTGTGTATGCATGTGTGTATCTATGTAAAACCTTATAACCCTAACCGTAAAACATGTATATATGTGTATGTATGTGTGACTCGTGTGTGTATGTGTATGTATGTGCGACTAAGTACATATATTTATCTTACAACCCTAGATTTCTATAAAGTTATTTATTTATATTGATATTAATCCAAAACCCTTAGTTTTGTATATATTTTATTATATATACAATTATTTATTTTTAAACTCTAGTTTTTAGGCTTTAATTATATTTATTATTGTTAATATTAAAGTACTAATGTTATATATATAATTATATATATTAATATTAATCATAATTTCTTTTACATTTATCTATATTAAATTATATTTATTCTAAAACCATAGGTTTTTATATATTTAATTATATATAATAATACTTATCCTAAACCCATAGTTTTTATATATTTAAATGTATATACTAATATTAATATTCAAATCCTAGTTTTTAAAATCTTTAATTATATATACTAATATTTATGTTTATAGCTTAGTTTTCTATATATTTAATTATATATACTAATATTAATCTAAAAACCCTAATTATGTAAATACTTAAGTCTATTAATTAATATTTATCCTAAAACCCTAGTTTTTTAATATATTTAATTATATATACTAATATTTAACTTAGAACCCTACTTTCTATATATTTGAATATAGGTACCAATATTAATTGAAAAACACTTTTTTATATATATTTAAGCATATATGTTAACTTTTACTCTAAGTGTTTTACATATTTAAATATATATAATAATATTGATCTTAAAACCCTACTTCTTTATACATTTAATTATATTTACTAATATTTATTTTGAAGTCTTAGTTTTTAAGGTTTTAAGTATATTTACTATTATAAATCCTAAAATTCTTGTTTATATATATTAAATTATATATTAATATGTATCCTAAAACCCTATTTTTTTATACATCAAAATATATATACTAATACTAATCTTAAAATCCTAAATTTTTATATATTTGTGTATGTGTATGTTTTTGTATGTATAAAAGTGTGTATGTGGATATGTGTGTATGCATCGTAAAACCATTATCCTAAAACATGCATATGTGTGCATGTGTGTATGTATATGTGTATGTTTATCTCTCTCTCCCTCTCTCTTTTTCTCTCTTTCTATCAATTAATTTTTCTTTATGTCTCTCTCTCACTCTTTCAATATCTCTCTCTATCAATCTCTCTCTATCAATCTCTCTCTCTCTCTATTAAAGAAAAAAATAGTACATGCATGTATGTAAATCACTCATATTGATGTAATTTTGGAACGCTCCTCAAAGCACAATCGATGTCCCCTCTCGTCAAGCTAAAACCTGATGCTAAAAAGCTCCTAGAAAACAAAATTAGGAAACCCTAAAAAGAAAAATGAATAGAGAAAGAGAGAGGTTTGAAGGATTGCATCACTTACCAAGATGCAAGAGAGAGAGAGAGAGAGAGAGAGAGAGAGAGAGAGAGAGAGAGAGAGAGAGATGTGTGTGTAGAGAGAGAAAGAGAGAGAAAGAGAAAGAGAGATAGAGAGAGATCTTTGTGTGTGTGTGTGTGTAGAGGGAGAGAGATCTGTGTGTGTATGGAAGGAGAGGGGGAAAGATGTGTGTAAGGGGAGAGACAAAAAGCAAAGAGCAAGCACAACGTAGGTGCAATGGAGATGCTTTGCATGAAAAAACAGAGCACTTAGTTTTTGAGTTCAAAACACATGACTAGTACTTGGCTTTTGGCTTTGGGTTCTTAAACATGGTGTCGGTATAGGTGTCCATATAGGTGCCAATATAGGCACTCGTATAGGTGTCAATATAACCATCAGTATCTTCAATAGAATACTAACACTTATATCAGCCCTTATACCAGCGTCTAAATTTTTTTGAAGCTCATACTGATGGTAATTTTTCAATGGTCATACTCACATGGGCTTGACTATTAGTATGGCTGGTGTGGTTTTCCCAAACATTTCCAATGGTCATACTGACATTGGGAGGGACCTTCCATATGTCAAGCATCTTTATGAGGCTCATATGTTGTGGTGAATGCCTTACATTATGCCTCATATGCTGTGGTGAATGCTTTGGCTATGTAGGGACAAGTGGCCTAAATTAGAAATAAGCAGCATTTGCACTTTGACAGTCATACAGCACGGGCAGCCACATAGTGTAGAAACCAACGGAGTGTGTATTGCATCCCCAATCCCTCTATAGATGAATGTTTTCATCTAAAGGTCAAAGAATGGGTATAGTTTGTGTTTCTTGCATATGAGAAGGCTCCTCACGGCATTCCATTTCCACGTTTTCAAGTTGAGTAATTACATTTGGAATGAACGTAGGATTCGTTCCACATTTGGAATGAATGAGGATCCTATCGAGCATACCGACATTTCCAATGGTCATACCGACATTGGGGGCGACCTTCCACGTTTTCAAGTTGAGTAATTACATTTGGAATGAACGTAGGATTCTTTGCACATTGGTTCAAGATTCTGTCTATCGAGCATAATGTGACTAGTGTGATATGTTTACATATGGAGTATGTCATTTTATGCAACAATATAAGTACAGATATAACAAAGTAATTTCATGAATGATACCATAATTCATCTTTACTATGTATACATCTAAATCATTCAACAATGCCAATGTAGGAATTGGCTCCTTGTAGTGTGAAACGAAACGTTTCCAATTACAATTATGGCATTATGCTCTGTCAATCCACTCAAAAGGGATTTTCCATACATATGTGATGTAGAAAATGACATAGAAAAGCAAATCCATACACATCTCGCATACATATGTGATGTAAAAAATGACATACGAAAAAAAATACGAAGCATCAAAGCAAATGTACAAAAAATGATAAGAATATGCTTGAATAATATGCATGATCGATGCTTCTAATGTTTGGAAAAAAATAAAAGGACTTGATTGTCTTTAATAGAGGATTAACCTTTTATCAAATTCCTATAATATGTTGAACATGTATTGTCATGGACTACGACACCTTCAAATAGGTGTTTGTCTATGTCTAAACCAATATTCATCATGTATCCATGGGTAGCATACTCATTCTCCTAACTGACCTTTGGACGCAACCTTCCCATTCTCCTATAGAGCTGTTTGCTGTTCTTTCTGTCAAAGGAAAATATGTGCGAACATGACGATTCATACACAAAGAGATAGATAGAGAGAGAGAGGATGAGAGGGAATGGGTCTCTCATATTCACAAATAGGACATGAAAGAGTGTTTTGATTTGATTGAATGTAGACACACACACACACACACACATATACATATATATATATATATATATATATATATATATATATATATGTATATATATATATATATATATATATATATATATATATATATATATATATATATATATATATATATATATATATATATATATATATAAGGTTGCACGTGGCTGATAAAAAAAAGGCAATTATCTTCCAAAAGGTATTATGACAAAAGGATACAATCCACCCCATTTTCCTACAATCAGAAAAGACTTTCTAGATTATTGAATCCCACATTGAGGCATGTGTGATTAGATATTTATATTGGGATTTTTGATATCACATATTAGGCTACCACATTGGCTTCCTTCTACTTCATTGGGTTTGTTTTACCATATTGACGAAATTTGAGAGTGAAATACATTGGGTTTTGTGCAAAAACTAGTATCTATCATATTGGATTTGTTGTGCTCCAATGACCTTTTTCTCAGTCATTGGGTGTTTTTTTTTACTGCCACAAGTTTCACCTTGTTAGCCTAATGGAGAGGCGTTTGGTGTTTTCCTTGATGATTGTCATAAGGGTAATCTATATTAGATATGCAATACTTCTTCCACCTTTGAATTCCATCCTTCATGATTCCCAAATAGACTCATTGGAAGGTTGATTTCCCCATGTATGTTTTCATTTGGCATATCATTTTCACACTTGGAAAAAAAAAGATAAATTATGGGAAGATCTTACCATAGAATTCATTGAGCCTTAGTAATGTCTAATCTCTACAACATATGAGCCTTATACTAGAAAAACTATCGACAAAAATACACACAACCAAGATGGCCACAACATCGGTATAAATGTTAGTATACGTGTCGGTATAATAACGTTAGTATACATTCTAGTAAAGGACATTGCTATACCTGTTGGTATAAAGCACTAATATAGTATCCATATTTTACCATCGATAAATGCATCCATATTGATGAGTTGCGAGCATCGATATACACGCTAGAATGATCGACGGTATAAACATCGGTCAATCGATGGTATAAGCATTGTTAATTACCTCAAAATACGGACACCTATACTGACAAGCATATTTGCAAATGTATTTTTGGGTAGATTGTACTATCCCTTGCTCCAACAACATGAAAATGTTGTTGTTTAGCAAAAGACAATATACTTTGCCCAAAAAAAAAATGAGTACATGTTGTACTCTAGTGGTTGTCGATTTGAGGTTTAGATGAACGACAACCAAAACAAGATTCGATAAATTACATCACATTGTCAAACATAAAAAGAGACATGTAAGAGCACATTGAATCATCAACCATGTACAAAAGAGATATTCCATGAATCAACCTCTCGCTACATCCATCACTCAAGCTCCATCTTGTATATGGTACAACTTGGACTCATCATGGATATGAGAACTCCACAGTGTACGTGGTGTATAGTATGGCATACATATATTTGAGGCATTAAGATTAGGACTAGCTGTGGTTGAAAATGGGTCCATCTCACCACCTCCACAATATATAGGTCCACCTCCACACCCACTCATGGACCTTGCTTTAGAACCTCCTCCTCTAGAATGTGACCTTGAACTTGACTAAGATGAACAAGACAGACTAGCACTTGTATCCTGGTGTGGTGTCCAATGCTGGCACACACATTGAGTCTTGGAGCCATTAGAGGATGGAAAAGATAATAGCCATAGTGGACTTGTAAAGCTAGGAGTACCACCAAAGGGAGTGCTATCGGCTAGAGTAGTTCCTCTAAAGGGAGTGCCATCGACAAGAGTAGTCCTGCTAAAGAGAGTGCCATTGATGTGAGTAGTCCTTCCAAAGGGAGTGCTATTGATAGGATTAGTCTTGCGAGGGATCCAATACTATAACAGGATAGCCTAATAAGTAGGAGGTGCTCAAGATATGAACCCTAGAATCTACTCCTCTATCATGGAATCTAGAGTGAGTGGTGAATCTTGCCCCATCGTGGTTTGCAAGATATAACTCAAATACTTAGCATACAGATAATAATTATAGTACAGAAAAATAGTATTCTACGCAAAGAACTAACAAATAAGTAAACACATTTAAGTACATACAATTTCTTGCTTCCTAAGTCCTATATTCAAGCATTCTCTTGGAGATTTGATAATAAAATCATATCTATATCTATGTTGGTGACTTTGAGATCTTTTGGCATGGTTGTCCCTTCACGATCATCATCCTCATATGGCATATTGTATGTTACCTCCTCATTGTAACTCTTCATTTTCAAAGACCGCTTCTTCTCGGACAATGATGTCTTCCTCTTCGACTACTACATGCATACCATAGTCCAGTGTAGCTAGAACTTCTTTCATCCCTTCATAGTTTCATGGAGTCTACTTGAAATAAACCACTCTTCTCTTGCCTCTGTGTTATGCTTCTTCTACTAGTGACTACTTTGAACCACTTCACATCAAAGAGAAAGTAGTCAAACCTTCTAATCAATAGGTGCAAAATATCTTGGATCACTCCACAATACTCGACTTGGCCTTCTCAAGCATTGTCGTCTCTTGCACTAGCTCTAGTTTTTTGGAGAAAGTTGATCATCATCCCACTATCAAAAGTAGACTTATTTTTATCGATGCTTGTGATCTAACAATGTCATCCATGAGACCATAGAACACTGTATTTTTAATACTCCTAATCACATCCCTTTGCAAGTTCCTCCTCTTCTTCATAGATATCCTCACTCGCTGTCTTTGATTGTGAAATGGCTATCTCTACCCACCCGCTTGTCGAAAAGGCTAGAAGAGATCAAAGAATTTCTAAAAGAGGCAAAGAGAAAGTGGAACAATTATTTCAAAATTAGTCTCTTTCCTATTTATTTGCCTCGTTAACAAGCTCATACCTCTCCAACCACTTTTGAATGAGATGTGAGTTAACTATGCAATTCTTCATTCCCTTCTCTCTCAAAACTGTATCTATTTTTCCTTGGCTCCCTTTACCATGAGGCTCATTGTCTATGAAACAAAAATCTTCATCATCACCCCATAAGCAAGGCATTTTTAGGTTCGACATGTGTAGAAACTCTATTATGAATACCAAAGACTCTTCTATGAGCCACCCCTCTTCCATGATGCCCTCTGGATAAGCTCTCTAATGAACAAACCTTGTTAGTGTCTTCATTAACTGCTCTAAGAAGAACATCCATGCGCTCCATTGACCTTGTTTGAGTCATTGGGTGTTTTTATTTTTGAATGCCACAAGTTTCACATTGTTAGGCTAATGGATGTATTTGATGTTTGCCTTGATGATTGTAAAAAGGGTAAGTGATATTAGATATGCAATACTTCTTCCACCTTTGAATTCCATCCTTCATGATTTCTATTGAGATCTTTTGGTATGGCTTTCCCTTCACGATCATCATTCTCATATAGCATATTGTCTGTTACCTCCTCATTGTACCTTGTCTTTCTCAAAGACCTCTTCTTCTTGGACAATGATGTCTTCCTCTTCGACTACTACATGCATACCAGAGTCCACTACAGCTGGAACTTCCTCCATATCCAATCCTCACAAATTTGGTTGCTACATGGAGCAACTTGTAAAACAAATAGCCACTATGCTTGTTTTGAACCTGCTATAAAGACAACCTATTCATAGTGTTTGAGAATTATAAATGTGTCTCTTTCATCCCATCATAGTTTCATGGAGTCTACTTGAAATAAGGCACTCCTATCATGCCTCATTGTTGTGTTTCTTCTAGTAGTGACTACTTTGAACTACTTGACATCAACCTTCTAAACAATAGGTGCAAGATATCTTGGATCACTCCACAATACTTGAGTTGAGCCCCTTGAGCATTGTCCTCTCTTGCACTAGCTCTAATTTTTTGGAGAAAGTTGATCATCATCCCACTGTCAAAAGTAGACCTACTTTTATCGATGCGTGTGATCTAAGAGTGTCATCCATGAGAGCATAGCACACTATGTTTTCAATACTCCTAATCTCATCCCTTTGCAAGTTCCTCATCTTCTTCATAGATATCCTCACTTACTCTCTTTGATTGTGAAAATATTATATCTAGCCACGCACTCGTTGGAAAGGCTAGAAGAGATCGAAGACTTTATGAAAGAGGCAAAGGGCAAGTTGAGAAATTATTTCAAAAGTGGGCTCCTTCCTTTGTGTTTTCCTCCCTCGCAAGCTCATACCCCTCCAACCACTTCTGAATGAGATTGGAGTTAACAATACAATTCTTTATTGCCTTCTCTCTGAAAACTATATCTATTTTGCCTTGGCTCCCTTTACCACGGGGCTCATTGCCTACGAGACAAACATCTTCATCATCACCCCATAAGCAAGGCATTTCTAGGTCCGACATGTGTGTAGAAACTCTATTATGAATACCAAAGACTCTTGTATGAGCCACTTCTCTACCATGATGCCCTCTAGATGTGCTTACTAATGGACAAACCTTGTTAGTATCTTTATAAATTGCTCTAAGAAGAACATCCATGGATTGTGGACACTTCCTACTATTGCAACTTTTTCAACTACATAAGCCACTAAATGAAGCTAAATTATGAGAATGCTTGTGGGAAATTAGTTTTCAACCATACAAAAAACCTCTATAACATTGAGTTTGACACTATCTATGCTATCTTTCCTTAGCGCTTTAGCCAAGATCCATTGTACCAAGTAGCTGATTTATGATTGCACATCCTTCGAAAGACAATCTTTCACAACTACAAGGAGCACAAATTGCAAAAACATGTGGCAACCATGATACGTGAGCCTTCCTACATTTTCATTTTGTGTGAAGGCAGTCTTTAGACATCTCATGCACACAACACGAGTCTGAAACTTTGCAACCACCTTCTTCACTTGTTGCTCTTCCATCTTGTGGAGCACTTATGGAGCTCTAGGTAGTGACACTATTTTTTTCAGCTTGGTAATTTTCCAAAACTCTTGTATACAACCTCGCTCTTCCAAGTCATCCCTTTCCACTTTGCTTTCCTTCTTTTGGATCGATGTCTTCTATAGCATCTCTCCCCCATTCTTGAAAATATACATTGGGTCCATCGAGTGATTGATTAATAACTCACTCCAATAAGGGAGATTGTTTATATGTGTGTGTGTGTCCTAAAACCCTAGCTACGTATTAAAATGTACTAACATTAATTCTAAAATCCAATTTCTCTATACATTTAAATATATATACTAATATGTATTCTATAGCCCTATGTATGTATATGTGTGTCTATGTATGTGTGAATGCATTTATGTATGTATGTATTTATATATTTATGCATGTATGTATGTGTGTGTATGTGTACATGTATGTCTGTATATATGTCTATATGTGTGTATGTAGGTAAAACCCTAAAACCCTAATCCTAAAACCCTAACCTTAAAACATGTAGATATGTGCATGTGTGTATGTATATGTGTGTATGCATCTGTGTATCTATGTAAAACCTTATAGCCCTAATCCTAAAACATATATATGTGTGTATGTGTGTATCTATGTATGTACATGTGAGTTGTGTGTGTATGTGCATGCATATGCTACTAAGTACATATATTTATCTTAAAACCCTAGATTTTTATAAATTTATTTATTTTTATTGATATTAATCCAAAACCCTTATTTTTTTATGCATTTTCTTATATATGCCAATATCTAGTCTTTAACTCTAGTTTTTAGGCTTTAATTATACTTAGTATTATTAATATTAAAGTACTAATGTTTTAGATATTTAATTATATATATTAATATTAATCATAAAACTCAATTGATTATAGATTTATTTTTATGAAATAATATTTATTCTAAAATAATAGTGTTCTATATACTTCATTATATATGGTAATATGTATCCTAAACCCATAGTCTTTATATATTTAAATGTATATACTAATATTAATATTAAAATCCAAGTTTTTTATATGTTTAAGTATATATAATAGTATTTATCTTTAAAGCTTAGTTTTCTTATATAGTTAATTATATATACTAATATTAATCTAAAAACCCTAATTATTTATATATTTAAGTCTATTAATTAAAATTTATCCTAAACCCCTAGTTTTTTATATATTTAATTATATATACTAATATTTAACTTAAAACCCTAGTTTTTATATATTTTAATATATGTACTATCATTAATTGAAAAACACTTTGTTTATATATTTAAGCATATATATTAATTTTCACCCTATATTTTTTATAACTTTAATAATCTATAATAATATTGATCTTAAAACCCTACTTTTTTATACATTTTATTACATATACGAATATTTATTCTGAAGCCTTATTTCTTAAGGTTTTAGGTATATTTACTATTATAAATCCTAAAATCTTGTTTTTATATAATCAATTATATATACTAATATTTATCCTAAAACCTTATTTTTAATACATCAAAATATATATACTAATACTAATCTTAAATTTCTAATTTTTTATACATTTGTGTATGTGTATGTGTTTGTATCTATAAAAGTTTGTATGTGGATATGTGTGTATGTAACCGTAAAACCATTATCCTAAAACATGCATATGTGTGCATGTGTGTATGTATATGTGTATGTTTATGTGTGTATGCATGTGTGTATGTATGTAGAAACCTAAAACCCTAACCCTAAGACATGTATATGTGTGTATGTGTGCGTGTATGTGACTTTTGTGTGTACGTGTATTTGCATGTATGCATGTGTAAATTTAGGTGTATGTGTATGTGTATATACACTTACACATACACATATGTGTATGTGTGTATATGTGTATATGTGTGTATGCATGTGTATGTGTGTAAAGCATGTGTGTTTGTATATGTGTGTGCATATGTGTATATGTGTGTAAAATCCTAAAACTGTAACTCTAAACCATGTGTATGTGTGTATGTATATGTGACTTGTGTGTATGTGTATTTGCATGTGTGCATGTTTGTATGTATGTAAAACCCTAAAACCCTAAATCTAAAACACGTGTATGTGTGTATGCATTTTCATATATGTGTATGTGACTTTATATGTGTGTATTTGTATGTGTATGTATGTGCTATATGTTTGTGTATTTGTATATGTGTGTATATATGCATGTGAGTGTATGTGTGTGCATATATGTATATATGTATATGTGTGTGTTTGCATGTGTGTGTATGTATGCATATGCATGTGTATATGTATATGTGTGTATGTATGCATGCATATGCATGTGTGTATATGTATGCATGTGAGTGTGTGTGTATGTGTGTGTATGTGTGTATGTGTGTAAAAGTGTGTGTATGAATATGTGTGTATGTGAGTGTATGTGTGTGCATATGTGTATGTATGTGTGTGTATGCATATGTGTGTATGTATATATGTGTGTATGCAAGTGTGTGCATGCATGTGTGTATGTATGCATGCATATGCATGAGTATGAATGTGTGTGTATGTATGCATGTGAGTGTGTATATATGTGTATATGTGTGTGTATGCTCTAAAACCAGAAGCAAGGAGCAAGCACAATGTAGGTGCAATGCACATGCTTTGCATGAAAGAACAGAGCACTTAGCTTTCGAGTTCAAAACACATGACTAGTACTTGGCTTTGGCTTCGAGTTCTTAAACATGGTGTCAGTATAGGTGTCCATATAGGTGCCAATATAGGCAATGGTATAGGTGTCAGTATAAGAATTGGTATCTTAAATAGAATACTAACACTTATATCAACCCTTATATCGGCTTCTAAAATTTTATGAAGCTCATAGTGATAGTAAGTTTTCAATGGTCATACTAACATAGGCCTGACCATGAGTATGGCTAGTGTGGTTTTCCCAAACATTTCCAATGTTCATTCCGACATTGGGGGCGACCTTCCATATGGCAAGCATCGGTATGAGGCTCATATGTTGTGGTGACATTATGCATGATTTTTAAAGAGCTATTTACAATTGTAGGCGAGCACATTGAGCCGTTATTAAAGTGTTATAAAAGCTTTGGTGTTTATTCCCACCTCTCCATTAATATTTGATCTTTCTATTATCACATAATTGCTAAAATGTGAACCTAAATGAGGTCCTCATAGCTATGGATCTCGGAATGACCCTCAGTCTTGCTTTGCCTATGTAAGGACACGTGGCCCAAATTGGAAATAAACAACATTTGCACTTTGACACTCATAGAGCAGGGGCACCCACATAGTGCAAAAACCAACAGAGTCTTTATTACATCCCCAATCC
Organism: Ceratopteris richardii; assembly: GCA_020310875.1. Taxonomy (NCBI): domain Eukaryota; kingdom Viridiplantae; phylum Streptophyta; class Polypodiopsida; order Polypodiales; family Pteridaceae; genus Ceratopteris; species Ceratopteris richardii. Next base: position 44,879,625 of record CM035406.1, on the reverse strand, counting down.
CTCTATAGAAGAAATTATGTCTTCATCTAGAGGTTAAAGAATGGGGATGGTTTGTGTTTCTTGCATATGATAAGGCTCCTCAAGGCATTCCATTTCCCAGCTTTCAAGTTGAGTAATTACAGCAGATCTGATACATGCATTCGAAACATTTCGAATGAATGTAGGATTCTTTCCACATTGGTTCAAGATTCTATCTATCCAGCATAATCTGACTAGTGTGATATGTTTACATATGGAGTATGTCATTTTATGCAACAATCTAAGTACAAATATAACAAAGTAATTTCATGAATGGTACCATAATTCATCTTTACTATGTATACATCTAAATCATTCAACAATGCCAATGTAGGAAATGGGTGCTTGTAGTGTGAAACGAAACGTTTCCAATTCAAATTATGGCAATATTCTCTGTCAATCCACTCAAAAGGGATGTTCCATACATATGTGCTTTAGAAAATGACATAGAAAAGCAACTTTCCATATACATCTCGCATACATATGTGATGTAAAAAAGGACATACCAAAGAAAATACAAAGCATCAAAGAAAATGTACAAAAATTGATAAGAATCTGCTTGAATAATATGGATGATCGATGCTTGTAATGTTTGGAAAAAAATAAAAGGACTTGGTTTTCTTTAATAGAGGATTAACTTTTCTATCAAGTTCCTATAATATGTTGAACATGTATTGTGATGGACTATGACACCTTCAAATAGGTGTTTGTCTATGTCTTAACCAATATTCATCATTTATCCATGGGTAGCATGCTCATTCGCGTAAGTGACCTTTGGAAGCAACCTTCCCATTCACCTATAGAGCTGTTTGCTGTTCTTTCCGTCAACTCAAGACATATGAAAATGAAAGATGAGAGCTCGAATTACTTTTCAGAGCTCTTTAGAAACTTGAAAATCAACGCTATGACAACTTTCTTCTTCTATGTATGGCGTAAGAACATGTGTGTAATAAGATCAGTAATGAACAGTCATCTGAGCCTAGTTAAATGAACAAGGAAAATATGTGCAAACATGACGATTCATACACAAAGAGATAGAGAGATAGAAAGAGAGAGAGAGGGAGAGAGAGAGGATGAGAGGGAAGGGGTACTGTCTGATATGCACAAATATGACATGAAAGGGTGTTTTGATTTGATTGAATGTAGACATGCACACACACACACACACACACACACATATATATATATATATATATATATATATATATATATATATATATATATATATATATATATATATACACACACACATAGATACATAAGACTACCTTTGGGCATTAAACATGGTCAAGCTTCTTTGGTGGTTAGATAAGGTTGCACGTGGCTGATTAAAGAAAAGGCAATTATCTTCCAAAAGGTATTATGACAAAAGGATACAATCCCCCCCATTTTCCTACAATAAGAAAATACTTTCTAGATTATTGAATGCCACATTGAGACATGTGTGGTTAGATATATATATTGGGATTTTCGATATGGCAAATTAGGCTACCACATTGGCTTCGTTCTACTTCATTGGGTTTGTTTTACCATCATTTGAAGAAATTTGAGTGTGAAACCTATTGGGTTTTGTGCAAAAACTAGTATCTGTCATATTGGATTTGTTGTGCTCCAATGACCTTTTCTGAGTCATTGGGTGTTTTTTTTTACTACCACAGGTTTCACCGTGTTAGGCTAATGGAGAGGTGTTTGTAGTTTGCCTTGATGGTTTTCAAAAGGGTAATTGATATTAGATATGCAATACTTCTTCCACGTTCGAATTCCATCCTTCATGATTTCCATGTATGTTTTGAATTCTTCAAAAGACTCATTTGAAGGTTGAATTCAAAAGACTTATTGGAAGGTTGAATTCTCCATGTATGTGTTGATTTGGCGTATCCTTTTGGCACTTGGATAAGAAAAGTTAAATCATGGGAAGGTCTTACCATAGAATTCATTGAGCCTTAGTAATGTCTAATCACTACAACATATGAGCCTTATTCTGGTAAAACTATCGACAAAAATACACATGGCCAATATGGCCATGGCATTGGTATAAATGTTAGTATACGCGTCAGTACAATAACATCAGTACACATTCTAGTATAGGACATTGGTATATGTGTTGGTGTAAAGCACTAGTATAAGCATCAATATTTTGCTGTCGATAAATGCATCCGTATTGATGAGTTACAAGCATCGATATACACATCAGAATGATCGACGATATAAACATTCGTCAATTGATGGTATAAGCATCGGTAATTCCCTCAAAATATCGACACCTATACTAACAAGCATATGTGCAAATGTAATTTTCAGTAGAGTGTAGGGTCCCTTGCTCCAACAACATGAAAATGTTGTTGTTTAGCAAAGGAAAGTACACTCTGACAAAAAAAAAAAAATGAGTACATGTTGTATGCTAGTGGTTGTCAATTTAAGGTTTAGATGAACGAAAACCAAAACAAGATTTGATAAAGCAAATCACATTGTCGAATATAAAAAGAGACATGTAGGAGCACAGTGAACCATAAACCATGTACAAAAGAGATATTTCATAAATGAACCTCTTGCTACATCCATCATTAGGGCTCCATCTTGTATACGGTACAACTTGAATTCATCATGGACATGAGCACTCCATGGTGTACATGGTATATAGCATGGCATACCTACATCTGAGACATTTGGATTAGGACTAGCTGTGGTTGAAATGGGTCCATCTCACCACCTCCACAATATCTGCCTCCAACTCCACACCCACCCATGGACCTTGCTTTAGAACCTCCTCCTCTAGAATGTGACCTCAAACTTGACGTAGATGAAGGAGAGAAACTAGCACTTGTATCGTGCTCTAGTGTTGAATGTGCACACAGACATTGAGTGCTGGAGCCACTAGGGGATGGCGAAGATGATAGCCACAGTGGACTTGTGAAGCTAGGCGTACCACCAAAGGTAGTGCTATCGACCACAGTACTTCCTCCAAAGGGAGTGCCATCAGTAGGAGTAGTCCTACCAAAGGGAGTGCCATTGATGGGAGTAGTCCTTCCAAATGGAGTCCCATCATTACGAGTAGTCTTGCGAGAGATCCAATGCTATGATGTGATAGCCTAATAAGTAGGAGGTGCTCAAGATATGAACTGTAGAAACTACTCCTCTATCATGGAATGTCGAGTGAGTGGTGAATTTTGTTCCATAGTGCTTTGCAAGATATAACTTAAATAATTAGCATACAAATAATAATTAAAATACAAAAAAAATAGTAGTCTACGAAAAAAACATAAGGCTCAATGAATTCTATGGTAAGAACTTCCATAATTTATCCTTTTTGTTCCAAGTGCCAAAAGGATATGCCAAATTAAAGCATACATGGAGAAATAAACCTTACAATGAGTCTATTTGGAAATCATGGAGGATCGAATTCAAAGGTGGAAGAAGTATTGCATATCTAATATCATTAATCCTTTTAACACACAATGACTCAGACAAAGGCAATGGAGCACAACAAATCCAATATGATAGATAGTATCTTTTGCACAAAACCCAATGTATTTCACACTAAAATTTCTTCAACATGGTAAAACAAATCCAATGGAGTAGAACAAAGCCACTGTGGTAGCCCAATATGTCATATCAAATATCTAAATATAAATGTCTAATCACACATGCCCCAATGTGGCATTCAATAATCTAGAAAGTCTTTTCTTATTGTAAGAAAATGGGGGGATTGTAACCTTTTGCCATAATACCTTTTGGAAGATAATTGCCTTTTGTTTTTGTCAGCTACGTGCAGCCTTATCTAACCACCGAAAATCTTGACCATGTTTAATGCCCAAAAGTGGTCTTACGTATGTATGTCTTATGTGTGTGTATGTTTGATGCCCAAAGCTAGTCTTATGTGTGTGAGAAGAAAATCCACATGCGCAGTCACAAACATGTGCAAGTCATCAATGGTTAGCTGAAGGTGCAGCACGCGACACCAACACGTTTTGCTCTTTTTTTTTCTGTTAAATTGAGCAAGTTGGAGCCGAGGTCGAATCTTTCATTTTCATATGGCTCGAGTTGCGAATGAGCATTATTCAACCATCACAATACATGTTCAACATATTATAGGAATTTTATAGCAAAATTAATCCTCTATTAAAGACAACCAAGTCCTTTTTTTTTTTTGCAAACATAAGAAGCATCATATTATTCAACCTGATTCTTATCAATTTTAGTACATGTGGTTTGATGCTTTGTATTTTCTTTTGTATGTCATTCATCACAAATGTATGCGAGATGTATATGGATTTGCTTTTCTATCCCATTTTCTACATCACATGCGTATGGAAAATCGCTTTTGAGTGGATTGACAGAGCATAATACCATAATTTGCATTGGAAACCTTTCGTTTCACACCACAAGGAACCTTTCGTTGTTGAATGATTTAGATGTACTATTGTTGCATAAAATGACATACTCCATATGTAAACATATCACACTAGTCACACTATGCTGGATAGATAGAATCTTGAACTAGTGTGGAAAGAATTTTACACTCATTTCAAATTCTTCGAATGCAGGTATCAGGTCTGCTATAATTGCTCAACTTGAAAGCTTGGAAATAGAATGCCATGAGGAGCCATACAGATTGTATGAAGGATTGTGATTGATGGTAAAACCTGTTGCAGCCTTTTCATATGCAAGAAACACAAATATATAATTTCTAGATGAAGGCATTCATCTATAGAGGGATTAGGGATGTAATAAGGACTCCGTTGGTTTTTGCTCGATGACTGTCAAAGTGCAAATGTTGCTTATTTCCAATTTGGGTCGCTTGTCCTTACATAGGAAAAGCCAGAGAAGGTCGCTCCAAAATCCACAGCCATGATGACCTCCCACAAAGCTTATTTATTTCCAATTTGGGCCGTTTGTCCTTACATAGGAGGAAAGCCAGAGAAGCTCCTTCCCAAATCCATAGCTATGAGGAGCTTGGGTAGAGCTTGATTGCTTGGAAATGGAATGCTTGGGGGATCCAAGGAGACTGTATGAAGGATTGTGACCGATGGTAAAACCTGTTACATCCTTTTGTCAATTATCCTTTTTTTTAATATAAAGGAAGTTCGGCATTAGTCTACTCTTTTGTCAATTATCCTTACTATACACGTATAGGGGAACCATAAATGTACATTGGATTTGGCCTAGGTATCATCTGCCAACTTGCCAAATTCTATTGACATATTATACTAAAAAATCTTAGAGATCCCAAAGATCAACGCAGATACCGAATTCCCTTGGGCATCATTTTCTATTATATCACTTGTGTGAGCTACACAATAGAGATATATAACGGCTAGGCTTCCACATTCCACTTACAATGTGGAATGAAAAGAATCTATGAAAAGGCATATGCCCATTTGAATGAGGTTTTGGGAAAGTGATAAGAGCAATTTCCATCATTTAGGTTCACATTTTAGCAATTATGTGATAATATGAAGATCAAATATTAATGGAGAGGTAAGAATAAACACCAAAGCTTTTTTAACACTTTAATAAGGCTTCAATTATGCTCGCCTATAATTGTATATAGCTGTTTAAAAATTGTGCATAATGTAAGGTAGTGACCACAATATATGAGCCTTATACCGATGCTTGCCATATGGAAGGTCGCCCCCAATGTCGGTATGACCATTGGAAATGTTTGGAAAAACCATGCTAGCCATACTAATGGTTAAACCCATGTTAGTATGACCATTGAAAAATTAGTCTCGATATGAGCTTCAAAACATTTTGACACCAGTATAAGCACTGTATAAGTGTCAGTATTCTATTGAAGCTACCAATTCTTATAGTGAAACCTATGCCAGTGCCTATATTGGCACCTATACCTACACCATGTTTAAGAACCCAAAGTCGAAAGCTAAGTAATATGCGTCTGTTTTGAACTCGAAAGCTAAGTGTTGAGTTTTTTCACGCAAATCATCTCCATTACATTGTGCTTGCTTTTTGTTTTTTGTCTCTCCCGTCACACACATCTTTCCCACTCTCCTTCCACACACACATATATTTCTCTCCCTCTTCACACATAGACACACACACACAGAAAGATCTCTCTCTCTCTCTGCCTGTCTATACACACACACATCTCTCTCTTGCATCTTCATAAGTGATGCAATCCGTCAACCTCTCTCTTTCCCTATTCAATTTTATTTTTAGGGTTTCCTAATTTTGCTTTAATTTTGTTTTCTAGGAGCTTTTTGGCATTGTTTTTTGTTTGACAAGAGGGGACAGCGATTGTGCTTTGAGGAGTGTTCTGAAATTACATGGATATGAGTGATTTACGTACATGCATGTACTATTTTTTTCTTTCTTAGAGAGAGAGATAGATAGATAGGGAGAGATATTGAAAGAGAGAATATATATATATATATATATATATATATATATATATATATATATATATATATATATATATGTATATGTATATGTATATGTATATGTATATATATATATATATATATATATATATATATATATATATATATATATATATATATATACATACATATACATATACATATACATATACATATACATATACATATACATATATATATATATATATATATATATATATATATATATATATATATATATATATATATATATATATATATATATATATATATATATGTGTGTGTGTGTGTATATATGTATGTGTATATGTATATGTATGTATATATATATATATATATATATATATAGAGAGAGAGAGAGAGAGAGAGAGAGAGAGAGACCTAGAGAGAGAGAGGCAGAGATAAAATGAAATGTTGGTTAACATTTGTGAGAAACAGAAATGAAATTAATGTTTGTTAATGTTTAGTATTGGTTTTAGAGCATACACACACCTATACACATAGAGAAACACACACACACACACACACTCATATGCATGCATACATACATGCGTACTCATGCATATGCATGCATACATACACACATGCATATGCATACATAAATTCACACATGCACAGACACACATATACATACATACATGCATACACACACATAAAAATCGATACACACATACACTCGCATGCATACATACGCACACATACAAGAAACACATACCCTCACATAAACACATACGTACACACATATACACTTACACATAAATTCATACATACATACACACATGCATGCACACACATGCATACATGCACATAAATACACAAACATATGCATACACACACATACATACACATATGCACACATGTACACTCACATGCATACATCACACACATAAAATCACATACACACATATTCATACACACACTTTTACACACGTACACACATAAACACACACATACACACATACACACTCACATGCATACAAACACACACATGCATATTGGTGCATATGCATGCATACATACACACATGTACATATAGACATGCATATGCATACATACACACACATGCAAACACACACATATACATTTATACACATATGCACACACATACACTCACATGCATATATACACACATATACACATACACACACATATAGCGCATACATAGACATACACATAGACACACATAAAGTTACATACACATATATGAAAATGCACACACATACATGTGTTTTATATATAGGGTTTTAGGGTTTTACATACATACACCCATGCACACATGCAAATATGCATACACACAAGTCACATATACATGCACACATATACATGTTTTAGAGTAAGGGTTTTAGGATTTTACAGACATACACACATATTCACACAATTAAACATACACACATGCACACATATAAGATTAGGGTTTTAGGGCTTTACACACATACACATGCGTATGCAGATTTACACATATACACATATATATACATGTGCATACATGCAAATACACGTGCATACATGCATATACACGTACACACACAAGTCACATACACATACACAAATATACATGTTTAAGGCTTTGGGTCTTAGGACTAGAGTTTTACGTTGCTACCTACATACACACATGCATAATTCCTACTCTAAGCAGAACATCCATGGACTATGTACAATTCCTGCTATTGCAATTTCATCAACCACACGAGCTAGTAAATGAACCTAATTTGTGAGAATGATTTTGGGAAATTACGTTTCATTGTGGGATGATGGTCTTCTTTCTTTGAAAAGCTAGAGCTAGTGCAAGAGATGACAATGCTCAAGAACGCTCTCGGAAGGATTTCCTCACTTTAATTGTCATAAGGAAAAATAAAAAATATTTTGCTTTAAAGTCGATTAAATGATATCTCTCTCTCATATTTTTTAATGTACTGATTTAAAATGACTAATGTTATCTCTTGGGTACCTACAGATAAAAGAGGAAAATATGTTCTGAATAGAGATGGAGGATTTATTGAACCCTTACTTAGGCTCTTCATTTTTATGTTCATTTCTAAATAATTTATGTGTATTCATAATTATATAAAGACAATTATGTGCCTATGTATGTGTATGTGAATGTAGGGTTTATGCTTTAAATAATGTGTTTGCATATGCATACTTAATATATTTATTTGTGTGCTCCTATGTTTAAGTATTAATGAATTATTATCTAACTAAGCATGAATATAAATATGGAGTTCCATAAATGTATGTGAGTACATTTAAACCTATTAATAGTTTAGTTTCTCATAAGTGATCATTTATGTGCATATATGTTAATATGATTTTATGTGTGCCAATGTGTTTAAGTCTATAAGGTTTTATGAGATTACTCTATGTGATTAGACTTATACTACATGGATTTTATATATATCTCTTCATATGTGCTAACCTAAAGTGTCTACATTTATATTTGACCTAAGAATATTGTATATATATATATATAAGTTTAAATATATATACACATATATATATATATGTGTGTGTGTGTGTTTAATACATTTGGATTAATAATGTATTTATATATTTAAATGTAATCTATATCATATGATGTTTAATATTTTCTTTAGTATTTATTAAATTTATATGTAATATAATTAATAACAAAAATAATACGTTAACTGAAACTCTAGTCTCCTTTGAGTTACTTAGAGTTCATTTAAGTATGCATGTATTGAGTGTTAGTTAAAGTAAATGCATAACTTCACTAAACTCAAAGAATGACTGCGTACGACGTTCTCTCTGAAAGGTATATATATGTAAACTTATGTATTTTTTTTTCGGTTAATATTACTTCTGCAGGTACGTGATCTGAATTTGAAGAGAGAGAGAGAGGGAGAGAGAAAGAGAGAGAGAGAGAGAATCATTGCTCCTTCCCCTCCTCCCTGTTCCGACTCTGGGCAAGCAGAGAGAGAGTTTTTCTACACCCTCCTTCCAGAAGCAAACGGTAGTGATGTGCACAAGTAGGTCGACATCTCAGATATTAGGGGAAGAGAGAGTTTGTTCGTTTTCATTATCCCTTCGTCCTGATTATATTGATATAGATCAACAATTTCTTTCTCTCAAGCGTGGAGGCACAACACAGAAAGAAGAGAGAAAAGGAGAGAGTGAGAATGAGACTGTGCTATGTCTCATTTTTCTGCTCCTCTCTCTTTGACAAAGAAGCTATAATTGATTTGGGTTCCCTCAACATCTCTGATGGCTGTAAACGAAGGAAGTCTACTCGATATCTGTATAAACATAGAACCATTGTGCATGTACCAGAGGTAGAGAGGCCGCTTGTGTAGAAGATATGCAGAGATCGACTGTTATGTGTAGAAGATAAGCAGAGATCGATTGTTATGTGTGTATGTGGGAGAGAAATAGAAAGACAGAGAGAGGGGGAGAGAGTCATCTATGTCCTTTTCCTCAACTCTCCTGACCATGATCTTGCGAATTTTAAATGTCTTGATTAATGATGTGTTGGTTACTGTATGCATTCTTTGTCATGTGCGGCACAAATAGCTACACTAATTTGAATGAAAGCATGACTCCTGCATCAAGTGACTATACAAGGGGCACCGATAGATACCACTATTATAAGCACACACGTGACAATGACAGGAATGTAATGACAGAAGTAAGGTTAATCAGTGGTGTCGCTTCAGATCGGAGTTTGTTAAGATCCTTGCCTCCCTAGCAGAAGAGTTCACATATTCTGTAGGCCGTCTTTCAAAGATTCGTAAGAGCTAGGATTGGATTCTGCATGGATGAGTAGTCCACTCTAGTTCTTTGCATGTTGCATCATAAGGCCATGACTGCTTGTTGCTTGTTCGTGTTTTCATTCGAGGTTGATTCTTGCGACGTACTTTCGCATGGAATATCATTGTGTTTATCTCCTTCGATTCGATGTGCGTCAATATGCAGCTCGATTGCACCACAATGCCTCCATCCCACCCCTGTACCTCGTACAAAGATTAGAATGCGCACATGATGTTCAATAGGTGGAGTGACTACATGAAAGATGTTGACAAGGAGCTGGTGACAAGCTTGGGGTGCTTGATATTTATTCCAAATCGTGTGGGCCACGAGCGAAAGCCCTTGGCTGTAGAGCTTGGCAAAGCAAAAGAGTGGCAGATGCACGGAGACAGAGAGAGATTTCTTTCGCATCTATTTTTTTTTTCTTTCTTTCAAAAACCTTTGTGAGTGTGTCATTAAACTTTGATTGCATTAACTTTTTTTTTTGTTTTCATATCAATCTAGGATCCTTATCCTTGTCAATACCTGTAGCACAATATGAGTTGATATGTAGCATTAGCCACAAAAGAAAACTTCATAATATTAGCATTATTTGTCTATGATACTACTTTTAAGTACAAAAATATGATTTTTCATATCCCATATTATGATTATCTTTAAGATACATCTGCTATAAACATATTTGAAATGCTCCTACCCTCTTTATTTTTTGGCAAGCAGATTTCCTCATCCAAGTGGAAGGAATGATTTGTTAATTGTGACAATCAAGATTGTTTAGTTAACCATTCGGGAAGTAAAGTTAGTATCGTATGTGAAAGTGGCGTTGATTTATGTTATGAAGGGGTAAATATGGATTATTGTACTTTGATACCTCCAAGTTCTAACCTTAAAAACCATCTTTTAGAAAATAAAGAGGATCGTCTATATTTCATTCATGCATTTATGAATAATATATGTTTTGCATGTTAGCATGTATGAATGTATGTTAATAAGTGTAGTGCATGTGTATGCATGTGCATGATAAGAAATGTATGCATGTATGATTGTATATGTGCATGTATATATATGTCTTTTGCATATGCATATGAATGAGCATGATTAGCATAAATGTATGCATGAGTAATCAAAAATGCTTTGCATGAGTGAGAGAAATTAGTATATACGTATATGTTTATATTGTATACATATAAGTTAGGATACATATGCATGAAAGATAGGAAGTTAAAAGTTTATGTATACATGCATTAGTATAGGTTTAAGTTATAATGTAAAATTATTAAATGAGTGTTTTATGTTTACTAAAAGCATACTTAGTGGTTAATATTACTTCTGTAGATCATTGAAGAGATTACAAAGGAGGATACGAGAAAACAAGCATACGGGATCACAAAAATACAATATTTGAAGATTGTTTATTAAGTTGTATAGGATTATCTATAAAGAGAATTGAATTAGCTTTTGTATAAGCTTTATTTCTAAAGATTTCTAGCACTTCCACTTTTCGATATAATTAAAGATTTGTATAGGCTTAAATAAGATTGATTTTGAAATTCTTCATACTGTTTCTCTGAAAATTAATTGAGATCTTTACTTTTTTATTTCGTATGTCTAAAGAGATAGGATCTACAAGTAGTTCTAAACTAGTATCTACAAACGATTCTGATATTAATAATCAAGAATTAGAAAACTTAATTATAGGAACACCACTTCCGACTTCAATTGATAGTTCAAATAATAACGAAAATATAGAAGTTGAAATTATTAAAGATAAAGTAGTTAACGAAACTTTACACACGTAAGATTACGATCGTCTTCTTTCTAGAATTTTACCTTTAATTACCATAGTTTTGCCAGAACCGGTGGACAAGAAAGACTTATTCCCACCTAATTTAGTTAGAAAACCTAGCTCAAATCAAATTGAGAACGAAGAAGTTGACTTTGTTAAAGATAAAATTACAAACGAGAACTTAATTTTGTCTTATCAATTAGAAGCTATAGAAAATTATAGAAACGCTCATCCTTACGGTCCTTAGTCTAAATAATTAGTTCTTAATTTGCACTCCCATATATTAGAAACATATAGGTTTTTATCCACCTAAACTAAAAAATCAACCGAAGGCCCTAGTCATACTTAGAAGAACCCTGCGTGTAGTCACACGGTTAGGTTAGCGTGATTCTTTTAGAAGAACGTCAGCCTCCCTTCACACCCCTCTACGACAGCTTTGGTGAACCCGACGTGAAAAACAACATTGTGACTCAGGTACATCGGACGGGAAACAAATTCCAGGTATTTATACTTGAATTCTTCTTGCTTGCACATAGCTTAACGAAAATGAAATCTAATGTAGAAAATCTTCTGCATGATATGGAATCACGATTAGTTTCTTCTATAGATTTAAAGCTTAATTCTAAGTTTGAGTCCTTAAACTCGTTTCTTTCAATCTTAACTACAATAGTTTTTTATTTTAATACAAATCTTAAATCAATAGATACTCAATCTGATCACGAGTTTAGGAATTTAGAAGGAATTCTTCATTATGAACTGTCAAATTTGAATGAGCATATGGGAACATCAGCAAATCATGTAAAAGAAATTTCATCATTCAAAACTATTGGTCATGACATTGCAAGTTTAAAAAAGAACATTGAAAGGTTAAACAATCAAATACAAGAAAGTGCTACATGTGAATGCAAAGATAAATATCAAGTACGAGTTCAAAGTAGATATATGTCTTCTATTGACCAAAACCCTTTAACCAATCATAGAAGAGTCGTTCCTAGCCCTTTATATCAAAGACCAAAGAGAACTGTAAGATGTTTCTGGTGTGACCAACTAGGTCATACTTATGGGAATTGTATGGCCTATGAGAAAGCATGTAGCCAACAATTGGTACTAGAAAGTGAACAGAAAATATGTGATTATCAAACACAATTACCTTTGAGATTAAACTTAGGTAGAGGGGGGATGATAGACTATTTTGATCAAACAAAATTGAGTCCTAAAACCAAACTTCAAAACCAATGGAAACCTAAGAGTCATAATGAGAAAAGTAATGTATGTCAATTACGTTCTATGAACACCAAGATTGTGACTAAATGTGAATGCTTGGATAATGATCAAACCTTTGTTAAATCTACATTTATGAGTAACATTGATATTCAAACTATATTTAAGGATCAAGATACATTGAAAAAGTTTAAGAAAGAAGAAGATGTAAGGATGAAAGATGATGAAAATGAATAATCAATTGATGGAAATAAAGACATACATGAGGATAAAACAGAACCTAAAGTCATAGTAAATGACAATAAATATGATCAAAATAAAAATGATAAAAGAATAGTACAAACATCTGAAGATGAAAATCTTCAAATTCAATTAGAACATGACAAGAATATGGAAAAATGGGTACAAGAAGCCATATGCAAGATTGAAAATAATATCAAAAACTCATCTAAAGTTAAGAAAAAGGAGAAGAATTTAAGAGAATAGTTTTATTGTGATGGAATTGTTTATTGAAGATAAAACTTCTCAAATTTTGATATTGCTTGCTTCATATATGCCAGTTTTCCTAAAGTTGAGATTGTTTTGATTTATGAAGTTTTTATGCTTGAAAAAGTTAGTTAAAAGCTTATGATAAAGTTTTACATTATGATTTGCTTAATCAAAAGAATACTAAAATATGAAAACACAAAGTTTGTTGATTGCAAATTAAACTAAAACATGTTTGAACTTATATATGCAATATGCTTGCAAATAAGTTTGATCATTATGCTTGTCATTTCCTAAACTTATGATTTTTTTTCTTTGACAAGTAGGAAGAAATCTATACTGATGAACAATTATGAAGAACATTATTATAATGAAATGATGAATATTTTGAACAAAATGATTTTTGTTACAACAATTATGATGGTATACTTTTAAAAGAAAGAATTATACATGATATAAATATGATCATGATAAATAAGGAAGAACATGAAAATATGATACAATATGATGATGATTATATTATACTATGAACATTATGATTTTTCCTAAAAAATTATGAACTTTGTTACATAGGTTGAAAAACCTAATGTGAAACTTATGATTGCATTATATAGGTTGAAAAACCTAATGTGAAATTTATGAATTTATGATAATGAATTTCTTATGATGAAATTTGTGCCATGATGAAGATGAATCTGATAGAATATATGAATTTCTAATGAAGATTACTTATTTTGTAGCTTCTACTTTATTATTTTTTACAGGTCCTGAAGATGAATTGATCAAAGTAATTGAAGATTTTATGCCAAAAGTTCTGATGAACTTAAAGAGAGCTGAAGATGGAGTCAATATAGATCCGGTGAAAAAGTTCTAAACCAGATTTATGTTTTAATTTATCATGAAAGTTCATGCATTATCATAATTAGATATGTACATTCTTCAGATAGGTTAAGAAACTTCTTAAAATTATGAAAAGTAGAATTTACACTGAAGTAGGAACGTGCTTGAAGAGAAGATAGGGATTAGAGATCTATGGCTGTCATATGAATAGTTGACGGAACCCTTAACTTGCAACTCCTAGTAGAAGTAGGCTTGTTTTATATAGGTAAGCTTCCTTAAATCTGACCCATTTTACTAAAGAGATCCTACTTCCCGCTTTAGCTTACCTCTAGATCCTTTGCTCTGATTAGGGGTTAAGCCTTTCCCCTTCATAAAAAAAGTTACGAAGAAAAATTGAAAGCAGTACATTAATGGTTGCTGCATATGAAAAGAGGAAAAATGACAAAAAAGAAAAATTATGATGAAAAAAGAGATGAAAGAAAAATCAAATCCTTTCAATGAATCAGTTGTGATCTTGAAATCACTTCTGAATTGAAAAGCGGGCTATACAAGGCGGATGTATGCTAGAGGGGAGTTAGTTTTTTGTATCTTAATGGCAAGTGGCTAGGAGATGAGGATAGAAGGCTTATATAACATATGCTTTACTTATGAACAGAGTTAATAGAAGAGTTAGTACGAACACTATTTGAATGACTTCTATAGTTTCTTTCTAAAACCTGTTTTCCAACTCATGCATTGAACGAAAAGGTTGAAATTCAAGCTTACATAATTTTATAAGTTTTCTTTGCTATCAGAAGATGTACTAATGATAGAAGCATCTTTTTATAGACTAATTACATTTGAGTCATGAATAATTTTCAAAAGAATTTTATATTGCTTCTCTGATCTACAGTTCTTGGTTGGTGCATCCGGAGGAAGCACAGGTTTGGTGGGGGTGAATGTCGGAGAGATTCTCTCTCCCTAACTAGATATTTCAATCCTTTATTTTATGGAATGGATTTCAAAGAAAGTCAACTAAGTTGTAGTATTAGATCTTGCACATCCCTACTCATTTGAGCATCTCAAAGTCATAGCAGAAGAGGTTATATTCATACGAATTTTGCAATTATATGGCATGGCAACATTATAGTGTGACAACAATTATTGGGTTAGCCATATGTGTACAATTGATGAGATTTATAATGTCTTATTTTCACTAGCAAACAACTTGAGGATGACCTTACTCTTGTGGACTACAACATTCAAATGGAATCGTCACTTCGTTTAAGTGGTGGACATAGAGTATGGAAAAAGAACGAAGATTGCTTATGCTTTTATGAGGAAAAAGCTATGTGGTGTGAGACTCACCAAAAGGCGACTATAGTGATTGATAAGAAAAGAAGGACGCGTGCATGCAATTAGAAAGGCACGCTTATCTAGGAGAAAAGAATACAAAGTGGGTGTCATCTGGAAAAAAATGCATGGATAACAAGGAAGAGACCAACTTGGAGTTGTCGGAGAGATCGGGGGGGCTGGCTGGTATTGATCGGAAGGGCTGCCATGAAGTAATCGGACATTCTTTGGTTCCTCACGAAGGGGATGATATAACAAAGATTAGTGCATGCTGTCGGGGGGCAGACTGAAATGCAATAGCGATTTGGCATAGAGTTTGAGGGACGAAGCCTCATGAATTACAAGTGTAACAGTTGATGTAAGAGGAGACACACATATTGCAAAAGTGACTCTGGGTAGAAGGAGGAAAAAAGGGAGGCCAACTCTTTCACGGTATTCTTCTGGCAAGTTTTGGCGATCTGAACCATCTGAAGAAACACGGAGAGGAAGGTACGTCTCTGAAGGGAGCTGTGGCGGCATCCACCGAACTTTAGGAAGACCATCTCACAGCAACAGCGACTTTTGATGAAACTTTGGAAGTGAATTTTGATGCATCTGATTTGATAGGAAAGCCAGTTTGATATATTATTTCTGAGAGATCATCCGGTTTGATCTGGAAAGAGAATGACGGTTATTTCTTGACAATGCTCTTCTCTGCTACCTTCGATATTTTCTATGATTATTTTTTATGAAAGAATGGTCTCATAATCTTACATTTCGACGAAGCTTTGATGATATTAACTATGCGCGCAATTATCACTTTAAACCAAGGAGGATCTTCTGATATGGATGGTGGCTATCGTTTGTTTTTAATGAAAGAATCTCGCATGGATGTAAACCATCTGTAGTTCATTCATGACATGTTGTCCAAGATTTCACTGCTTATTATTAAGTCTAATCAGGATTTTAAATAGCCGTGAAAATTCTGTTTTATCCCACTGATTATTTTGCTTTCTCGGACTCAACAAGGTTGCGCAGACATTTTTCAGCAGAAGAGGCTGCTGCCTGGTTAGGACTATGATTCAAAAGCATCTCTGGGATGCGTGCATGGGAAGGGCAGTCCATAAAGCATTGAGAATTAAGTGCTTCAGAAGCTTTGTATGAGTCTCTCTCATGCATAAAATTAGTTCAACGTCCTTTCAAGTACAGATTCATTCCCATAAATGGCTGATTTTTAGCAAATGAGACTTTTGTTCTCTGATGCTGACTAAAAGATCTAAGCGCAAAAGTATCTACAGTTTTACTATAGGATTTGATGATCAAAAGCTTCCAGGTTTGATCTTCAAGAAATTTTCATCGTCCGTGATTGAATTTCTTCTACGAGTTTGCTCCCAGTGCTTTTTGTCTACTTCTTCAGCAAATTTTCTCCTCTTGTAGTGACAACCACCAAAAGATCAGCGCAGCATCTATGATTCCTCCGAGATAAGAAGCAAGGGTGCGATAAGCATAGCCTCTGTGGTTACACACTTTCCCCTTCTTCAGCTCAGTGAACACTTTTTTTTTTCTTTGATGCCCGTCTCTCTTCTTCTGACATGATCGCGAGTCACAGAAGACACCTATTTTTCCCCCATCTGCCACATCGTGCCTTAATCTTTTATGGTTACTTCCTGCTATCTCTGCTACAACAGAACACGCTGCCTTTTCCCACTCTCTTCCATGCAAAACTGTCGTGATCTTGCCTTTTTCATGCATGCAAAACTATTTTCTTCCGTCCACTTGTTGGAGTTCTCTCAGAGTTTTGACCTTTAGACCACGTAGAACAACTTTAGACCTTCAAAGCTCTTTGTTATAAAGCTTTTACTCAAAAACAAAGAATGAAAACCAATCGTCCCTCCAAACAATAGCTCAAGGAATGTTGTATCCATTTAGCTCCAAAGATTCCATCCTTACTGTCAAAATTGAAGTTTTAAATTACTTGGGTATAATCACCAAGTGCCTTTATTATAAAACCGAAGATCATTTATCCCTTAGGTGGTTAGCATCCTTTATAGCATCTAGTAAACAACGTGCTTCCAAACTATACTCTTCACTGAATTCTGGTTAGGCCTTCATCATGACTAAAAGAAACTATAAACTATCGATTGATACCACAAGAAAAATTATTTGATCGAGACATAAAAGTAGAGATGAATATCTCTACGACATTCACCCCCACCAAACCTGTGCTTCCTTCTGGATGCACCAAACCAAGACCTGTTGCTGCTTTCAAAAATAAAGATAATCTTCATAATATTTTATATGTGCATGGGTTTAAAAAGCAAAGTGCATGTGCAAGGCTGCGTAATGATTTCATCATACATGTTACAATCTAGATTGGTGCAAATGAACGTGCACCTAAGGGAAAACTCAACATGTGTTTGTACATAATTTGATGCATACTTTAAATGCAAGCTTAAACAAAAAATGGTGCAAAAATGGAAGTAAAAGGTTTTTCATATTCTATTCTTGAAGAAAATCTTGGTTGTCCATAAACTCTCAGTCTTCATCTTAAACCTGAAAAATAATTCATCTTGAAAAAACTTATGAAAAACATAACTATTAACCAATTTAAATCAAATATATCAAGTCAAGATAATACTTCTGGATAATCCATCTGTAAAAACCAAAGTAATATTAAGTCAAATTTTGTAGCTTCCATAAAATCATCTTTTCTTGCTTGACGTGCATTAAACCACTCAAAACATTGATTAGAAAAGCAATATTTGCATCATTAAATTCTTAATTTTAGTTTAGGAAGAGATAAAACTCCCGTGTTCGTGCTCATAATTATCTTTTGTTTAGGGAGAGATAAAACTCCTCGTGCTCGTGCTCGTAATTATCTTTTGTTTAGGGAGAGATAAAACTCCTCGTGCTCGTGCTCGTAATTATCTTCTGTTTAGGGAGAGATAAAACTCCTCGTGCTCGTATCTTTTGATGAGGGAGAGATACAACTCCCGTGCTCGTATCTTTTGATGAGGGAGAGATACAACTCCCGTGCTCGTATCTTTTGATGAGGGAGAGATACAACTCCCATTCATATGTGTTTTTAATTTTGAGATTACCTGAGATTGCCGGGCCGTGGTGCTTCACGTCGGGTTCACCAATTTGTCGGCGTGAAAGCAACGGTTGGTGGATCATGCCAACTGTCAAAATAACGACGCATGCCGGGTGCTTGGAGCAAGCTCAAGTGAATGGAAACTCAAACGATTTATTAGTCATACATTTACAAAACAATTTATCCTATTTATTTCAATATCATTCATTAACGAGTTTTCAAACACTGGTTAGGCCTTCATCATGACTAAAAGAAACTATCAACTGTCGATTGATACCACAAGAAAAATTATTTGATCGAGACATAAAAGTAGAGATGAATATCTCTACGACAACACCAACTCGAGTATTGTGGAGTGATTCAAGATATCTTGCACCTTTGTTTTAGAAGGTTTGAGTACTTTTAGTTTGATGGAAGTGGTTCAAAGTAGTCACTGCTAGAAGAAACACAACACTGAGGCATGACATGAGTGGTTTGTTTCAAGTAGACTCCATGAAACTTTGAAGAGATGATAGGGACACATTTATACTTCTCAAAGAGTATGAATAGGTTGTGTTTATAGCAAGTTAAAAAGAACCGTAGTGGCTATTTGTTTTACTAGTTACTCCATGTAGCAAACAAATTTGTGAGGACGTGGATATGGAAGAAGTTCTAGCTGCAATCGAGTCTTCTATACATGTAGTAGTCAAAGAGCAAGACATCATTGTTCGAGATGAAGAGATCTATGGAAAAGAAAAGGTACAATGAGGAGGTAACAAACAATATGATATACGAGGATGATGATCGTGAAGGACCAACCATACCAAAAGATCTCAAAGTTAGCAATGTAGAGATACATATGATTTGCACATCCAATCTCTAAGATATTGCTACTATATAGGACTTATGGAGCAAGAAATTGTATGTACTTATTTGTATTTACTTATTTGTTATCTTTTTTTTGTACACTATTGTTTTCCTTATTATAATTATTATCTCTATGCTAATTATTTGAGTCATCTCTTTCAAAGCATGATGGGAGAAAATTCACCACTCACTCTAGATTCCATGATAGAGGAGTAGCTTGTAGAGCTCATATCGTGAGCACCTCCTACTTATTAGGCTATCCCATCATAGTATTCGATCCCTTGAAAGAGTACTCACATCGATGGCAGTCCCTTTGGAAGGACTACTCCCATCCATGGCACTCCCTTTGGCAAGACTACTCTTATCGATGGCACTCCCTTTGGAGGAACTACTCCATCCAATAGAACTCCCTTTGATGGTAATCCTAGCTTTACAAGTCCACCATGGCTATCATCTTTGCCATCCCATAGGGGCTAGAGTAGTCGATGTGCACGTCAACATTCAACAACATAGCACAATACAAGTGTTAGTCCATATTGTTCATCACCTAGGTCAAGTTCAGGTCACATTCTAGAGGAGGAGGTTCTAAAGCAAGGTCCATGGGTGGGTCTAGAGGACGAGGTAGATATTGTGGAGGTGGTGCGATGGACCAATATTCACCCACAGCTAGTCCTAATCCAAAAGCCTCAGATGCAGGTATGCCACACTATACAACGTGGAGCGATCATGTCCATGATGACTCCAAGTTGTAGTGTATACGAGATGGAGCTCTAGTGATGGATATAGTGAGAGGTTGATTTATGGAATATCTCTTTTGTACATGGTTGATGGTTCACTATGCTCCTACATTCTTTTTTTGTTCGAAGATGTCGTGACCATATTGGTCATGTGTATTTTTGTCGATAGTTTTGCCGATATAAAGCTGATATGTTGTAGTGATTAGAAATTACCAAGGCTCAATGAATTCTATGGTAAGAACTTCCCATAATTTATCCTTTTTGTTCCAAGTGCCAAAAGGATATGCCAAATTAAAGCATACATGGAGAAATAAGCCTTACAATGAGTCTATTTGGAAATCATGGAGGATGGAATTCAAAGGTGGAAGAAGTATTGCATATCTAATATCATTAATCCTTTTAACACACAATGACTCAGACAAGGGCAATGGAGCACAACAAATCCAATATGGTAGATAGTATCTTTTGCACAAAACCCAATGTGTTTCACACTAAAATTTCTTCAACATGGTAAAACAAATCCAATGGAGTAGAACAAAGCCAATGTGGTAGCCTAATATGTCATATCAAATATCCAAATATAAATGTCTAATCACACATGCCCCAATGTGGCATTCAATAATCTAGAAAGTCTTTTCTTATTGTAGGAAAATGGGGGAATTGTAACCTTTTGCCATAATACCTTTTGGAAGATAATTGCCTTTTGTTTTTGTCAGCTACGTGCAGCCTTATCTAACCACCGAAAATCTTGACCATGTTTAATGCCCAAAAGTGGTCTTACGTATGTATGTCTTATGTGTGTGTATGTTTGATGCCCAAAGCTAGTCTTATGTGTGTGAGAAGAAAATCCACATGCGCAGTCACAAACATGTGCAAGTCATCAATGGTTAGCTGAAGGTGCAGCACGCGACACCAACACGTTTTGCTCTTTTTTTTTGGTTAAATTGAGCTTCTTTCATTTTCATATGGCTTGAGTTGCGATTGAGCATTATTCAATCATCACAATACATGTTCAACATATTATAGGAATTTGAAGGTGTCACAGTCAATATATGTTCAACATATTATAGGAATTTTATAGAGAAGTTAATCCTCTATTAAAGACAACCAAGTCCTTTTTTTTTTTGCAAACATAAGAAGCATCATATTATTCAACCTGATTCTTATCATTTTTAGTACATGTGGTTTGATGCTTTGTATTTTCTTTTGTATGCCATTTTTTACATCACAAATGTATGCGAGATGTATATGGATTTGCTTTTCTATCCCATTTTCTACATCACATGCGTATGGAAAATCGGTTTTGAGTGGATTGACAGAGCATAATACCATAATTTGCATTGGAAACCTTTCGTTTCACACCACAAGGAACCTTTCGTTGTTGAATGATTTAGATGTACTATTGTTGCATAAAATGACATACTCCATATGTAAACATATCACACTAGTCACACTATGCTGGATGTAATAAGGACTCCGTTGGTTTTTTGCTCGATGACTGTCAAAGTGCAAATGTTGCTTATTTCCAATTTGGGTCGCTTGTCCTTACATAGGAAAAGCCAGAGAAGGTCGCTCCAAAATCCACAGTTATGATGACCTCCCACAAAGCTCATTTATTTCCAATTTGGGCCGTTTGTCCTTACATAGGCAAAGCCAGAGAACCTCCTTCCGAAATCCATAGCTATGAGGAGCTTGGGTAGAGCTTGATTGCTTGGAAATGGAATGCTTGGGGGATCCAAGGAGACTGTATGAAGGATTGTGACCGATGGTAAAACCTGTTACATCCTTTTGTCAATTATCCTTTTTTTTTTAATATAAAGGAAGTTCGGCATTAGCCTACTCTTTTGTCAATTATCCTTACTATACACGTATAGGGGAACCATAAATGTACATTGGATTCGGCCTAGGTATCATCTGCCAACTTGCCGAATTCTATTGACATATTATACTAAAAAATCTTAGAGATCCCAAAGATCAACGCAGATACCGAATTCCCTTGGGCATCATTTTCTATTATATCACTTGTGTGAGCTACACAATAGAGATATATAACGGCTAGGCTTCCACATTCCACTTACAATGTGGAATGAAAAGAATCTATGAAAAGGCATATGCCCATTTGAATGAGGTTTTGGGAAAGTGATAAGAGCATTTTCCATCATTTAGGTTCACATTCTAGCAATTATGTGATAATATGAAGATCAAACATCAATGGAGAGGTAAGAATAAACACCAAAGCTTTTTTAACACTTTAATAAGGCTTCAATTATGCTCGCCTACAATTGTAAATGGCTCTTTAAAAACTGTGCATAATGTAAGGCATTCACCACAATATATGAGCCTTATACCGATGCTTGCCATATGGAAGGTTTGCCCGAAATGTGGGTATGATCATTGGAAATGTTTGGAAAAACCATGCTAGCCATACTGATGGTTAAACCGATGTCAGTATGACCATTGAAAAATTACTCTCGGTACCATGTTTAAGAACCCAAAGCTGAAAGCTGAGTAATATGCATCTATTTTGAACTCGAAAGCTAGGTGCTGAGTTTTTTCACGCAAAGCATCTCCATTACATTGGGCTTGCTCTTTGCTTTTTGTCTCTCCCCTCACACACATCTTTCCCCCTCTCCTTCCATACACACACAGATTTCTCTCCCTCTTCACACATAGACACACACACGCACAGAAAGATCTCTCTCTCTCTCTCTATCTATACACAAACACACATCTCTCTCTTGCATCTTGGTAAGTGATGCAATCCTTCAACCTCTCTCTTTCTCTATTCATTTTTATTTCTAGGGTTTCCTAATTTTTCTTTAATTTTGTTTTCTAGGAGCTTTTTGGCATTGGTTTTTTGTTTGACAAGAGGGGACATCGATTGTGCTTTGAGGAGTGTTCCGAAATTACATGGATATGAGTGATTTACGTACATGCATGTACTATTTTTTTCTTTGTTAGAGAGAGATAGATAGGGAGAGAGATATTGAAAGAGAGAGAGAGTATATATATATATATATATATACAAACAGAGACATAGAGAGAGAGATAGAATGAAATGTTAGTTAACATTTGTGAGAAAAAGAAATGAAATTAATGTTTTTTAATGTTTAATGTTGGTATAGTGCATCCACACACCTATACACATACAGACACAAACACACACACACACACTCATATGCATGCATACACACATGCGTACTCACGCATATGCATGCATACATACACACATGCATATGCATACATAAATTCACACATGCACGGTCACACATATACATACACACATGCATACACACACATACATAAAAATTGATACACACATACAGTCACATGCATACATATGCACACATACAAGAAACACATACCTTCACATAAGCACATACAAACACACATATACACTTCCACATAAATTCATACATACATACACACATGCATGCACACACATGCGACCATGCACATATACATACACAAACATATGCATACACACACATACATACACATGCACATACGTACACTCACATGCATACATCACACACATAAACTCACATACACACATATTCATATACACACTTTTACACACGTACACACATAAACACACACATACACACACACACTCACATGCATACATACACACACATGCATATTCATGCATATGCATCCATACATACACACATGTACATATACACATGTATATGCATACATACACACACATGCAAACACACACATATACATATATACACATATGCACACACATACACTCACATGCATATATACACACATATACACATACACACACATATAGCACATACATAGACATACACATACACACACATAAATTCACATACACATATATGAAAATGCACACACATACATGTGTTTTATATTTAGGGTTTTAGGGTTCTACATACATACACACATGCACACATGTAAATACTCATACACACAAGTCACATATACATACACACATATGCACACACTTATATATACACACATGCACACATATACATGTTGTAAGATTAGGGTTTTAGGGCTTTACACACATACACATACATACACACATATACACATATACACATATATACACATACACATATATATACACATGCATACATGAAAATACACGTACACACACAAGTCACATACACATACACAAATATACATGTTTTAGGCTTAGGGTCTTAGGATTAGGGTTTTAGGTTGCTACCTACATACACACATGCATGCACACATATAAACATACACATATACATACACACATGCACACATATGCATGTTTTAGTATAATGGTTTTATGGTTACATACACACATATCTAGAAAACACACTTCTATACATACAAACACATATACATACACAAATATATAAAGAATTAGGATTTTAGTATCAGTATTAGAATATATTTTTCTTTGTATAAAAATTAGGACTTCAGAACCGATATTAGTATATATAACTGAATATATAAAGACAAAGATTTAATGATTTATAATAGTAACTATACTTAAAAGGCTAAAAAATAAGGCTTTAGAATAAATATCAGTATACATTATTAAATGTATGAAAAATTAGGGTTCTAAGATCAATATTTTTATATATAATTAAATATTTAAAAACATTAGGGTAAAAATTGATATATATGCTTAAATATATATAAAAACATTTTTTTTGATGAATATTAGTGCACATAATTAAATATATTAAAAACTAGGGTTTTAAGTTAAATATTATTATATATAATTAAACATATAGAAAACTAGGGTTTTAGGATAAATATTAATTAATCGACTTAAATATATAAATAATAATAGTTTGTTAGATTAATAATAGTATCTAATTAAATATATAATAAAACTAAGCTTTAAAGATAAATATTAGTATATATAATCAAACATATAAAAAAATAGGAATTTAATATTAATATTATTATATAAATTTAAATATATACTTCAATATATGAAAAATTAGAATATTAAGATTAGTATTAGTATATATATTTCAATGGATAAAAAATACTATTTTAGGATAAATATTAATATATATAGTTAAATATATGAAAACAAGGATTTTAGGATTTATAATAGTAAATATACTTAACACCTTAAAAACTAGGTTTTTAGAAAAATTATTATTATGTATACTTAAATGTATAAAAAAGTAGGATTTCGAGATCAATATTATTACATATAGTTAAATATCTCAAAGACATTAGGATAAAAATTAATATATATACTTAAATATATAAACAAATGGGTTAAAGGATTAATATTAGTACATATAATCAAATATATAAGAAACTAGCATTCTGGGATAAATATTAATATATATAATTAAATATTAAAGAACTAGGATTTTAGGATAATTATTAACTAATTGATAAAAATATATAAAAAATTTGGATTTTAGAATTAGTATTAGTATATATAATCAAACATATAAAAAACTCAGGTTTTAGTATTAATATTAGTATATACAATTAAATATATAAAAACTAGGGTTTGAGGATAAATATTAGTATATATAATGAAATATGTAAAAAACTATGGTTTTAGAATAAATGTTAGTTTATACAAACAAACACATAAGAAATTAGGGTTTTCAAAATTAATCTTACTATATATAATTAAATTTATAAAACACTAGTAATTTAATATTAATAATAGTAAATATACTCAAAACCTAAAAATCTATATTTTTAGAATAAATATTAGTTGCATGACATGGAGGAAGACCACGATGGTGTTGATGCTGTCATGGGTTCCATGGATACAACAAATTTTCCATGATCAAAAGCCGAAAAAGAACATGAGAACATGCAAAAACTAGCTTATTTACCACTCTAGAATGAGACAAATATATTTGTTCTATGTGCATCACTCAAGATGTTCAATCTTCAATCCATTAATGAAGGGTCAGGTAGTAGTATCTCTGAATTGTTAAAGTAGAGTGGAATCAAAATAAACTTTCATTGCTGCAAGATCCTTGTAATTATTTATCCCTTGCAGGCTTTTGACAGATCAACTGGTATGGATTACACAAAGATTCATGCCTTTCTAAATGCACATTCTCTTTCGAAATGACCATGAGCACCTCCATATATGTCCAAAGTATGGAGTAAAATGTTTTAGAGAATAAATTGTGGATGAAGCAATCCCAACAAAGCTTCTTTGACACTTTCCTATCATTCGAAGACTAAAAATCATGTTCTGATTCAAATCCATAGCTCAGTTATTGTCATGGCATGCAAAGAGTAGATCTAAATATGACGTAATTTCGATGCATGGAAACACATCAATATTAAGTGGCCTTTATTTCCTAGAGGGACTTGGAATATACATCTAGGCTTTGCTAACAATGGTGTAAATCCATTCGGTTTATGCAAATCGTCATGTACCACATGGCCTCTATGTTTCTTCAACTATAACATCCGACCATGGTTGGCCACAACAAGGGGACATTTATTGCTAGCCCTCATTGTGCTAGGTAAGTATGAGGTAAAAAACATGGATATATACCTTGCACCACTTGTGGAAGAGCTTGAAACTTTATGGGATGGGATTATTATATGTGACATGTCTCAATCTTTAACAAGATGACACATGTGAGTACAAGGCATACTTATGTCGATGATGCATGAGTGGCCCGATTATGATCAGTGTTTAGGTTTATCCATTTTTGGTTACAATGACTGTCCCCCTATGCAGACCATGACTCGAAGCACATTACTCCAAAGCTCTTCAAAAAACTATGTACAAAGGAAATCATAGATATCTACATGATCGACATGTCTTATGTGAAGAACAAATTGGCCCATAAGTGCAATGACAAATGAAAGCAAGCAATTTAAAAGAATTGTGGGATGCATGGACAACACTCGCTGGCATGAAAATATTATCGATATTTAACAATATCCCTTATTGGAGCGAGTTATTAATCAATCACTTGGTGGACCGAATGTATATGTTTAGGAATGGGGGATTGATGCTCGAGAAGACATCGATTCAAAAGAAGGAGATCAAAGTGCAAAGGGATGACTTGGAAGATCAAGATTGTATACACGAGTTGAGGAAAATCACCAAGATGAACAAAACAGTTTCACTACGTAGATCTCCTCAAGTGCTCCACAAGATGAACGAGCAACATGTGAAGAAGGTGGTTGCAAAGTTTTGGACTCCTATTGGGTGCATGAGATGTCTAAAGACTACCTTCACATGGAACAAAAATCTTGGAAGGCTCAAGTCTCATGGTTGGCACATGTTTTTGCATTTTGGGCTCGCTGTAACTGTGAAAGATTGTCTTTCAAAGGATTTGCAAACAAAAATCAGTTACTTGGTACGATGGATCTCGTCTAAAGAGATAAGGAGAGATAGCATAGATAGTTCCAAATTGAATGTTATAGAGTTTATTTGTATGGTTGAAAAGTAATTTCCCACAAACATTCTCCTAATTTAGCTTCATTTACTAGCTCATGTGGGTGATGAAGCTGCGCTAGCAAGATCAGTCCACAATCCATGGATGTTCTTCTTAGAGCAGTTCATGAAGGCACTAATAGGGTTTGTTCATTAGAGAGCACATCCAGAGGGCATCATGGTAGAGGAGTGGCTCATACAAGAGTCTTTGCTATTCATAAGAGAGTTTCTACACACATGTCGGACCTAGAAAATGCCTTCCTTATGGGGTGATGATGAAGATGTTTGTCTCGTAGGCAATGAGCCCCATGGTAAAGGGAGCCAAGGAAAAATAGATATAGTTTGGTTGGAGATGTATGAGCTTGCTAAGGAGGCAAACTCAAAGGAAAGAGTTTTGAAATAATTTCTCCACTTGCTTTTTGCCTCTTTCAAAAATTCTTCGATCTCTTCTAGCCTTTCCAATGAAACAATCGAACACAGTGAGTGAGGATATCTCTGAAGAAGAGGAGGAGCTTGCAAAGGGATGCGATTATGAGCATTAAAAATATAGTGTGCTATGGTCTCATAGATGACACTCGGAGATCACACGCGTCGATAAAAATAGGTGTACTTTTGATAGTGGGATGATGGTCAACTTTCTCCAAAAAGCTAGAGCTAGTGCAAGAGATGATAATGCTCAAGAAGGCCAACTCGAGTATTGTGGAGTGATCCAAGATATATTTTACCTATTCTTAGAAGGTTTGAGTACTTTTAGTTTGATGTGAAGTGGTTCAAAGTAGTCACTACTAGAAGAAAAACAGGACTGAGGCATGAAAAGAGTGATTTGTTTCAAGTAGAATCCATGAAACTTTAAAGGAATGATAGAGACACATTTATACTTGTCAAAGAGTATGAATAGATTTTATAGCAAGATCAAAAGAATCATAGTGGCTATTTGTTTTACAAGTTACTCAATGTAGTAAATAGCTTTTTGAGGACTTGAATATGGAAGAATTTCGAGTTGTAGTGGATTCTTGTATACATGTAGTAGTCAAAGATGAAGAAATCATTGTCCGAGAAGACGAGGTCAATGAAAAAGACAAGTTACAATGAGGAGGTCTCAAATTCAACCATACCAGAAGATCCCAAAGTCACCAACGTAGATCTAGATATGATTTGCACATAAAATCTATAAGAGACTGCTAGAATATTGAATTTATGAAGCAACAAATTGTAGGTACTAATTTTTGTTTACTTATTTGTTATGTTTCTTCTACTATTTTTTTATTATAATTATTATATGTATGCTATATATTTGAGTCATCTCTTGCAAAGCATGATAGGAGAAAATTCACCACTTACTCTAGATTCCATGATAGAGGAGCAACTTGTAGAGTTCATATCTTCAATGCCTCCTACTTATTAGGTTGTCGCATCATAGTATTGGATCTCTCGCAAGGCTACTCCTTTTGATGACACTCCCTTTCGAAGGACTACTCCCATCCATGGCACTCACTTTGGTAGGACTACTCCTGCGGATGGCACTCCCTTTGGAGGATCTACTCTATCCAATAGCACTCCCTTTGGAGGATCTACTCTATCCAATAGCACTCCCTTTGGTGGTAATGCTAGCTTTACAAGTCCACCATGGCTATCATCTTTGCCATCCCCTAGTGGCTCGAGTAGTCAATATCTGCATCAACATTTGACAACACAGTATGATATAAGTTCTAGTCTATCTCGTTCATCTAGGTCAAGTTCAAGGTCACATTCTAGAGGAGGAGGCTCTAAAGCAACGTCTATGGGTGGGTCTAGATGAGGATGTAGATATTGTGGAGGTGGTGTGATGGATCAATTTTCACCCGCAGCTAGTCCTAATCCAAGAGCCTCACATGTAGGTATGCCACACTCGACAACATGGAGTGCTCATGTCCATGATGACTCCAAGTTCTACCATATAGGAGATGGAGCTCTAGTGATGGATGTAGGGAGAGGCTCATTTATGGAATATCTCTTTTTGTAGCTTCCCATAATTTATCCTTTTTTTTCCAAGCCCTAAAAGGATATGCCAAATGAAATCATACATGGAGAAATCAACCTTCCAATGAGTCTATTTGGAAACCATGAAGGATGGAATTCAAAGGTGGAAGAAGTATTGCATATCTAATATCATTAACCCTTTTGACAATCATCAAGGGAAACACCACATACCTCCATTAGCCTAACAAGGTGAAACATGTGGCTCTCAAAAACAAAAACAACCAATGACTCAGACAAGGTCAATGGAGCACAACAAACCCAATATGATAGATACTAGCTTTTGCACGAAACCCAATGTGTTTCACACTCAAATTTCGTCAATATGGTAAAACAAACACAACGAAGTAGAACAAAGCCAATGTGGTAGCCTAATATGTCATATAAAAAATCCCAATATCAATATCTAATCACACATGCCTCAATGTGGCATTAAATAATCTAGAAATTCTTATTGTAGGAAAATGGGGGGGGGTAATGTAGCCTTTTGTCATAATACCTTTTGGAAGATAATTGCCTTTTGCTTATCTCAGCCATGTGCAACCTTATCTAACCACCAAAAATCTTGACCATGTTTAATGCCCAAAGGTAGTCTTATGTATCTTTGTATGTGTGTGTGTATATGGATTTGCTTTTCTATCTCATTTTCTACATCACATATGTATGGAAAATCCCTTTTGAGCGGATTGATAGAACATAATGCCATAATTTGCATTGGAAACCTTTTGTTTCACACTACAAGTGTGGAAAGATCCTACATTCATTCCAAATGTTTTGAATGCATGTATCAGAGTTGTTTGTAATTACTCAACTTGAAAGCTTGAAAATGGAATGCAGATTGTATGAGGGATTTCAACTGATGGTAAAACTTGTTACAACAGTTTCGCATGGAAGAAACACTAATTAGCCCCATTCTTTGACCTTTAGATGAATGCTTGGGGACATAGTGAAGACTCTATGATTGCCGAAGTGGAAATGTTTCTTATTTCCAATATGGGTCACTTGTCCTTACATAGGCAAAGACAGAGAAGATCGCTCCAAAGTCCATAGGTATGACAACCTCCAACAAAAGCTTGATTGTTGTAGAGCTTGGGTGCCTGGAAATGGAATGCCTAGATGTGCCATGTATACTTTTTGAGAGATGGTGACTGATGGTAAAACTTGTTACAATCTTTTTGTATGCAAGAAATAGTAACCAACCCCATTCTTTCACTTCTATATGAAGGTTTCCATCTACAAAGGGCTTGGGGATGTAGTAAAGTCTCATTTGGTTTATACAGTACGTAGTTGCCCTTGCTCTATGACTACCCACCCAAGTGAAAATGTTTCTTATTTCCAACTTTGGGTTTCTTGTCCTTACAAAGTCTCTTGTAAAGCTCCCTAGATATGGAAGAGAAAGATGAGGACTTGAACTTCTTTGTCTTCTTCAAATGGCTTAGAATGGATCTCATGAAGGTGTCCAATAAGTGTCCATCAAGGGTCAGTTATAGGTGAGGAATAGAAATAGGGTCATAGTTCCTTGCAGAATAAGATTGAGGACCAAACTTCCAAAACAAAAATAATTCATAGCTGATCACATGTAAATGTAGAAAATGAACCTCATTGCAAGCTCATAGAAACTCGTCCAATTATTTATTATAAACTAGGGAAATGCAAATCAGCCAAATGCAGGCTGAATGGTATTATGGTATTACCCTTGACCCATTCCTCAAGCACTCAAGGGTTATGTGTGGAAAAATCATGTAAGGCATATTGATGTTACTCTTCAAGCGATACTTTAATGGTAGGGAAGACTTAGGTCACCTCTTCTTTTCTTGTCCTAGAGATGCCTTAATGGTAGGGAAGAATTAGGTCATCTCTTCTTTTCTTGTCCTATGAGCATTTTGACTTAGTTGTGACCTAGTTAGCTCCTTTTATTGTCTAAAAAAATTAATTAGAAGCAACCTCTACTTGGTGAAGTGATCAATTGCTCATGTTTTATCTGGAATGCCATTAGCAGTAAAGTCCTCTTGAAGATATGAAAAGGAAGATACACATTCAACTTGGCAAGTCTTCTAGAGAATAGTTGATTCAGAAATGCCTAGCATGTCTAAGTAGAAAGATGGGTAGCTGTAACAAAACCCCAACCTTTTAGACACCTTAGTGTTCATTCTAGAAAACAAGAAGAGGATGAAAAAATTAAAAACCTTCTTATTAGTTCTCACTAACTTTCTTTATTTCTTTTGTTTATAATTTAAATTGTGCTTTGAAAAAAAGAAACTTAACGCAAGTTCTATGTCTAATCGATTGACTGGATCTCACGTAAGGATAAGAATGGCCTCTTGATTTCTTTCAAGCTTCCAACTTCTAGCTAGAGTTTCTACTAATACTAAAATTTTCCTTTTTCTTAATCTTGTAAACTTGCATACATACACATAAACATACACAAATATATAAAAAGTTAGGATTTTAAGATTGGTATTTGTATATTTATTTTGATGTATAAAAGATAGACTTTAAGGATAAATTTTAGTATATATAATTAAATATATAAAAACAAGGATTTTAGGATTTATAATAGTAAATATACCTAAAATCTTAAAAGCTAAGGCTTCAAAATAAGTATAATGTATAAAAAAGTAGGGTTTTAAGATCAATATTATTATAGGAAGTTGTAGGATGTAGGAACACCACTTGCTGGCATGAAAAGGTTCTTGATATTTAACAATATCCCTTATTGGAGTGAGTTATTAATCAATCACTTGATGGGACCAATGCATATTTTTGAGAATAGGGGATAGATGCTATAGAAGACATCGATCCAAAAGAAGGAAATCAAAGTGCGAAGGGATGACTTGGAAGAGTTAGGTTGTATACAAGAGTTGTGGAAAATTACCAAGCTGAAAAAAATAGTGTCACTACCTAGAGCTTCTTAGGTGCTCCATAAGATCCAAGGGCAATAGGTGAAGATGGTGGTTCCAAAGTTTCATACTCCTATTGGGTGCATGAGATGTCTAAGGACTACCTTCACACGAAACGAAAATGTTGAAAGGCTCAAGTCTCATGATTGGCACATGGTTTTGCAATTTGTGCTCCTTGTAGTCTTGAAAGATTGTCTTTTGAAGGATGTGCAATCATAAATCAACTACTTGGTATGATGGATCTTGTCTAAAGAGATAAGGAGCGATAGCATAGATAGTGCCAAACTGAATGTTATAGAGGTTATTTGTATGGTTGAAAACTAATTTCCCACAAGCATTCTCACAATTTAGCTTCTTTTAGTGGCTTATGTGGTGGAAAGTGTTGCAATAGTAGGAAGTGTCCACAATCCATGGATGTTCTTCCTAAAGCACTTCATGAAGACACTAATAGGGTTTCTTCATTAGGGAGCACATCCAGAGGGCATCATGGTAGAGGAGTAGCTAATACAAGAGTCTTTGCTATTCATAACAAAGTTTCTACACACATGTCAGACCTAGAAATGCCTCGCTCATGGGGTGATGATAAAGATGTTTGTCTCGTCAGGAATATGGGGATCCAAGGAAAAATAGATATAGTTTGCAGAGAGAAGTCAATGAAGAATTCTATAGTTAACTCATATCTCATTTAAAAGTGGTTGGAGAGTATGAGCTTGCTAGGGAGGCAAACACAAAGGAAAGAGCCGAGTTTTGAAATAAATTCTTGACTTGCTCTTTGCCTCTTTCAAAAAGTCTTTGATCTCTTCTAGCCTTTCCAACGAGTGGGTGGATTGATATAATATTTTCACAATCAAAGAGAGTGAGTGAGGATATCTCTGAAGAAGATGAGGAACTTGCAAAGGGATGTGATTAGGCATATTGAAAACACATTATGCTATGCTCTCATGGATGACACTCTTAGATCACACCCATCGAATAAAAAAAGGTACACTTTTGATAGTGGGATGATGATCAACTTTCTCCAAAAACTAGAGCTAGTGCAAGAGATGACAATGCTCAAGATTGTCAAATCGAGTATTGTGGATTGATCCAAGATTTATTGCACCTATTGTTTAGAAGGTTTGACTACTTTTAGTTTGATGTCAAGTGGTTCAAAGTATTGACTGCTAGAAAAAACACACTAGTGAGGCAAGACAAGAGTAATTTGTTTCAAGTAGACTCCATGAAACTATGAAGGGATGAAAGAGACACATTTATACTTCTTGAAAAATATGAATATGTTGTCTTTATAGCAGGTCCAAAAGAACCCTAGTGGCTATTTCTTTTACAAGTTACTCCATGTAGCAAACACATTTTTGAGGACCTCGATATGGAAGAAGTTCTAGCTACAGTGGACTCTCATATACATGTAGTCGAAGAGGAAGACATCATTGTCCAAGAAGAAGACATCTTTGAGAATGACAAGGTACAATGAGGTGGTAACAGACAATATGCTATACGGGGATGATGATCGTGAGGCTAAAGCCATACCAAAAGATCTCAAAGTATACCAACATAGAGATAGATATGATCTACACATCAAATCTCCAAGAGAATTCTAGAATATAGGACTTATGAAGCAAGAAATTGTATGTACTTATTTTTTATGTTTTCTTTGTAGACTACTATTTTTTTGCATTAGAATTATTAGTTGTATGCTAAGTATTTGAGTTATCTCTTGTGAATCACGATGGGAGAAAATTCAACACTCACTCTCAATTCCATGATAGAGGAGTAGCTTTTGGAGTTCATATCTTGAGCACCTCCTACTTATTAGGTTGTTGCATCATAGTATTCGATCTCTCATAAGACTACTCCTATCGATGGCACTCTCTTTGGAAGGACTACTCCCATCAATGGCACTCCCCTTGGCAAGATTACTCCTATCGATGGCACTCCCTTTGGAGGAACTGTTCTGGCCAATAGCAATCCCTTTGGTGGTACTCCTAGCTTTACAAGTCTAACGTGGCTATCATCTTTTCCATCCCCTAGTGGATCTAGTAGTTGATGTGTGCACCCACATTCGACACCACATCATAATACAAATGCTTGTTTGTCGTGTTCATCTAGGTCAAGTTCAAGGTCACATTCTAGAGGAGGAGGTTCTAAAGTAAGGTCCATGGGTGGGTCTGGCTGAGGAGGTAGTTATTGTGGAGGTGGTGTGATGGACCCATTCTCACTCATAGCCAGTCCTAATCCGAGTGCCTCAGATGTAGGTATGCCACACTCTACACCACATACACCGTGTGGTGCTCATGTCCATGATGACTCCAAGTTGTATGGTATATGAGATGGAGCTATAGTGATGGATGTAGAGAGAGGTTCATTTATGAAATAACTCTTCTATACATGGTTGATGGTTCACTATGCTCCTACATACCTCTTTTTATGTTCGGCAATGTTCTTTGCTTTATCAAAACTTGGTTTGGTTGCCTTTTATCTAAACCTCAAATTGACAACCACTAGAGTACAACATGTACTCCATTTTTTAGGGGTAGAGTGTATTGCCCTTTGCTAAACAACAACATTGTCATGTTGTTGGAGCAAGCGACACTACACTCTACCCAAAAATAATCTTGCAGATATGCTTTTCAGTTGTTTGTATTTTGAGGGAAATAATGATGCTTATACCATTGACTGACCGATGTTTATAACATCGATCATTCTGGCATGTATATCGATGCTCGTAACTCATCAATATGGATGCATTTATCAATGGTAAAATATCGATGCTTATATTGGTGCTTTACACCAACACGTATACCAATGTCCTTTACTAGCATTAATACTAGCATTATTGTACTAATGCGTATACTAACATTTATACCGATGTCGTGGCCATATTGGCCATGTGTATTTTCATCGATACTTCTGCCGATATAATGCTCATATGTTGTAGTAATTAGACATTACCAAGGCTCAATCTATTCTATGGTAAGACCTTCGCATAATTTATCCCTTTTTTCAAGTGCCAAAAGGATATGCCAAATGAAAGCATACATGGAGAAGTCGGCCTTCCAATGACTCTATTTGGAAATCATGAAGGATGGAATTCAAAAGGGGAAGAAGTATTGCATATCTAATATCAATTACCCTTTTGAAAATCATCAAGGCAAACACCATACATCTCCATTAGCCTAACAAGGTGAAACCTGTGGGAGTCAAAAACAAAACACCTAATGACTCAGACCAGGTCAATGGAGCACATCAAATCCAATATAATAGATACTAGCTTTTGCACACTTTCTACATATGTATGTATGTATATATATATATATATATATATATATATATATATATATATATATATATATATATATATATATATATATACACATACATACATATGTGTGTATGTGTATATATATATATATATATATATATATATATATATATATATATATATATATATATATATATATATATATATATATATATACATACATACATAGCCACCCGTTTGTTGGAAAGGCTATATATATGTGTGTATGTGTGTGTGTATATATATATATATATATATATATATATATATATATATATATATATATATATATATATATATATATATATATATACACACATATATACATACACACATATATAGCCTTTCCAACAAACGGGTGGCTAGATATAGCCATTTCACAATCAAAGATAGTGAGAGAGGATATCTCTGAAGAAGAGGAGGAACTTACAAAGAGATGTGATTAGAAGTATTAAAAATATAGTGTGCTAGGATCACACTCTTAGATCACAAGCATCGATAAAAATAATTCTACTTTTTATAGTGGGATGATGATCAACTTTCTACAAAAAAGTAGAGTTATTGCAAGAGCCGACAATTCTTAAGAAGGCCAACTCCAATATTGTGGAGTGATCCAATATATCTTGCACCTATTGTTTAGAAGGTTTGACTACTTTCTCTTTGATTTGAAGTGGTTCAAAGTAGTCACTAGTAGAAGAAGCACATCACTGAGGCAAGACAAGAGTGGTTTATTTTAAGTAGGCTCCATGAGACCACATAGGGATGAAAGAGACACATTTATACTTCTCGAACACTATGAATATGTTGTCTTTATAGTATGTTCAAAACAACCATAGTCTCTATTTGTTTTACAAGTTGTTCCATGTAGCAAATGAATTTTTGAGGACCTAGAAATGGAAGAAGTTCTAGCTGCAAAGGACTCTCGTATGCATGTAGTAGTCAAAGAGGAAGACATCATTGTCCGATAAGAAGTGGTCTTTGAAAAAGAAGAGATACAATGAGGAGATAACAGACAATATGCTATACAAGGATTATGATCGTGAAGGGACAACCATACCAAAAGATGTCAAAGTCACTAATGTAGATATAGATATAATTTGTGCATCAAATCTCCAAGAGAATGCTAGAATATAGGACTTATGAAGCAAGAAAATGTATGTACTTATATGTGTTTACTTATTTGTTAGTTTCTGGAGCTCATATCTTGAGCACGTCCTGCTTATTAGGTTGTCGCATCATAGTATTGGATCTCTCACAAGACTACTCCTATTGATGGCACTCCCTTTGGAGGATCTAGTCGGGCCAATAGCACTCCCTTTGGTGGTACTCCTAGCTTTACAAGTCCATTGTGACTATCATCTTTTCCATCCCCTAGTGGCTTCAGCACTCAATGTGTGCACCAAAATTCGACACCAAAGCACGATACAAGTGCTAGTGTATCTCATTCATCTAGGTCAAGTTCGAGGCCACATTCTAGAGGAGAAGTTTCTAAAGCAAGGTCCATGAGTGAGTTTGGAGGTGGAGGTAGATATTGTGGAGGTGGTGCGGTGGACCCATTTTCAACCACAGCTACTCCTAATCTGAATGCCTGAGATGTAGGTATGCAATACTATAAACCATATGTGTGTGTGTGCGTGCGTGTGTGAGTGTGTGTGTATGTCTACATTGAATCAAATCAAAACACACTTTCATGTCCTGTTTGTGCATATGAGAGACCCCTTCTCTCGCTTTCTATCTCTCTATCTCTGTTTGCACATACTTTCCTTGTTAATTTATTACTGGGTTCGGATGACTGTACTTACGCCATACAAAGAAAAAGAAAGTTGTCCTTCTCAGGCCTCCCTTTGGGCTTTAAGCATCATAGCGTTGATCTTCAAGTTTCTAAAGGCTTTTCTAAAGGCTTCAAATTTCGAGTTTCTAAAGGCTTTCCGAAACCTCTCAATTCTGAATATTTCGAGCTGAACAGCTAAAAACAATCTATTTGCAGCTCGAACTATTCAGATGAAAATCCACATGCACGTACAGAGCATGAGGTTAAGTCATCAATGGTCGAGGCTAATTTTTTATTGAGCAAGTTGGGGCCAAGGTCTAATCGTTCCTTTTCATATGGCTTGAGTTGACGGGAAGAACAGCAAATAGCTCTATAGGTGAATGGGTATCGTACAAAGGTCACTCAGGAGAATGAGCATGCTATTCATGGATAAATGATGAATATTGGTTAAGACATAGATAAACACCTATTTGAAGGTGTCACAGTCCATGACAATACATGTTCAACATATTATGGGAATTTGATAGAAAATTTAATCCTCTATTAAAGACAACCAAGTCGTTTTAGAAGCATCGATCATCCATATTATTCAACTAGATTCTTATCAATTTTTGTACATTTGGTTTGATGCTTTGTATTTTCCTTTGTATGTCAATTTTTTACATCACATATGTATGCGAGATGTATATGGATTTGCTTTTCTATCTCGTTTTCTACATCACATATGTATGGAAAATCCCTTTTGAGTGGATTGACAGAGCATAATGCCATAATTTGCATTGGAAACCTTTCGTTTCACACTACAAGGAGCCATTTCCTACGTTGGCATTGTTGAATGATTTAGATGTATACATAATAAAGATGAATTATGGTATCATTCATGAAATTACTTTGTTATATTTGTACTGTTGTTGCATAAAATGACATACTCCATATGTAAACATATCACACTAGTCACATTATGCTCGATAGATAGAATCTTGAACTAGTGTGGAAAGAATCCTACATTCATTTCAAATGTTTCGAATGCATGTATCAGATCTGCTGTAATTACTCAACTTGAAAGCTTGGAAATGGATTGCAGATTGTATGAGGGATTGTGACTGATCGTAAAACTTGTTGCAACACTAGATGAAGTGCAAATGTTGCTTATTTCCAATTTGGGTCCGAGAAGATCGCTCCGAAATCCATAGCTATGACGACCTCCGGCAAAAGCTTGATTGTTATAGAGCTTGGCTGCCCTTGACGTGCCATGCAGACTGTCTAAGGGAGTGTGACTGATGGTAAAACCTGTTACAACCTCTTTGTATGCAAGAAACACTAACCACCCCATTCTTTCACTTCTATATGAAGGTTTCCATCTGTAGAGGGCTTGGGGATGTAGTAAAGACTCGTCTGGTTTTTACAGTATGCAGTAGCCCCTGCTCTATGACTGCCCAACCAAGTGAAAATGTTGCTTATTTCCAACTTTGGTTCGCTTGTCCTTACGAAGTCTCTCGTAGAGCTCGCTAGAGATGGAAGACGAAGATGACGACTCGAACTTCTTGGTCTTGTTCAAATGGCTTAGAATGGAGGTCATGGAGATGTCCAATGAGAGCCCATCAAGGGTCGGTTACAGGTGAGGAATAGAAATAGGGTCAGTTCCTTGCAAAATAAGATTGACGACCAAACTTCCAAAACAAAAATACGTCATATCTGATCGCATGTAAACTTAGAAAATGAACCTCATTGCAAGCTCAGAGAAACTCCTCCAATTATTTAGTATAAGCTGAGAAAATGCAAATCAGCCAGATGCAAGCTCAATGGTATTATGGTATTACTCTTGACCCATTCCTCAAGCACTCAAGGGTTATGTGTGGAAAACTCATGTAAGGCATATTGATATTACTCTTCAAGCGATGCCTTAATGGTAGGGAAGACTTAGGTCACCTCTCCTTTTCTTGTCCTAGAGATGCCTTAATGGTAGGGTTAGGTTACCTCTTCTTTTCTTGTCCTATGAGCAATTTGACTTAGCCATGCCCTAGTTAGCTCCTTTTATTGTCTCCAAAAATTAGTTGGAAGCAACCTCTACTTGGTGAAGTGATCGGTTGCTTGTGTGCTTTATGGAATGCCATTAGTAGTGAAGCCCTCTTGAAGATATGAATGGGAAGATACACATTCAACTTGGCAAGTTTTCCAGAGAATAGTCAATTTAGAAATGCCTAGCATCCAAGTAGAAAGATGGGTGATTGTAACAAAACTCCTACCTTTTAGACACCATAGAGTCTTCATTCTAGAAAACAAGAAGTTGAGAAAAAACTGACTCCCAAATGAAGAGGATAAGAAAATTATAAACGTTCTTACTAGTTCTCACTAACTTTCTTTCTATCTTTTGTTTATAATTTAAAATGTGCTTTGAAAAGGAAACTTAATGCAAGTTCTATGTCTAATCGATTGCATCGATCTCATGTAAGGATAAGAATGGCCTCTTGAGTCTTTCAAGTTTTCAACGTCTACCTAAAGTTCCTACTAATACTGAAAATTTCTTTTTTTTTTAGCCTTGAAAACTTTGAATTCAAAGTTATTCAAAGGATGAAATCACACACATAGAAACACACACATGCACTCACATGCATACATTCACACATGCATATGCATAGTACATACATAGACACATGAATACACACACATCCACATACATACACACATATGCATACACACATAGATATACACACACATACATACACACATATACACACATATAGAAATGCACACATATGCATACACACACATACACATATAGATACTTGCACATATGCATACACACACATAAACACACACACACATACACTCACATGCATACATACACACACATGCATACATACACACAAATGCACATACATACACACATATGCACACACATACATACATACATACACATATACACACACATACATACACACATTTACACACATACACATACACACCATATGCATACACACATACACATATACACATACACTTACACATATAGATACTTGCACATATACATACACACACATAGACACACACACATACACTCACATGCATACATACACACACATGCATACACACCCATATGCATACATACATAGACACATGCATACACATGCATGCACATCCATACACACATACATACACACATATACACATACATACACAAATATAAACACATACACATACACATAGAAACACATACACATATACACATACACATGTACACATACACATACACATAGACACACACACACTTATACACACATACACATACACACATATGCATAAACACACACATACACACACACACACACACACACACACACACATATATATATATATATATATATATATATATATATATATATATATATATATATATATATATATATATATATATATATATGTGTGTGTGTGTGTGTGTGTGTGTGTGTATGTATGTATGTATGTATATATATATGTGTGTGTGTATATATATATATATATATATATATATATATATATATATATATATATATATATATATATATATATATATATATATATATATACATATATATATATATACACACACACACATATATACACTCATATGCATACATACAAGCACATGCATACACATGCAAATGCATACATACATATACATATGCATACACACACATACACACACATACATACACAAATATGCACATATACACACACAAACACACTATCTAAAAACATGCATACGCACACATACACACACAAACACACTATCTAAAAACATGCATACGCACACATACACACACATGCACACACATACACACACATATACACACACATACATACACAGACATGCATATAGACACATGTGCATACATACACACATGTGCATATGTACACACATGTGCATACATATACACATGTGTGTACATACACACATGTGCATACATACTCACATGCATTCGTACACACACATGCATATGTATACATACATACACACAAGCACATACACACACATACACATATAGATGCTTACACATACATACACACACATACACTCACATGCATACACACTCTTACATGCATACATACACATGCACATACACATACACATATAGATACTTACACATACATACTCACACATAGACACACACATACACATACACATATACACATACACATACACATACACATACACATACACATACACATACACATACACATACACATACACATACACATACACATACATATACACACATAGATACACACACACATACACACATGCATACATACACTCACATGCTTACATACACTCACATGCATACATAAAACTAGATTCATACATACACACACATGCATGCACAACACACATACACACACTATACATACTTATGCATACACATACATACTCACATGTATACATACAAACACACA